>OY744524.1:170966606-171101606 GCA_963556195.1 Sepiola atlantica | reverse complement strand
CAAGTTCCAGCTTGTAGTGCTACTCTCTAAAAAATACTCACACATACACGTAGTCGGAGTAGTTTTTTACCCACACCCAAAGATCTACACACACCATCACCACCACATTAGATGGGGACCTAATATTCATACGATACTTTTCCATGCTACGCCCGTCATTGTTATTTTTCCTACATTCATTCATATTGTCTTTCAAAGATTATACCTTTACTAAGTAAATACGGGTCACCCCTCCCCCAATAAAAAACGCTGTATTCTTTTACTGCTTTGTGATTGGCTGGCTACAATTCTATTCTGAAATAATCGAATATGATTGACGAACACTAAACAAATACTAATTTAAATTAAAACATCGCTTCTCCTACTTCTCTGCTCAGTAATAGCAATTATTACACCACTCAAAATGTATATACAACGCTTTTATTAACTTAAATATTTTTTAATTGCTTTTAAATCTTAATATATATAATAAGGAATAGGTAAAATAAATACCTTTTGAAGCATTAAAGATGCGATATCAATTTTAAAAGAAAAATAAATCGAAACCGATTTTTTTTTCTTCTTTTTTTTTAATAAACTTCGATTTTTTTGTTAGTTTTAAGTGATACAGATATTTCGCCAATAACTTGGCCTCTTCGGTGTGTCATATATCCTGATGTCATCGGATTTGTATTTTTTTCCCGGCTTCTGTTGTTGCAGCCGGACCAAAGGGGTTTGTTGTTGTTTCCCACTTTCAAATATGAGATCGTGAATGCGCACGTGATCGGTATAAAGTGTTTTAAGGTTCATATTTTTTTTAAAGATTTTAAATATATATATAAAACATACAGAATGAACGCTCCCTCAACTTCACTTTCGTTCTCTCTGTCGTTATGACTATATGGTAGGAAAAAAGGAATACGTATTTAAAGTCACATACACTGACCATTTATGCTATCCTTTACGTTAAAACCTTTGTCAGAATCTGCCGAGCGCTGGTTAGGACAAATAATTCTCATTAAACATCATCCATCTTTTGTATATACTTTGTAAAAACTTTTAAAGATAAACTAAACGTTTTATTTGCCGATTGATATAAGGTATTTTTTGTTGTTTATTTCTATTTACAATTTTTTTGCTGTTGATTATTCTGCACGTTTACCATTTAATATGTTGTTTCATTTACTTTCCTCCTTTCGGTGGAGAGTTAGACACAATGTCGGTTCTTAATGTGGAGAAAATGCATGTCCCCTAAAAAGGGACACTCCGCATTGAGACAAAAATGTAAAAATGCCGCAATCTCGAAGAATTTGTCCCATACACGAACCGTTCTGTGTGCTATTCCTTATGTTACAACTTTCGGAACAATCTGCCGAACGCTGGTAAGGACATAAATACTTGTCGCCATCTTTTTTATCGCTTTCTAATTTACTTTTAAACATAGAATTGTCGCTTTATTTACCGATTGATATAAGATATTTTTTATTTTTATTTACGATTTTTCGCCTGTTAACTATTCTGTATTTTTACAATTTAATATGTTGTTCTATTTATTTGCCTCGCGACGAGGGTAGAGTTAGACACAATGTCGGTTCTTAATATGGGGAAATTCTATCTCCTCAAATGGGGCACTCCGAATTGACACAAAAATAACAATTGCTGCAAAAAGAAAATGATTTCTCATTCACTGACCGAGGATAGAAAAAATTAAATATAGTATCAAAACAGATACTACACTTTGACATAAATTCTATTTTGAAAGTAAAATAAAAAATAAACTAAACATCAAAAAAGTTTGTAAAGTCAACCAAAATTCTGAGATGTGTGTGGGTAGGGGGGGGTAAAATAAGCACATGCTCATATTTTTTTTAAATATTCAAGGCAAACGATTTTCTTTAATTTTAAAATCTTACAATTGATTGGTTAGTTTGAGTCACGCGAGACAAATTCTTGATTGCGATTGGGGTGAACAGTAGCGGGTAGAGGCGGGTAGTGGCGGCCATAAAAAGTGCCGCCGATTAAAAATTACCGCAAATAGATCATACGTTACATTGATATGTTAAAACCTTAGGAAAGGTCTTGGAATTAGAGACGTGTAACCAATTGTTTTCTTTATTACAATTTTATGGAAGAGAAATTAGAATATCTGCGCACCTAAAATAAAGTCCACTGGATTGGAAGCAAATTACAATATATCAGTCTAGAAGGATTTATTCTTAATCACAAACAAAAATAAATAAAATAAAACGAACAGAAAATACAGAAAATTAGGATTTCTGCGCTAACAATAGATGTCCATTTGATAGGAATACAATAACAACTAAGTCAGTCTAGAAGGATTTCTCCTTCACTGACCACTGAAAGCTTCATGAAAACTTTTGGTTCAGATTCCCTTTCTTATATTTTGGTGCAATGATTTTTATTTTTAGGGATAATCCCCTAGAGGGGTGCAGCAACCCAAAACATAGAGCTATCTATTTTGTTTGATTTTTTCTTCTTATTAAATTAAATCATTATTTTATATTTTCCCAGGTCAACGTTAATAATATTATTATTTTTATTCCCCCCGGGCAACGCCGGGAATGCGTCCTGCTAGTATATATATATATATATATATATATATATATATATATATATATATATATATATATATATATATATATATATATATATAATATATATATATATATATATATATATATATATATATACTTAATTTTATAAATTCGTACATACATATATATATATATATATATATACAGGGTGATTCATAAGTCACTTCACTTAGCTATTAACATGATTACCATATGAGGCACACACATACTATGAACTTTTGATAATTGTTATCTTACTCCCTAATTACTGCTATTTGTTACGCAATAGAAACGTGATGTGAACAGAAAGCCTCCTTCGCACAACGCGATAATCAATCAAATATGCTACAAAGAGTCGTAAATTCCTTGCAAAAAGAATGGAGCTACGCATGCAGAACGAAGGTGAACATTTTGAAAATTTGCTGTAATTTTAAACTCCCATAAATGAATTTGTTCAATAAACTTTCTGTTTTGTATTACCGTATTTTTTAACTTTCGAATTGCAAAAATAAATAGCCAAGTGACTTATGAATCACCCTATATATATATATATATATATATATATATATATATAACTGGCCTAATTTATATAATGGCATGATCTATATATCCACGTGTTTTTTTTAACTATTGGTAAGTAGTTCTGCTAATTTTGCTCTGATCAAATTCTAATCTTTTCTTTGTACAAAATGAACCTCAAATATTACGCGTCATTCTATTTTATTTATCCAATATAACCAGTTTTATTTATTATAAGGTTCATTTCGATACCAATGTTGACATATTTGTTTGATTCGATCTTTAATTGTAAAATTGTGCTTCATCAAAAAATATGTTGTTAATATGTTTTCTTTAAAAAGGTCCCCGAGAGAGCATGGCTTCCACGTCAGATATTGCATATATAGTCAGCATTTATTACATTAGAAAAATTAAATTCTTCAAATTGGATCAATTTTGTGTCGTTTCAAGCCCAAACAAATTAGAAATTAACTTAACATAATGAAAACTTATCTAACACGTAACTTAATTAACGTTAGCCTTACGTTTCATTACGTTTCATTGCGTATAATGGTATTGGTTTTCATTGAAGTATTTTAAAGCCTAATCTCTTTTATGTTTGGAAGTAGCATTACCCTCGCCCAGACTGATTTGTACCTCTGATTTTAAGCCACCAATAACAGCGAGTAAAAGATATCGATTATTAAAATTTGTGAAAATTATATTTATTAATGCAATATCATCTACACAAAATGTAACCCATAACTTCAGGTGTACAATCTCTATTTTCAGACGTTTTCCCATATCAAAATGCTTTTGATTACATTGAAGTATTTTGGGGTCTGCTCAGTTGCATTTATCTAAGGTTGCAAGCCTGTCTCACCATCATGAACCCGTCGTTTGATTGGTATCCACACTAGTGTAATATATAAGTTGCGAAAGCGGATCTTTGTAAAATGAAAATCCATCGCTTCAGTTGTGTGGATGCCGTAAGAACGGGAAATATATGATGTATTTATAAGGTTTTTATTCGCATCGAAACATAATGGAAACAAAAGAATATTAATGGGTTTTTATTTAAGAGCATTTTCAACGTGTTATTTCACAATACTTTGAGAAAGAACAACAATACATAGAAAAGCTATTCAAGTGTTTCCACTTTTTTTTATACAATCTAACAAATAAATATTATAAAATATAAACGAACAAGAGAAGAGAGACATACTTTCAAAATGAAGATATGTAATGTTATACGAAATCTCTCTATCTATATGAAGTTGTATTTTTGTAATTTTATCTGTTTGCTTATTTGTTCAGCAACCTTCTCTTAATGGGTTGGAGATAGAAAGGCAAAACCATATATATTCTTCAACTCCATTACTCAGGGTACTTGAAGAAGTATGTTTCATTTTGTTTAAAACAGGTACAACATTATAATGAAGTCTCCATTCTCACCGGATATATATGAAAGCGAAATACGACTTTTCACTTTATTTTATCTATGAAATGGAAATTATTGAAATGAAAAACGAAAACGAATACATATGTCAATAAGCAAAATCGCACGTGAGCACGTGGAGCAAAATCGAACGTGAGTACGTGAAGCAAAATCGCACGTGAGCACGTGAAGCAAAATCGCACGTGAGTACGTGAAGCAAAATCGCACGTAGGTACGTGAAGCAAAATCGCACGTGAGCACGTGAAGCAAAATCGCACGTGAGCACGTGGAGCAAAATCGAACGTGAGTACGTGAAGCAAAATCGAACGTGAGTACGTGGAGCAAAATCGCACGTGAGTACGTGGAGCAAAATCGCGCGTGAGCACGTGAAGCAAAATCGCACGTGAGTACGTGGAGCAAAATCGCGCGTGAGCACGTGAAGCAAAATCGCACGTGAGTACGTGGAGCAAAATCGCGCGTGAACACGTGGAGCAAAATCGCACGTGAGTACGTGGAGCAAAGTCGCACGTGATTTATAATTGATATTATAGGATGGAATTAAAGACCATACATTTATCGATATTTAGTTAATTTCATGCCACTTCACTTACCACCTCCACTGACGCAATCAATGCTGAGTACATTTGTAGGCTCCACTCAAAACATTTAATTTTGTAAACATAAAATGAATAATAAAAATGGTAATATAGAGCTATGGGCTGGGTACAAACGGTTCTTTATTCAATCTGGGGCAGTGCCGGATCTGCCTGTCGTCTATAGTTACATGAGAGACGATTGTATGTCTGTTTCTGTCCGTCTAAACTAATTGAGACTATTAGACGAACCAACTTGAAATTTGGCAAGGATGATTCTTTGCCTGGTCAGAACGTCTTGAAACATATGTAATATTTACGTTTTTCTTATAACAGGGGAAGCAAATGAGCATTAAACTCCCTACAGTAATGTTACTTTTACTTGAATTCCTCAACATTGGATAACATCCTTAAGAATTCTTCATGAGGCGGAACAAGCAATACCAAAAAACAGTTTGGAATAAATAATTGTTTTACATTGGTTAACATCGTCAGATTAATATATATATATATATATATATATATATATATATATATATAGAGAGAGAGAGAGAGAGAGAGAGAGAGAATGGTAGTTTGCTTGAAGCATTGCTGGAAATAGTAGTAGTATATTAAAGAAGGCTGAGAGCAATGTAGAGTGCTGGATAGGTTGTAAGCTGGAAGGAACAAAAATAATAAATCAAAGTGGGGCTTATTATTTATTTTTCTTTAAAATCTTGCATAACAGCAAGTGTGGTGTTGGCTATTTGTGTGTTGTCCGGATTATTATTAAAAATCATTTATTTAATATTTCTGGAAGATCTTCCCTTTATCAAAATAATTGTTACACCGGCCGTTCTAATATAAGAGAAACTACACCGGTTCTCACTATAAATAGTGCGAGTAGACAATCACCAGGGAGAAAAGGACAGTATTGTAACTGTCTAGCCGAGTTCCAGTCAGTTTCCTTACCTTTCTACCTTTTATGTTAATACACTTGTTATATTAACCCAACCTCAACTTGACTTCTTCTTTTTACTGTTGGACTATTTCACAACAATAATAAACACCAAAGGAAAAATCTGTCTGTGTAGAGAATTCACCAAAATATATATATATATATATATATATATATATATATATATATATATATATATATATATATATATATAGTATACACGCGTCGTTAAAGACCACGGAGGTTTTCTCTTCGCTATCTTTCTTCTTAATTTCTCGGCGCGGCGAGCGATTCGTCGGTTTTCTACTGAAAAAACTCTGTGGTCTTTAACGACGCATGTATAATAAATGACTTGCTGCCGAAATATACGTATTGAGCATTGTTGAAGTAAATACTGAAAATCGATACATAAAATATTATATCTCGTTATAACATTTTAAGTGGATACATAAAATAATATATATATATATATATATATATATATATATATATGTGTATATGAAATACCTACACTATAAAATAATATACTATGCATATATATATATTTTCTTCAGTATTTACTTCAACAGTGCTTAACACATTAACGGTTAGTAACAGCATTAACATATACTTATGGCAAGCAAGCTACGTAACGTCAACAACAGTGCTTGATTGGGCAGAATCACGTCAGACGAATGACGCACGTACAATTCACGCATAACGCCCAGCGGTCAGCAAGGAAGATATGAATTTAAAGTTGATTAGCATAATTGAAAGAACTTAATGATTGTATAGGAACATCTTGATGTCGCCTCCGCCTACGTAACATTTGCTTATTTTCGGAACATTTTCAATGAATGTCACTTTGAAGAGGATACTCTCAGACAAATAATTTTAGAAACAAGAAATTTATTCAATTGACTATTTTCTAAGATCTGCACTTATAAACGCTTATTCGCGTGTGCGATAGACAAATACTCGCAATCGCAAGGCAACAATTGATACCAGATTACTCGGACTTTTGGACGGGAGGGAGGGACTTAAGAGTCTAATAAACAATACATGTTCACCTCTCTCTCCCACTCTTTCTGTCTCTTCTTATTTGTGTCTTTCTCTCTCTTTCTCCTCCCCTTTCTCTCTTAATTTGCAGACACGAAGAACCATATGTACTTATCGTAGCCATTTAGTTGTTGCGTTTCTGCTGGTGCCTCCTTAATGCGAGAAGGGGGTGCTGAAGCGATAAAGGGTTACTTTTTTTTTTTTTTTGAACGCTGCACGTGACACTATAGAAACATTTCTGAACTCACCCCAAAACATTCCCACATTTTATTTTATTTCCTATACTTACTTAAGAACCTCTGTTTACAAGAACATAACATGTAATATAAATTTAACAACAGAAACAAGTTAAGAAAATTCCCGGCTTTAAAATGGTCTCTCATTTAACGTTTTCAAATAAAAATTTATTTCCTAATTTAGTGGCAATTTTTTTATGATACAAAATACAACATTATTTTTCTGAAATCATAATAACATGCTGCGAGGTCAAGAGAGAGAGAGAGAGAGAGAGAGAGAGAGAGAGAGAGAGAGAGAGAGAGAGAGAGAGAGAGAGGGAGAGCGAGAGACAGAGAGAGAGAGAGAGAGTTACTAAAAATAGAGCATATTTTTCTCATGCCGAAAGTCAACCATTACAGAACAAATAAATAAAAACGATAAAAACAACATAAAATAACATTTGATAACCATAAAATAGAAGAAAATAAAATAAATATTTATTTAATTACAAAAAAAAAAGAAATCGGGTAATAAAACGTCAACAAAAGAAATTCAAAGACAAAATGTCTGACCAATTGATGTCGTTAGAGAAGAAATTACTGACTTAATTATAAGATGGAAAACAAATATGTTCCGTGGAAGAGCGGAGACAAGTTTCATGAATATTCTAAACAAAATCGGTTGTCATTCGCAATCAAGTCATCATCTTTCGAAAGGACCGTACTGAATGTCGATCAGATTTGTTGTCGTATCCGTAACGTTTCAATTAAGTCAACCGACTTCCACAGATCGTTTTGAACTGTGTCACATACAATAGTTATAAATTGATATACATTTTTGAATATATGTTGATGGCTGTAACAAGATAGATATAATAATGCTATTACTTCTAATGTATGTAACGATGGGGATTGTGTCTGTCTTTATTACAAAAATGGGTTATAATGAAAAACGAAATTAGGTGCGACAGATTGCTCTCCGGAAGTGACAGAAATAGTGATACGTGGCTAAAATACTAGATACTCGTTTTTGACTTTTGTCCGTGAAACGGAGCAGCCGTGTTTCGAATGACTTCTCGGATGGCTTACATTCGTTACTACTATTAAGGGATCAAAGTGTAGTATCTGTCTCGATGGATACTGAACCCCATAGACTTGTATTTTCTTGGCCTTCGGGGCTTGATTAACGCCGGTTTATGGGCCTGTCCTGTGCAGTTTTAGGAGGTCCACCCTCCCAGGCTTTGCCTCCCCTCTTTGGGGAGGAGTAAGTTTATTGCTTACTGCCTGAGGCACCCCTACCGGGGAATGCTGACGGGGCTGCCCAGGCAATTTTTTTATAATAGCCAGAGTTCTCACCTTCTCGGGCGCTGGCTTTTCAAGTCCCACTTTCCCGACTCGACCTTGGGTCACATCTTACCTTGTGGTAGTAAGATAAAACTGGCCTTGTGCCTAACCTCCTGGAGAGGAGGTAAATACTATTACTACCAAGCGTCACAACAACCCTGCACGACATGAACAGCCATTTGCGTACGGTTCGAACATTCATCTACTATGTTACAAATTTAAAAATAATCAATGAAAGTAGGCTCATTCTAATAGATGTGACGTCTAAGAAAAACTTGCATTCAATTAACATTTATCGGAAGAGTGTTGTCATAATGTTAAAATTATCGGAAGAATGTTGTCATAATGTTAAAATTATCGGAAGAGTGTTGTCATAATGTTAAAATTATCTGAAGAGTGTTGTCATAATGTTAAAATTATCTGAAGAGTGTTGTCACAATGTTAAAATTATCGGAAGAATGTTGTCATAATGTTAAAATTATCGAAAGAATGTTGTCATAATGTTAAAATTATCGAAAGAGCGTAGTCATATGTTAAAATTATCGAAAGAGCGTAGTCATAATGTTAAAATTATCGAAAGAGCGTAGTCATAATGTTAAAATTATCGAAAGAGCGTAGTCATATGTTAAAATTATCGAAAGAGTGTTGTCATAATGTTAAAATTATCGGAAGAGTGTAGTCATGATGTTAAAATTATCGAAAGAGTGTAGTCATGATGTTAAAATTATCGAAAGAGTGTTGCCATAATGTTAAAATTATCGGAAGAGTGTTGTCATAATGTTAAAATTATCTGAAGAATGTTGTCATAATGTTAACATTATCGGAAGAGTGTTGTCATAATGTTAAAATTATCGAAAGAGCGTTGTCATAATGTTAAAATTATCGAAAGAGCGTAGTCATAATGTTAAAATTATCGGAAGAGTGTTGCCATAATGTTAAAATTATCGGAAGAATGTTGTCACAATGTTAAAATTATCGGAAGAATGTTGTCATAATGTTAAAATTATCGGAAGAATGTTGTCATAATGTTAAAATTATCGAAAGAGCGTAGTCATATGTTAAAATTATCGAAAGAGCGTAGTCATAATGTTAAAATTATCGAAAGAGCGTAGTCATAATGTTAAAATTATCGAAAGAGCGTAGTCATATGTTAAAATTATCGAAAGAGTGTTGTCATAATGTTAAAATTATCGGAAGAGTGTAGTCATGATGTTAAAATTATCGAAAGAGTGTAGTCATGATGTTAAAATTATCGAAAGAGTGTTGCCATAATGTTAAAATTATCGGAAGAGTGTTGTCATAATGTTAAAATTATCTGAAGAATGTTGTCATAATGTTAACATTATCGGAAGAGTGTTGTCATAATGTTAAAATTATCGAAAGAGCGTTGTCATAATGTTAAAATTATCGAAAGAGCGTAGTCATAATGTTAAAATTATCGGAAGAGTGTAGTCATGATGTTAAAATTATCGAAAGAGTGTAGTCATGATGTTAAAATTATCGGAAGAGTGTAGTCATGATGTTAAAATTATCGAAAGAGTGTAGTCATGATGTTAAAATTATCGAAAGAGTGTTGCCATAATGTTAAAATTATCGGAAGAGTGTTGTCATAATGTTAAAATTATCTGAAGAATGTTGTCATAATGTTAACATTATCGGAAGAGTGTTGTCATAATGTTAAAATTATCGAAAGAGCGTTGTCATAATGTAAACATTATCGAAAGAGTGTTGTCATAATGTTAAAATTATCGAAAGAGCGTAGTCATAATGTTAAAATTATCGAAAGAGCGTAGTCATATGTTAAAATTATCGAAAGAGTGTTGTCATAATGTTAAAATTATCGAAAGAGCGTAGTCATAATGTTAAAATTATCGGAAGAGTGTAGTCATGATGTTAAAATTATCGAAAGAGTGTAGTCATGATGTTAAAATTATCGGAAGAGTGTAGTCATGATGTTAAAATTATCGAAAGAGTGTAGTCATGATGTTAAAATTATCGGAAGAGTGTAGTCCTGATGTTAAAATTATCGGAAGAGTGTTGTCATAATGTTAAAATTATCTGAAGAATGTTGTCATAATGTTAACATTATCGGAAGAGTGTTGTCATAATGTTAAAATTATCGAAAGAGCGTTGTCATAATGTTAAAATTATCGAAAGAGCGTAGTCATAATGTTAAAATTTTCGGAAGAGTGTAGTCATGAAGTAAAATTATCGAAAGAGTGTAGTCATGATGTTAAAATTATCGAAAGAGTGTAGTCATGATGTTAAAATTATCTGAAGAATGTTGTCATAATGTTAAAATTATCGGAAGAGTGTTGTCATAATGTTAAAATTATCGAAAGAGCGTAGTCATAATGTTAAAATTATCGGAAGAGTGTAGTCATGATGTTAAAATTATCGGAAGAGTGTAGTCATGATGTTAAAATTATCGAAAGAGTGTAGTCATGATGTTAAAATTATCGGAAGAGTGTAGTCATGATGTTAAAATTATCGGAAGAGTGTAGTCATGATGTTAAAATTATCGGAAGAGTGTAGTCATGATGTTAAAATTATCGAAAGAGTGTAGTCATGATGTTAAAATTATCGAAAGAGTGTAGTCATGATATTAAAATTATCGGAAGAGTGTAGTCATGATGTTAAAATTATCGGAAGAGTGTAGTCATGATGTTAAAATTATCGGAATAGTGTAGTCATGATGTTAAAATTATCGAAAGAGTGTAGTCATGATGTTAAAATTATCGAAAGAGTGTTGCCATAATGTTAAAATTATCGGAAGAGTGTTGTCATAATGTTAAAATTATCTGAAGAATGTTGTCATAATGTTAACATTATCGGAAGAGTGTTGTCATAATGTTAAAATTATCGAAAGAGCGTAGTCATAATGTTAAAATTATCGAAAGAGCGTAGTCATATGTTAAAATTATCGAAAGAGTGTTGTCATAATGTTAAAATTATCGAAAGAGCGTAGTCATATGTTAAAATTATCGAAAGAGTGTTGTCATAATGTTAAAATTATCGAAAGAGCGTAGTCATAATGTTAAAATTATCGGAAGAGTGTAGTCATGATGTTAAAATTATCGGAAGAGTGTAGTCATGATGTTAAAATTATCGAAAGAGTGTAGTCATGATGTTAAAATTATCGGAAGAGTGTAGTCATGATGTTAAAATTATCGGAAGAGTGTAGTCATGATGTTAAAATTATCGGAAGAGTGTAGTCATGATGTTAAAATTATCGGAAGAGTGTAGTCATGATGTTAAAATTATCGAAAGAGTGTAGTCATGATGTTAAAATTATCGGAAGAGTGTTGCCATAATGTTAAAATTATCGGAAGAGTGTTGTCATAATGTTAAAATTATCTGAAGAATGTTGTCATAATGTTAACATTATCGAAAGAGTGTTGTCATAATGTTAAAATTATCGAAAGAGCGTAGTCATAATGTTAAAATTATCGAAAGAGCGTAGTCATATGTTAAAATTATCGAAAGAGTGTTGTCATAATGTTAAAATTATCGAAAGAGCGTAGTCATAATGTTAAAATTATCGGAAGAGTGTAGTCATGATGTTAAAATTATCGAAAGAGTGTAGTCATGATGTTAAAATTATCGGAAGAGTGTTGCCATAATGTTAAAATTATCGGAAGAGTGTTGTCATAATGTTAAAATTATCGAAAGAGTGTAGTCCTGATGTTAAAATTATCGAAAGAGTGTAGTCATGATGTTAAAATTATCGAAAGAGTGTAGTCATGATGTTAAAATTATCGAAAGAGTGTAGTCATGATGTTAAAATTATCGAAAGAGTGTCGTCATGATGTTAAAATTATCGGAAGAGTGTAGTCATGATGTTAAAATTATCGAAAGAGTGTAGTCATGATGTTAAAATTATCGAAAGAGTGTCGTCATGATGTTAAAATTATCGAAAGAGCGTAGTCATGATGTTAAAATTATCGGAAGAGTGTAGTCATGATGTTAAAATTATCGGAAGAGTGTAGTCATGATGTTAAAATTATCGGAAGAGTGTAGTCATGATGTTAAAATTATCGGAAGAGTGTTGCCATAATGTTAAAATTATCGGAAGAGTGTTGTCATAATGTTAAAATTATCTGAAGAATGTTGTCATAATGTTAACATTATCGAAAGAGTGTTGTCATAATGTTAAAATTATCGAAAGAGCGTAGTCATAATGTTAAAATTATCGAAAGAGCGTAGTCATATGTTAAAATTATCGAAAGAGTGTTGTCATAATGTTAAAATTATCGAAAGAGCGTAGTCATAATGTTAAAATTATCGGAAGAGTGTAGTCATGATGTTAAAATTATCGAAAGAGTGTAGTCATGATGTTAAAATTATCGGAAGAGTGTTGCCATAATGTTAAAATTATCGGAAGAGTGTTGTCATAATGTTAAAATTATCGAAAGAGTGTAGTCCTGATGTTAAAATTATCGAAAGAGTGTAGTCATGATGTTAAAATTATCGAAAGAGTGTAGTCATGATGTTAAAATTATCGAAAGAGTGTAGTCATGATGTTAAAATTATCGAAAGAGTGTCGTCATGATGTTAAAATTATCGGAAGAGTGTAGTCATGATGTTAAAATTATCGAAAGAGTGTAGTCATGATGTTAAAATTATCGAAAGAGTGTCGTCATGATGTTAAAATTATCGAAAGAGCGTAGTCATGATGTTAAAATTATCGGAAGAGTGTAGTCATGATGTTAAAATTATCGGAAGAGTGTAGTCATGATGTTAAAATTATCGGAAGAGTGTAGTCATGATGTTAAAATTATCGGAAGAGTGTTGCCATAATGTTAAAATTATCGGAAGAGTGTTGTCATAATGTTAAAATTATCTGAAGAATGTTGTCATAATGTTAACATAATCGGAAGAGTGTTGTCATAATGTTAAAATTATCGGAAGAGTGTTGTCATAATGTTAAAATTATCGGAAGACTGTTGTCATAATGTTAAAATTATCGGAAGAGTGTAGTCACAATATTAAAATAAGTAATACAAACGGGTTCTTATTTAGAAAATCTACCCCCTAAAATGTACCTCCTAAAAGATCCTTTTTTGACTGAGTCTCATCGTTATAATTTAAAACGGATTTATTCAAGTAAATGTATCTCCTGACATTTATCTGAGGAGTATCGGTAGAATTACAACTTATCTAATAAAAATAGGGTCCGTGTTATTAAATGTGTCCCTTAAAAGAACTAATTTAAACTGATGCATTATAAAATAAACATCGGTATCTTAAAAAGAGCTAATAACAGCTGATATATTTTAGTCACTGTTATTGAAATTCATAATACGCTCGTCGATTGATCTATGTGCCTGCGGTGACTTGTCTCTGTAAGTGTCGCGTAGATTTGCCAACTTGTAAACCCAAAACACAGCTAACTAAGTAATCACGTGAGCAACTATATATAAACTGAAACGCTTAGGACTCTTATTCTTTTTTCTTTTGTCATTATTAAGGTTGACGTCAGTTAATGGTTGACTGCTAACGATGGCGTCCAAAAATGCACCAACACCTCCTACGATATAGAAACCAACAACTACTACACATTGGGGAACGAAACGCGAAGCAAATGATAAAAGGATATATTTTCACGCTGTTTTCTACAAATGAGTTATCAAAGCTGAAAGCCATTAGAGAATAAAGTTAATGAGATGGATAGATTGTCAGTTGAATGATGAAGAATATCATAAGATATTAATGGAATGACTAACATTTTATTACTTATGAAGACGGTTTACGACAATTATTGATAATTATTATTATTATTATTATTATTATTATTATTATTATTATAATTATTATTATTATTATAAATTCAGTAGGAATTCACACACAACAAGCGGTGTTATTATATAATTATTACTATTATTATTATTATTATTATTATTATTATTATTATTATTATTATTATTATTATTATTATTATTATTATTATAAATTCAGTAGGAATTCGCACACAGGTCATCAGTGATTGCTCACTAATAACAAGCGGTGGTGTTTCCTGCAGTCTGAGTGACAACAAGTCTCCCCATATTTCCAGTACTCTCCACCTCTTTCGATAATAATTGCAAATGACGTGCGTTATTGAAACAGCCGCTTACCATTGATTTCTCGGTGGCAACGACTATTGGTCTTCCCTGGGATTTGGGTGTCAATAAGCCTCACCAAGGTTCAAGTACTCTCCGTACTCTTCCAGCTGATGTCTGGTTAGTGCTATCCCTCCTCGGTCTTTTTCATCCTTATACCCTTAACGACTATTTTGTGTGTTACTTGCCGAGGCTTGTGCCATCACTTTTTAAAGGGGGACAGTTTATGAGATGTCTTGCCGTTTCAGCTTCCTTGAGTTCAAGTGGTGATGTTCTTTCTATGTTTTTGTTTTATTTATATTGTAAGTTCAATGTGGCTTGTTTACATTCGCAGTTTATGTGGGTTGGTTTCCGCAGTCGATGATTTTCTTTAAGATTTCAGCTGTTTTCATCATTGTTGTCCGTTGTGTAGTCTCAGTCTTCTCTTTGATTCCAATTTCTCCGAGTCTTTTATCCAGTTTTTTTTTTCAGGACGGTTCCTAGTACTCCTACGGTTATTGGTATTATATTAACTTACTTCATGTTCCATATCCCTTTGAGTTCTCTGGTAAGCTCCGTGTATTTGCTTCGTTTTTCTGTGACTATTATGATATCGGGTGTCTTTGTTTGTATGAGTTTCACTGTTTGTACCTCCATGTCCTTAGAGGACTTTGTGATTTTCGTTTTCCATTACTGGCTCCGGTTTCTGTCTGTACCATTTGTCCGAGTGTTAAAATGCAGCTGTTTGTAGAGTTCCCAGTTTACTGCCTTCGCTACACAGTCGTGTCTGTTCTTGTATTCTTTTGGCGCAAGTTTGCTGCATTCACTTATTGTGTGATTTAATTATTATTATTATTATTTACTCACTAGGAGTTATCACACTGGTCATCGTCAGTGATCGCCCACTGCCAACAACATGTGGTATTCCCTGGAGTCTGAGTGACAACAAGTCTCCTCAGATTTCCAGTATGCTCCACCTCTTTTCGTTCATCACCGCTGATGACCTTGCGGTATCGCAACAGCCACCTATCACCGATTTCCCGCTGATAAGGGCCATTGGTCCCCTCTGGGGCCCGAGTGGCAACAAGCCTCCCCAAGGTCCCAGAGCTGTCCGCGCTCTTCCAGTGGAGGTCTGGTTTGCACTTTCTCTCCTCGCCCTTTATTATTATTATTATTATTATTATTATTATTATTATTATTATTATTATTATTATTATTATTATTATTATTATTATTATCAATAATAATAATAATAATAATAATAATAATAATGTACACACATGGGATATTACCAGTCATCAATTACTGACAAACCAGACGGTTTTACTTGGAGTCTAAGAAACCCTAACCCTTACCCTAACCCTAACCCTAACCCTAACCCCAGATTCCTTGCACTCTTCGTTTTATTTTCAGTCACCTTTGCAAATCACTTTGCGTTCTCCCATTGATATCTTGCTGATAACAGCTTTTGTCTTTCTCTGAAATTTGCGTGACAATAAACTTTTCCAGTACTTCAGTATCTTCAAGTGAAGGTCGAGATTGTGCCATTCCCCATCTTTCTAACCATTTTAGACCCTTCACGATCTATTACTTTGGCGCCAACCGGTATTGGTATTATAGTGAATTTCTTTCAGTTCTCTGGCAACTTCCATGCTATTATTATTATTATTTACTCACTAGGAGTTATCACACTGGTCATCGTCAGTGATCGCCCACTGCCAACAACCTGTGGTATTCCCTGGAGTCTGAGTGACAACAAGTCTCCTCAGATTTCCAGTATGCTCCACCTCTTTTCGTTCATCATCGCTGATGACCTTGCGGTATCGCAACAGCCACCTACCACCGATTTCCCTCTGATAAGGGCCATTGGTCCCCTCTGGGGCCCGAGTGGCAACAAGTCTTCCCAAGGTCCCAGAGCTGTCCTCGCTCTTCCAGTGGAGGTCTGGTTTGCGCTTTCCCTCCTCGACTCTCTGTCCATAATTTTCGTGGTGTCAGCCTATGCTTGCGCCTCTATCGTGCGGTTGTATTTTCCCCGGTGCTGTTGTCTTATGCTTCCATGTGTTTGTTCTCCATTCGTTGCTTATGTGGGTTTGTTTCCGCATTCGAGGACATTTCTCAGGATTGTAGCTGTTTTGATCATTACTGTCCTTTGTATGGTCTCAGTTATCCCTTTGATTCCTATTTCTCCTAGTCTTTTCTCCATGTTTTTGGGGACTGTTCCTAGTGCTCCTACGATTATTGGTGTTATACTGACTTTCTTCATGTTCCATATTCCTTTCAGTTCTCTGGCAAGTTCAGTATATTTGCTTCTTTTTTCCGTCTCTTTGATCTTCATTCTGTGGTCCGCTGGAACGGCAAAGTCTACGATTTTGCAGGATTTTTCTTTCTTGTTGATTATTATCATATCCGGTCTCCTTGCTGTTATGGGTTTGTCTGTTTGTACATTCATATCCCATATGATTTTGTGTTTTTCGTTTTCTAGTACAGTTTCTGGTTTGTGTTTGTACCGTTTGTTTGCATATTCGAAATTCAGTTGTTTGCACATTTCCCGGTGTACTTCTTTCCCCACGCTGTCATGTCTGTTCTTGTATTCCTTTTGGGCTAGCTTGCTGCATTCACTTATTATATGATTTATCGTTTCGTCTCTTTGTCCACACAGTCGGCATTTGCTGTTTTCTGGGTTTTATCTATCTTTGCTTTAATAAAGTTTGTCCTAATCGCATTGTTCTGTGCGGCTGTTAGCAGAGATTCCGTTTCTCTGTTCAAGTGTCCTTTTCTTAGCCATGCACCGCTGTTTTCATTGACTTCATCGCTTGTGAGTCTTATAAAGCGTCCATGTAGTTGTTTTTCTTCCCACTTTTCCTTTCTTGTCTTTTTGTTTCTGGGTTCAGTGCTTCCGGAGTTGTTTGTTGGGCTGGTGTCTCTTGCTGTGGTGATCAGTCTTTCCGTGTTCTGGGTTACATATTTCTCCAGCTCTTTTTTAGTGTCTTCCACACAGTTTTCTATACTTACCAGTCCTCTACCTCCTTCATTTCTTTTCATGTAGAGTCTGTCCGTATCGTCTTTTGGGTGCAATGCATTGTGCATGGTCATTAGTTTTCTAGTCCTCTGGTCAAGGTGCCTGAGTTCTTCTTTGGTCCAGCCTATGAATGGTCCAGAGTATCTTATTAGTGATACAGCCCATGTGTTTATCCCTTTTACTAGGTTTCTGCTATATAGTTTAGTTTCTAAGAGTTTCCTTGTTCTTCGTAGATATTCTTTTCCAATCTTCTCTTTCATTTCTGTATATTTGATTGTGTCTGCTTCCAGAACTCCCAGGTATTTATAACTATCTTGTTCTCATAGCGCCCTCATCTCCTCTTGGTTGGGGAGTTCTATGCCTTCTGTCGTCTCCAGTTTTCCTCTTTAAATCTCTAGCAGTGCACATTTTTCTATTTCAAACTCCATTTAGATATCCTGGTTGTATTTATCAGCTTTTCCAGTTCTTTTTTGTTTTTTTGCAAACAGTTTAAGGTCATCCATGTACATCAGGTGGTTTATTCTTTGTTCTGTATCCGTAAACCTGTATCCGGCATCACACTTTCTGAGTATGTATTTGAGTGGCATCATGGCTATTATTATTATTATTATTATTATGATTATTATTATTATTATTATTATTATTATTATTATTATTATTATTACAGATACATGCATATATAGTATATTTGTAAGTTTTAATGATCGAACTTAAACGGAAGATTTATTTACAAAAATACATCATTTGTTTTATCATTAATATTCCATCAATCCGCATTGTAATATTCTATGTAAATGACGGAGTTTTCATGTTTTCATTTAGCGACTGTAGCTCATATAGATTGTGTCTATAGTTTGCGTAAGAGAAGGAAAAATATCGATCTTTCTGGAATGATGCCAAAATAATAGACAAATATGACATACTGAAAAGTCTGCAAAGTGAATAAAGTTGGCGTTTTGTCAAAATAAAAAAAAATAAAAACAGAAAAAACAAAAATCTAGCTGCGCCCTCGGACACCAACCGACTATTTCTACGTCTCGGCGCATATATATTGTTTTTAATTCCAGACGTACAATATGAATACATTCGGATCGAGACATCGATTGTTATAGTAAATCTAAGCTAATCACCGTTGGTTTCTCTTCATCTGTTTGCATATTTCAATCACACAAAATACATGCTAAGGTATCCCGTGCCTTTGGGATTAAGTTTTTAATTTTTTCGAATTAGGCGTAATTTGCAATTTACTCACACATGCACTCATATTTTACTCTCACCCTCTCTCAGACTATGTCGTTTGATCCCTCTTGACAGTCTCTGTCCCTCACGGTCCCATCTCTCTTGTAGACAGAGCAATAAATCGTACTAATTCTGATGTTTTCGCAAATGCAACAAATTTTGTGTTCCCCGAATTACTTTAAAGTTAAATATTCACTCGCGCATACTTGTACACACACACGCATATATATTTATACACTCATTTACACACGGACTGTTTTGCTGTATCACAGTCAATCAGTGTCGCTAGATAGGCAAGTACTTTAGGCTAAGATTGAAGCAGGATTTTTCTTTCAACAGTCCGAGTGTCCATCCACTGCGCCATCTACACAAATAATGGGTACACTATTCTTTTTTACTAAAAGCTTTGCATTATCGCTAATGGAACCTAGTAAGTTCACATACCACACGAACGGGTGAGGGAATATGAACAGTCGGGCTTTGAATCTCACTGTGAAAACACTCACTACGTCTAACCACATTAAAACTGCGATACGTCGAAACAGCTGTTTGTGAATGACTATAAAATAATTCAAGATATTTATATAGTATACGTGTTTTTACAAATGCGTTTACGAATATTTCTTGGGATAGAGTTCGAAATGTAAATAGGATTTAGTATTCTTTCCCATATTCAATTGACCATGAATATACACGCCCCACCCATATATATATATATATATATATATATATATATATATATATATATATATATATATATATATATATATATATATATGAGAAGAATGTTGTAGTTCGCTTGGAGCATTGTGTATAGTGTAAGAATAATATTATTTTTTTTGAAGGCGATAACAATGCGTTGTTAAAGTGACACATACGACACGTGGAATCGTAAAAACAAAACAAAGTGACAATATTGAAAATAAACAGCAACGGTTAAAATAGCAAATAATAATTTATGAAAAATAAATAAACAAACTTCTGCGGACCTGCTACTTAAAACAAACCAACATTTCCGGCCCCGGCTTTTGGCAAAAAAAACACACTCCAACGAGTGGTAGTATTTATTTTATTCTGAGGATGAGGGACACCCTCGAAAATTAAAAAAAATATAAGAATGAAAAGGACACACTCCAACCCAACACCACGGTCACGATACACTGGTAAATAAAAAAATTTTTTGAAAATTATTGACTTTTCAATATTGTCACTTTGTTTTGTTTTTACGATTCCACGTGTCGTATGTGTCACTTTAACAACGCATTGTTATCGCCTTCAAAAAAAAAATATTATTCTTATATATATATATATATATATATATATATATATATATATATATATATATATATATATATATATATATATATATATATTCTGTTTCTTCTCTATATAAATGATTTTCCAGAAAATGTTATTCCGAAAACATCTATGCTGATGATACCACTCTCTATTCTAGTGTGGCTTCTCGCCTATACCCCTCGGATCAGTCGAAATATGCAGCTGATCTAGAAGTTGATCTTGGTTCAGTTGTGGATTGGGGTACGAAATGGCTTGCTTCATTTAATCTTGTTAAGACTCGTGTATTTCAACCGTAGGCGTGTCCCTTATTTCCCCGGAGATTCTCATGGATATCTCTGCTCTTGAAGATAAATCAGCTCTGAAACTTCTTGATTTTTCTCTCTCGTCAAATCTTTCATGAAGTTTATACATTAGATCCATTGCTCTATCTGCTTCTCATAAAGTCTGTTCACTATATCGCTCCACCGACTAACTCTCATCTGAGGCAATTCTCTATCTCTACAAATCTACTATCATACCATGTATGGGATGATGTTGTCATATTTGGGCTGCTGAATCTCTGTCCCATTTGAGGGTTCTTGATAGGGTGCAGAAACGTATCTGTAATTTGATTGGCCTCACCCTTTCTTCTTCTCTGCACCCTCTCTCATAGACGTTATGTTACTAATCTCAGTCTCTTCTATAAATACTATCATGGTATGTGTTCTTCAGAATTATGTGATGTATTCCCTGCTTCTTTTGTTCCATCTCGTTTGACACGTTGGTCTAGTGGTCTCCACCAATTCGGTGTCTATACCTCATTGTAATGCACCTTCCTATTCCAGTAGCTTATTTCCAAAAACTGGAGACTTGTGGAATTTTTTTCATGCTGACCGTTTGTCTCCTACCTATAGCCTTGGTCATTTCACGACTAAGGTCAATAGGCATCTCCTGTTTTTACGATAATCATATTTCACTCTTGTTAGCTCCTTACATCAAGTGACTTCATGCCTTGTCTGAAGCGATTTCCATAGAACTATATATATATATATATATATATATATATACACATACACACACACATATATATATATATATATATATATATATATATATACATTATATACATACATATATATATATATAAGTAAGAAACTAAAAGTAAAACTTTTAGTTGAAAGAACCTATAGTGAAATGGTAAAAGCTCAATATACGAGATAGAGCAATTATAAAGTTAAATGGACGAAGAGTGATAAACATGCACGAATGTCCAAATTTATTTCAAACTTCAAATATTAAAAACAGGGTATATTCTGTAATAAAATTATGTTTATTGTTCTTTCCTTAAGCCAAGGCTTTTCAAAGATCGAGACCTTATCATCAGAGGAATTATACAGATAGATAAGTTGGCAATAGAAAAGTTCAACATTTGAAAAAATATGAAAAAATATTCAGAAAAAGATGGGTGAGAAAAAAAGTTCGAGTAAAAAGATATTGGGTTTGTCCGGATGGTAAATTGTCCGCCGATAAGGTGTCCAATGGAAGAGGGTTTCAATGGAGAAGAAAAAGTTTCGTAGAGGCATCATGGGTAGGCGTTCAAAAATAAGTAAATCCAATGGTGAAAATTGAGTTCAAATTAGTAGATAGAGCGTACTTAAACGGAATTAAAATGAAGATATCTGGCCATTTAGAGAAAGCTTCCAGGCCGAAGAGAATTCCAAGTGAAACGTAGCGATGGAGGATTGAAGTGGTTCTGAAAGAAGCCCTAAGTTAAAATCAAGGTCAAATTAGGAGGTGGGAAAGACAGATTAAGTTGGAGCTAATGGTGGGAGGGTTAAATGAACAGAGCATGACAGCTGATGGAAAATGGGGTGAGGTGGTAGTGGGAGGGAGTTCTGGTGATATAGTTATTTTTAGCATATGCTACGTCCTGTCAATAGGGAATAGGTCGATTTAGGTCAATTGAGAGTAAAATTATTATTTGGAAAGGAATAAAAAATGGGGTCGTAATTTAAAGGCGGATTTGGGGAGAAAGGCAATGATAATTTAGATAGATATATATTACAATAAATTTGGCTCACTGTAACACTTTACTGCAGTTTCATGGTTTTCCCATAATCTTAAGAAATGTACTAACATAGAAACTGTTTACAAGAGCGCCCTTGACCCATATTATTATTTCTCACCAATTATTTCCCACAGCAGTCATTAACGGTGATCTATCGTTGGTAAAACAGGTGATATTCCCGATTGTAATTCACTTGATGTTTTAACACCAGCTGTTTATAAGTGACCTTTCATTGATAGTGGTTGATGGTTTTCTTTGAAATTTAAGTTACAATATGCCTTCTGAAAACCCCAGCATTTTCCGTGGTATTTGCGGGGTTTCTCATTTCATCATTTTTTACTTTTATATTTCCCCACTTTGCTCCACTTACTTTGCGTTCGTTTTAATCTGCTTCATCTATACTCCCAGGACCATTCCATTTCCTTATTGTGTTGGTTAGTATCACGTGCTTATGTAGGTTCGTTTCCGCAATCTAGGATTTTTCTTAATTTGACACCTGTTTTCATTATAACGTCACTCTTCTCTTTGATTCAACTTTTTTCTAGACTTTCTTCTCAGTGTTCCTATCATTATTGGTATTAAGATAGTTTTAACATTCCATAACTCCTTCAGCTAATTCTGTGTGTGTACTTATTTTTACGGCCTCCTTTAACTTTGTAAGACCATATGCCGGCCCCGACGATCGCTGACCCCAACGTTCGTGTGCCAGGAAGGGAGAGAGAGAGAGAAGCGCAACGGGAATATAACGAAAATGAATACTAATGTTGTTCTTTGTCCTTTTAATTAAAAATAGAATAACTGGTTTTGCAAACTCATTTTTTTTCTGATTCCCACTACTTAAACGGAACTCAATGGGTGACCCAACGGACTACATTTTTCTAGCATGACACACACACATCATACACGTACATATGAGGAACACAGATGCGAATGTGTATTCGGTTACTACCATTGAAAACGTCTCCTCCTTAAATATGGTTAATATAGCAGATGGTGTTCAATAGATTTGTTAAAATGAATCGTTGCAAATATCGTTTTTCCAGATTAAATACACCTTAAAGTGTTGATATGCCGTTAAACATATGAAAACAGAACGAAACATACAATAATCCAACAAAGCGTACACAGGTGATGACTCTTGACTAGTTATTACTGTATGACCATCTCTGGCAAAGATAACGAGAGATAGTGAATTTCAGTGAAGTTCGTGCAAAATTATAATCAATAAAGCTTGCACATCTTTGCAATTACTTGCACTAGCAGCAGTCAAACTTATCAAGAACGTAGATGCCAGCAAGTCAACTGACCCTGACAATATTCCAATTATAGTGCTTGAGAAGCTGAAACCGGAACTAGCTCCTATTCTTACAAAACTGTTCAATTGTTGCTTAAAAGAGAAATGCTTCCAATCACCTTGGAACACTTGGTCATTGTGCTCGGTATTAAAAAATACTCGAGACATGCCAATGAGTCTCTTGTGCGTCATGAGTAAGTTATTTGAATTTGTGATAAATCAAGAAGATGATCACTACTTCAGTAAAAACAATCTACTAAATATCAAGCAATATGGATTTGGCCCTGCAAGATCAACTGCTTATATACTGACTGTAATATCACATAGAATGACTGAATCTATTGACCAAGGCTGTATCTCTAGAGCAATAGATATTGACATATGAAATGCCTTTGATAGGGGTTGGCACAAAGGTTTGCTTCACAAGCTAGCTAGCTATGGAATATCTAGAAATGTCTTTTCAACCATGTCATCTTTTCTCTCTGATAGGTTGATAAATGTAATTGTTGATGGACAGAAGTCTAAAGCACATAGTATCAATGTCATCGTGTCTCAAATATCTATTCTGTCCCTAACGCCCTTCTTGATATGTATCAATGATCTCCCAAATCATTTTAAGTTCATTCGTTGATATTTATGCAGATTACACAACCATCTATGACAATCGCTTTCCATTTCTCTCTTCTGACCTGGAGCACGTAGTGCAATAGGGAAAGAGGCGGCTGATAACCTTAACTAATCTAAAACTAAGCCTCTTTCCTTTCATTACCAAAGGTAGGATCCTCACCGTGCACCAATTGAAATGAATAGCTCTCTCCAATTATAAACTGTATATGAAAAAAACTTACGATCCAATATATGTTGATCCGAAGTCGAATCCTCCACATCGCGTGATTAAGAATATCCCAATATCAATAAGTCATAGCAATAATTCCTCTAATGAGGACATTTTAATAGAAATTGTTATACCTACAACGATACCTTATAAAACAGTGGTTATGCTAACACCAACATTGAATCCCACGACAGAAAGAATAGGAACGCGACATATGTGTTTTAATCTTTTAAATCGACATTTCTCAACAAATAGCCCGTTACATAAAATATTTAATAAAAACAATTAAACTTAATTATAGTTGCATAAATAATTAGAAAAAATAATTAAGAGTCATAATTAACAGATATAAAATAATAATTATAACAATAGAATTAACAGCACACAAGATACTTATAACAAGAAAAATTAATGTAGCTGTAGAAATAAGAGCGAGTGCTTAACTAAAAGTATAGTATATCTGGGAACTGTGTTCCCAGAAAACAACACTAACTTTAAAAAATACATAGGGGATGCAAATATTGATTTTAAGGCTAGATACATAAACCACAAACGCTCATTTAATAAGCAAGATGATGAAACAGGCACCTCAATATTTAACTACATACTATCTCTAAAAAGAAGAATATATTACCTGTATTAAAATGGAGCATTCTAAAAAAGATTTCAACACCTAGATGTAACAACCCCATCTGGTTTCTTTGTCTTGTTGAGAAGTTGGCTATCGTCAATTTACCCAAAAAGTATTGCTTGTTGAATCAGAAAGATGAGATAGGATGTAATTGTAGGCACTTCAAGCAGTTCACCCTAGATAAGTATGGTAATAACCCAATAAATCCACCATAACTAACCTTAAAAGTGTAACATAAATACGAAAGTATTCCTTGATACGTACATTATTAATCTCATAAATAATTGTAATGTGGTTAACCAATAAGTTTGGATGCTTAATTTTAATTTCAATTAAACTAAAAATAAAAATTAATATAACAGTTAGGTTTATCAGTATAACCTCCACGTTTTTAAAGCGGAGTAAACATTAAGTGAACTAGTAAATTATTTATGAAATATGTTTGGTTAATCAGCGTTTGTAATTAAATTAATAATTAATTATATAGTTAGAATTGTACGTATGTCCTCAACTTATTTAATTGTGAGGATGAAGAAAAGTAGTTGATTTCAAGTAGTAAAAGTATTGCTTATAATTATATTATATTGCGTATAATTATAGTGTTTAGTGGACAGACCAGTTTCCCATTGCCAGTAATATGTAGGATAAGGTTTTTATAAGTTTGAAATGCAATCTTCGAATATGAATATCAAGTTCAGATTTAATATATTTGAATATTCTGATCAGAATTGTATAGGGATGACCTCTAAATTGTGTTTTTATATATAAAATGATGTATATCTTAGTAATTTTACATATAATTTTAAATATAATTTTACATTTAATTAAACATATAATTAAGTTTGAATTTTATTTTATAATTTAATTAGGTAAGTTGAAAACATACGTAGTTATAGCCAGGGGCGAGAAAGACAGACGGATGTATTTCAGACTGATCAACCGATTTATCTTACAACACGCTCTCTTAATCCTCCTCGATTTTCTTCACTTATTTTCACCTTTGGTTTTCTGGACAAATTTCAAAACCGATCTTCAGTTTTTGGCACAGTCTTGAGAAGACGTATATGCGTTGAAACACGAATTAATTAGTGTCGACTGTTTCACCAATGTTAATTTTATATATATATATATATATATATATATATATATATATATATATATATATATATATATATATATATATTAGTGATAGTATGAACAATTTAGGGAAGCTTAAAATGGCAAAAGTTCTGATTGGTCGAATAAGATCATGCTTTAGGATGAATAGTTCGTTCGAATTAGTCAGACTTAAGTAGCAGATTGTGTCGATCAGTGAGGCTCCCAGGGTAACTGCAATAATAGTCAACCAAGAAGGCTATTTGAATTGATGGTCCTAGCGGTATATTCTGCGACAAATACCCGACAAAGAAAATTTGTGGGAGGATGATTAACTTAGTACTGTGAATATTTGATGCGTCCGTGTTTTTTTTTATCCTCCTGAAGTCATCTTTCTTCCAATCACAAATAATTTATTCTGAAGTGGGCAGATGAAACCGTATGAGGTCCTTCACGAAAGATTATTTAACGATGTCCTCTGTCACATTAGGCAACATTGACGTGTTAGATTTGTCTTCGATTGCGACACGTCTGGACAGCGCGCCATTTAAGAAGCTGTGTTGCTGGTTGAATTTGGAAGCAAACTGTTACTAGCTGAACACTATTAGTAAACAATCAAGCGTAATTATTAGATTATAATTATTTATTTTGTTGTTGTTGTTGATGATGATGATGATGATGATGATGATGATGATGATGATGATGATGATGATGATGATGATGATGGAAAAGAACAAAGACATCATTTGATTTTCGTACGATGTTGGTCATAATTTGATAATTGAGTTGTCTGCCTCGAAAATGCAAAATAATTATTGATTAACTTGGTTTACAACTTATATTCGTTCAACTGGAGAACATTCCCTTTCTTTTACACTTTCGATCGTTCTTTCGTCACACTTTTTCTTTTTTTCTTTCTTTTTTCCTACCTTTTTCTTTGTTCTTTTTTCTTTCTTCCATTCTTTCTTTGCTTATACATTTGTCATTCCTTACTTCCTAATGTCTAAGAAATGTCCATGTATTCATCTTTCGCCATGAATGTCCTTCCTTTTTTCTTGATTTCCTTTTTTCATTCTTTCCGCCTTTCTTTATTCAATCATCATTATTTATTAATTTGTCTATATTTTTCATCTTTTTCTTTCTTCATAAATGTTCTTTATTTAATTCGTTCTTTTTTATCTTTTTTCTTTTGTTCTTTATTCTTACCATTTCTTTTTTCTTTCTCCATGCACTTTTTTACTTACTTCATTTTTTTATTTCTCTCTATATATACATTTCCTCCATTAGTTCCTCTTTCTTTTTTTCTTTTTTTTCTTTTTTCTTTTTGTTCTTTCTTTTTTTTTGTTCTTTCTTTCTTCTTTCTTTTTTCTTTTTTTTTTCTGTCTTTCTTTCTCCATAGATTTCCTTCATACCCAACTTCCCAGATTGTTTCTTTTTTTTTCAACTTTTATTTAAAGGATATTCTTTGTTTTCTATTTATTTCTTTTGAACCCCTATTCTTTCCTTTTATTTATAGTTTTCCTTTTCATCTACTTTCATTTTTAACATTTTTCATTCCTTGTTTTCTTTTCTATTTTTTCTTTCCTGTGTTTCTTTCTTTTAGTTTCATATTATTCTTTTATCGTCTTCATTTTCCCCCTCCTCTTTGCTCTCTTCTTCCATGCCGTTTCTTTCATTCTTTAACCATATTCAGTCTTTCTTTAGCCATATTCAGTCTTTCTTTAGCCATATTCAGTCTTTCTTCAGCCATATTCAGTCTTTCTTCAGCCATATTCATTCTTTCTCATTTTAATCTCATATTTACTTTTTTTTTCAATCGTTTTTTGTCATTGTCTTTCTTTAGATTTATCTTTATCTTTCTTATTTTATTTCTTTTTTCTGTCTTTCTGTTTTGATTTTACATTTTTTTTACATTTTCTTCTTCATCCATTCAGTCATTCTTACATTATTTTAATCACTCATTCTTTTATTCTGTCTTATTCAAGTTCTCTTTTTTTGGTAGCATTTTCATTGTTTATACGTTTCCTTTCCGCACATTCTATTTTTATTTTCTTAATTTCTCATTCTTTTTTTCTTTCATTTCTTTTAATTTTTCTAATATTTCATTCTTTCTATCTGTTATCTTTCTATTCATCCCATTTTCTCAATAAAAACAGCTGTAACATCAATCATAAAATCTAATCTTCCCTGATTCTTACATCGAGAAACTCTATACATTCCGGGAATATTGTCAATAACTGCGTCTGACAGTCAAGCACTAATGATATTTCTTTCTGATTTTTTACTCCCTTGCAAACGTATCTAAGCTATCCACGTTAGCGTGATGTTAAACAAGAGAATTGAAAACTCGCCAGTCTGTTCAACCTGCACGAGATCAAAAAAGAAATTGATAGCGAGTAGCAATAAAAAATCAAATTACGTGCGCCTACCCACACCAGAGAAATCCGAAGCTGAGTAATATTGATGATCAAATCCAAACCTTCTTTTCTTGAACTAAATAAGCAAATACATCATTTATCAAAAGGTTTCTTCGGACAAAGTTTTACTCCAAACGACCATGTTCATATATTAGCATTACACACGAATTAATATATATATATTTTAAACATAGTTCACCCAAAAAAGCAGTACGTAAGAGGCTACTGAGAAAAAGGGTGATAGTTTGTTTAGGTTTTTTTTTAAAAAGGGGTCCACCTCAATTGGGAGCTGTGCAGCGAGATGTCTGTTTGTATTAGTTTTAAATTTCTGCATGTTAGTACCGTCAGGAAAACAGGGAGCAGGGAGGGAGTTCCAGAGTCAAGCAGCACGAGGAAAGAAGCTTTTGGAGTAGAAACTCTTTGGCATCTGGGGACCTCCATAGTGAACGGATGGGATTTGGCAGATGGTCGGTTTGGTCTAGTGAATTTGCGTCGTGGGGGCACCAGAGCAGCAAGTTAATCAGAGCACAGTCCATTGAAGTACTTGTAAAACAGGCGGTGTTTTCATTAAGAGATACACTTAAGTCATGTCCCATCTGCTTGGGCATAGAACATCCTCAAGGGTGAAATCCCTAAAATAAGAATCACACAATTTTATTTTAGTTTCACTCCAAGACTTAAAGTGGTTACTATAGTTAGGGGCCAGATTTATAGTGGGCATTTTTAGTGGTGATTTGTGCAGCAATATGCTTATTCACAGTACATTTAAATGTCTGCATGTTAGTACACTCGGGGTAACAGGAGACAGGGAGAATATTCCTAAGGCAGGTGTTCATTTGAAAAGGTTTACAATATCTCTCTAGAGTGCATTTAAAATTGCATAATTTATCATCTACAATGAATCGTTTGGAATGGATATCTCGCGTTAATCGTATCCAATATTTTCTCCTAGACTAAATTAACGAGCATTTTTTGAAGTTTACCGAAGAAAAACTTTTAGAAACTCGAAACAATTTATTTTTTGGCAAAGTTCAAAGTGACACGACATTAAAAAGATAGAAGTAAAACGGGATCATTTTTGTTAAAGAAATATTAAATCGCAATAGGAATTTTGATTACGCCAATTGACAGACGATGGACAAAATACGTTTATTAGTATTTGGTAATCAATTGGATTCCAAATTATTTCTGTAAAATTCGAACGAGAAATATATTTATTGGAAACAAAGAAGGATGCAAGGGAAATATATATGAGGCAATTTATTACGCAGAGAAATAAATAGCAAAGCAAATGAAGAAAGTTCTCGCAACGAAAAACAAACAACTAAACATACGCTCAGAGTAGATAGCATGCAACAGTATATGCACACGCACACAAGTTAGTAGCATAGACTTTACAAAATTAACAACCGCACTGAGTGTATCTCGATCATTAATAAAATCAAGAAAAACTGTTAGTAACTAAGGACCAAAAGTTGTACGCGTTTTTCATTTGTGTCTTGTCTGCACTAACTCAGAAATTTAGGACGACGATAACAACAACAACAATAAACAAATAATACAGGAAATAAGTATTATAAACTTCCATCTTCCTTCTCTATGTTAACATAATCACTTAAAGAATATACGGACCATATCACATAAGTATATTAAATACCGTTACTACCCAACGGAGAAAAAATACAGAAATGTTACAATTTTTTGAAAAAAGAACGTTTGCAATGGATCGTTTACAACAGCATCTGGGAATGAATTATTGTCAAAAATTGCTGGAATTAATCGTTTCAAATTATAATCAAGAACGAACTGTTCTCGGTATTGCATCAAGAATGAATCGGTAAAATTAGTCCGTCTATAATTAATCGGTTAAAATAATAGGATAGAATAAATGGTTTAAAATTAACGCAAACAGTTGCTACCTATAATAAATAGTTCTAAATATTTTCGCCTAGATTGCATATTTCAAAGTAGCCATCTAAAATGAAATGAATCGTTTGAAATGACAACTTCGCCATAACATTGTGACGACGTTCAGTTCAGTTTTGTGCAACAGTATTTAACGCGATAATCAGTTACGCAAAATAAGTCACGTGGCTGAGTAACACGTAGTGACACAGCGAACAAACAAATCCATTTACGGAAGTGAAGTAGTATACTGAAATGTGGCAAAAAAGAAAAACACGTAATTTGCTCTTGGGTTCTGTCTGCGAGACAAGACAGACGTACATTCGCAGGACTTCTTCCATTTACGGGATATATTTTATAGTGAAGACTCATAACAAGTATCTTTTTAAAAATTTAACTTCAGTGTAAATTCTCAGAAACCAAACGACCCCTTTGCTAGGGCTAACATTTAAATTCTATATATCGAATGTTCAATATAAATTAATCTCTACTTCTCAAATGTGTTGTTAGTAAAGCAGTGAAGCACACCAATTTTTCTATCTGTATTAAATCACTTAACTATGTTATAGTTTATCTTTATTGTATGTTTTCTTGGTTTGGCAGGATTCCAGGACAAAAAATAATCTGGTCTGGTGGGGGTACCCAGTTTAGTGCTGTTATTTGGATTAAAATAATTAGGAGAAGGTACACCATTCCTCGTATGAGCTAGTGCGTAACCATGCTGAATGGATCTTATTTGGCTTTGAATACTATATTATATTGAATAGTTGGTCAGGGGTGTCTGGTAGGGGTAAGTATCCTAATGATAGGTTGTCCTGACAAACCCTTGTGCAGAGAGACCGAAGATAGTCGAGGATGATGGTTATTAGGCATTCACATTCTCTAAGATGTCCACGTAGCAATGTAGCATCCTTGTGATTGTTTTACAAATACTTCAATGGATTATGCTCCGATGAATTGGCTACTCTGGTGCCTCCTCGGCGTAAATTCACTAGAAAAACTCGACAATCAACTAAATCCCATCCATCCGCTGTGGGGGTCCCCAGATGCCGGAGAGCTTTCTACTCAAATAGCTTCTTTCCTCGTGCTGCTGGCCTCTGGAACTTCCTGCTCCCTGTTTCCCCGACAGTGCTGACATGCAGAAATTTAAAACTAATGTAAAGACATCCCGCTGCGCAGATCCTAATTTAGTTTGACCCCCCCCCCCCAAAAAAAAACCTCCCCTTTTTTTACTCAGTAGCCCCTTACGTTTACAGTGGGGCCCTGCCTTTTTGGGGTGAACTATTTAAAAAAAACACAAAAGAAAAACGTTAACGTGATGTTTAGAACGAGAATTGAAGTAACAAGATCGTTTCATTTTAGTTGCGTAACATTGAAATAAAATAATTCTCTAAAACTAATAGTAATAAAAATAATCCCGAAAATGTTTACAATATTGAAAAAGCAATTACTTGATAACAATTATAATAAAACTAGCAGGAATACCCGATGTTGCTCGGGATTGAATGAGGAACATTACTATGTTCATAACACCATATTACTTTCTTTTTTTTACTGCCTCTTCGTTTCGCCCCCTAATGTTGTTCAAAAGAGGCTTAAATTTCGAAGATTCTCTGAATTAGTGTCTTATATATATGGTTTAAATTTCATTTAAATCGGGTATACGTATTTGAAGTTTTAAGGGGGTTCTGCCTCCATAGCTCACTTAAAGGAGGCACATAGAGATTCGACGCATCGAGGGACACGTAGAAATTCGGTGCCACTTCAAATGTCTTCCCCAAGTCATTTTATACATATGATATAAATTTCATAAAAATAGGATATATTTCAAGTTTTAAGGAAGGTTTGCCTCCTCCCTTACCCTTCCTTGAGGTACACTTAGAGATTCGGGACAATAACTATTGTCTTACCCGGTAAATTTTATAGATATGATTTAAATTCTATCAAAATAAGATATATTGGAACTTTTAAGGAGGGCTTCTGCTCTCATAGCGTCCCTAGGGTTTACTTTCCGATTCGAGACGACTTCCATTGTCTTCCTCAGAAAATTTTACATAAAGATACACTTTTAGTTTTCATGCAGACTATCAAAGTTTTTTTTCTATATGGAACACACATATACAGCTATTGCTATCAATATATATATATACTAGCAGGATTACCCGACGTTGCTCGGGATTGATTGAGGATCACTACTATGTTTTCATTATGCTCATAACCCCATATTACTTTGTTTTACTGCCCCCTCCTCCAGTTTCGCCCCATAGTAAAGTCGAAATAAGCTGAAATGTTGGAAAACTCTCAGAATTAGTGTCTTATGCATATGGTCTAAATATTATTTAAATCGGATATAAGCATAGAGATTTGATATCACTTCCATTGCCTTCTCCGGATAATTTTATACACATTATATAAATTTAATTAAAATAGGATAGATCTGAAGATTTAAAGAAAATTCAGCCTCTTTAACTCCCTTAGGTTAGGAGAGTACTTAGAGATTCAGCACCACTTCTATTGTCTTCCCTATAAGATTTTATATTTATCATTTAAATTTCATAAAAATCTGTGAAATCTTTGAAGTCTTAAAGGAGGTATGCTCTGATAGCCCCGTTAGGGTTGCACTTAGAGATTCGCGAACATTTCCATTGTCTTCCCCGATAAATATTAAATTTATTACAGTTTCTCTAACTTTTCTGTCTATAGGCAAACATCACACGAACATACACATACACACAGCACATAACACAGTAATTGTGTTTTATATATAGAAATATAGATCACGAAAATCTTGATACACAGACTTGGTTGTATTCGCAATTTTACGAAACAAAAATGTTGATGCAATTACATGTAAAATAAAAACAATAATTCAGACTAATTTTACCTTCAAATATGTATTTCTTATTAAACCAGAATGATAAGTAAATGAATAATAAAAAAAGAAATTTCGAGAGATTGTTTATAACTTTCAAAAAGATTAAACCGACATCATTAGCAACCATTCATTCATAGCAGAGATGTTGTCTTATTCGTTGGGAATACATCAATACAAAACCTACTCTTCAGAATTTAAGTAACAACATTAAATATTTATATAATTATTAAACTAAGTAAAACGTATTATTATCATTTACTCACTAGTCGTTATCAGTGAATTCTTACTGACAATAAAAAATGGTGTTCCCTGGAATCTGGGTGACAACATGTCTCCCCGGATTTTCAGCACTCTCTCCCTTTGTCGATAACCGCTGCGGGTCATTTACAACAGCAGCTTGTTATGGATTTCTTGCTGAAAACTACCGATAAAAAATGGCAATAAACACCCTTAATAATGTTTTGGTATTCTCTGTGCCGTTTTTCAGTGGAGGTCGTGCGGGTGTTCTTCTCCCTCAATCGTTACATTCTCTTTGACGCTTCGCGAGTAGAAGGGGCGGTGCCATCCGAGGCTAGTACCATCACAGGTGTGTGTGTATTTAGGGGGGGGGGCAGGTCATGTTTATGGGATTACTTACATTTCCATTATTATTATTATTATTATTATTATTATTATTATTATTATTATTATTATTATTATTATTATTATTATTATTATCATCATCATCATCATCATTATTATTATTATTATTATTATTATTGTTATTACCATTATTATTATTATTATCATTATTATCATTATTATTATTATTATCATCATTATTATCATTATTATCATTATTATCATTATTATTGTCATCATCGTCATCATCGTCATCATCGTCGTCATCGTCATCGTTATTGTTGTTGCTGTTGTTGTTGTTATAATAATAATAATAATAATAATAATAATAATAATAATAATAATAATAATAATAATAATAATAATAATAATAATAATAATAATAATAAAGAACTAGAAAACTAATGACTATGCACAATGCATTGCACCCAAAAGACGACACGGACAGACTCTACGTGAAAAGAAATGAAGGAGGTAGAGGACTGGTAAGACTGTGTGGAAGACACCAAAAAAGAGATGGAGAAATATGTAACCCAGAACATGGAAAGACTGATCACCACAGCAAGAGACACCAGCCCAACAAACAACCCCGGAAGTACTGAACCCAGAAACAAAAAGACAAGAAAGGAAAAGTGGGAAGAAAAACAACTACATGGACGCTTTATAAGACTCACAAGCAATGAAGCCAATGAAAACAGCTGGGCATGGCTAAGAAAAGGACACCTGAACAGAGAAACGGAATCTCTGCTGACGGCCGCACAGAACAATGCGATTAGGACAAACTTTATTAAAGCAAAGATAGATAAAACCCAAGAAAACAGCAAATGCCGACTGTGTGGACAAAGAGACGAAACGATAAATCATATAATAAGTGAATGCAGCAAGCTAGCACAAAGGGAATACAAGAACAGACATGACAGCATGGGGAAAGAAGTACACCGGGAAATGTGCAAACAACTGAATTTCGAATATGCAAAAAAACGGTACAAACACAAACCAGAAACTGTACTAGAAAACGAAAAACACAAAATCATATGGGATATGAATGTACAAACAGACAAACCCATAACAGCAAGGAGACCGGATATGATAATAATCAACAAGAAAGAAAAATCCTGCAAAATCGTGGACTTTGCCGTTCCAGCAGACCACAGAGTGAAGATCAAAGAGACGGAAAAGAGAAGCAAATATACTGAACTTGCCAGAGAATTGAAAGGAATATGGAACATGAAGAAAGTCAGTATAACACCAATAATCATAGGAGCACTAGGAACAGTCCCCCAAAACATGGAGAAAAGACTAGGAGAAATAGGAATCAAAGGGATAACTGAGACCATACAAAGGACAGTAATGATCAAAACAGATACAATCCTGAGAAATGTCCTCGAATGCAGAAACCAACCCACATAAGCAACGAATGGAGAACAAACACATGGAAGCACAAAACAACAGAACCGGGGAAAATACAACCGCACGAATGAGGCGCAAGCATAGGCTGACGCCACAAAAATTATGGACAGAGGGTCGAGGAGGGAAAGCGCAAACCAGACCTCCACTGGAAGAGCGCGGACAGCTCTGGGACCTTGGGAAGGCTTGTTGCCACTCGGGCCCCAGAGGGGACCAATGGCCCTTATCAGCGGGAAATCGTTGGTAGGTGGCTGTTGCGATTACCGCAAGGTCATCAGCGGTGATGAACGAAAAGAGGTGGAGCATACTGGAGGCCTGAGGAGACTTGTTGTCACTCGGACTCCAGGAAATACCACAGGTTGTCGGCAGTGGGCGACCACTGACGATGACCAGTGTGATTACTCCTAGTGAGTAAATAATAATATTTTTTTTTACTCACTAGGAGTTCTCACACAGGTCATAAGTGATTGTTCTCCGACAACCGGTGGTATTTCCTGGAGTCTGAGTGACACCAAATCCCCCCGGATTTCCAGTATTCTTCACCTCTTATCGATAATCACCGCAAATAAACTTGCAGTATCGCAACATCCGTTTACCATTGATTTCTCGCTGATAAGGACCATTGGTCTTCTCTGTGATTTGGGTGGCAATAAGCCTTCCCAAGGTCCCAGCAGTATCTCCACTTGCAGTGGAAGTCTGGTTTGTGCTGTCCCTCCTTGGTTTTCTCATCCTCCTTGACCCTATGCAAATTTTTTGTGTGGTCAATAGTATTATTATTATTTTATTATTATTATTGTGGTGGTGGTGGTTAGTAAGTTAGTTAATTAGTTAGTTAGTTAGTCACTAGGAGTTTTCACACGAGCTATTATCAATGATCGCTCATTAGGAATAAAAAGTGGTATTCATTGAGAAATATCCTCAGATTTCCAGCAATCTCCGCCTCTGTTGAAAACCGTTGCAGATAACTTTGCATCATACCAACAATGGTTTACCATTGTTTTTCCGCTCGTTACCAATGTTGGCTTCCTCCGTAATGTAAGTAGTACTTTCTCACGCCCTTCCAGGTCTTTCCACCCTACTTCACTCTTAATGACGCAGTTATGGATTTCCAACCGTTTTGGAGGTAGGTGGTCAAATTATATGATTTCTGGCTGTTTCAGTCGGTTTACTCGGATTCGTGTAATGTTCTTTCTATATTTTTTGTTTTATTTCTATTTTCACTTACCTGTGTTTATTCGGGTTATGTTGGTTGGTTTCCGCACGCGAGGATTTTCCTTTTTATTATTATTATTATTATTATTATTATTATTATTATTATTATTATTATTATTATTATTATTATTATTATTATTATTACTAATTTATTACTACGGTGATGAATAAGGACTATCGAGAAATTTAACGACTAAATGTTTGTATACATTTTATTTTTGGAATGAGTAAAGGATAATTAATTAACAGCCCGTAAGACAAATATTTAGCTAGTTAATTGAAAAAGAGTTAAACAGACGTCTTTGTTATTATTACCCACGATTTTATTTTCTTAACCAGCTATTCATCCAAAAAAAGCAACAATAATAAACTATAATAAATATTTCCAAAATGTTGGTAGTTGAATGCATCGTCTACAAAGTGATTCAATAAAAATGAGGTTTTATTAGGTTTGGTCTCAATGTGGTGTTAAAGAAAACTATTCATACATAAACAATCATATATGAGCTTGTCCGCGAACCAAGAAACATAACACGTAATAATAATGACTTTTATTGACACATTCATCAGATAATGTATCGCGTTTGTAGTAACTAACAAATACAGAGTAACTGAATCGATTATTTAAATTTTAATGTTATTTTGCTTTACAATTTAAAGAAACACTTATTTTTCCTCCATTTTAATAGGACGTCACATGATTACGTTAGGTGTGGACTAGTTTAGATGTTAATTTCTTATTTTAATAAAATGGGCGCGCGATCTAATGTCGCCATTATTAACTTCCGTTTATGGTAATATGTAATTGCCCCCCCCCCTCCCCTGTGTTGCTACGAAGCAACTGACGCCATGTTTGTCTCGTTGTACAGAGATACAAACAGCATGAAGATACGTGAAGATTATTTCCTTTTTCATATTCAAACTCTGAACACGATTCAAATCTGTCAATAACAATTAATTCATTCATCATGTCTGAAAAGAGAGAAACATCACGTTCTGAAAATTATGAAAAAAAACAAAAAACATTTCCGTTTTCTTTTCTGTATTAATTTCATTTCGTCTGTGTTTCATTTCGTCTGTGTTTCATTTCTCCGTTTTCAAAATTTGGTATCATGGCATCTCAGGAAGAGGTTGGCCGGTTTCCAGCATCGATAAGGAATCACTTCTATAGATATTGGTTTCTTGATAAATGTCATTTAAAAACATGATAATTTTCTTACAAACATGAGAATCTTACTTTTTTAGTAACGGAAGGCTCTTTTTCTGTCTGTGTTGTGTTGTGTACTTCGGAGGGAAATTAGAACTTTCCTGACATTTAAACGTGATAAGGGGGGGGGGGATATTGTGGGCACTGGAAAATATAATCTTTCTATATCAGTTACTGTAAAATCCGAGAATTAACGAATATTTTCTTTATAAAGTGAATTATGTTTATATGTTTATATATTTGTATGTAGCAGATTCACTGCAAAACTAATTAATCAATCAGTATGAGGTTGTGAACACTGTTGCTAGGTGTAAAAGGGTCCAAATGTGGGCTATATTTTGTTTTATTTAATTTTATGCGTGAAAATTCAGATATCTCCGATTTTGTTAAATTTTAACAATTGGTATCAATTAACAAATATTTCTTAAATTTCAGTGTCTTTGTAGTCTTTGAAAGTGTTTTTAGAGGGGATAAAATGGGCACAACCTCGTCGATAAATTTTCTAGTTTTTTTTATATTTTTAAAACTATCGCATAATACGATCTTAATTTATTTGCAACTAGCTTTCCCGTCCCGACGTTTCTCGGGAATCTTTTTACTTTATTTTTTTTTTATTTTTTCTTTACCACTTTTTAAAATAGGATTAAAAAATAACTGGTAAAAAACTGTGACGGGCATCTTGTTGACAGCTCTTTGTTTACATTCTGCTACGGATATTTAATTCTGAAAAGACACACTTTGAAACCCAGGAAGCTAATAGTCATGCACAGTGCACTACATCCGAACGATGATACTTACCAACTCTATGTAAAAAAGTAAGAATGGAGAAGAGAACTAGTAAGTCTATAAAATAGCGTGGGCAATACGAGAACGAAATATACATAACCTAAAAAACAGAAAGGCTGATTATCACTGCAAAAACTGATGCTAAGAGGAACTATACAAAGGAGAGCAGTGAAACTGGGAACAAAAAGGCGAGTAAATCAAAATGGGGAGAAAAGCAACTAGATAGAGGATTCATATAACTGACCAGAGAAGGGTCACCCGAAACACATAGACATGCCTATAAAAGGGACACTTAAGCAGAGTACTAGAATCGCTACTGACAGTCACACAAAACAATGCAACGTAATCATGTTGACACATTGGTTCCAGTTAGATCACTAAAGTTAAGCAACGTTCAGCCTTGTCAGTACTAGATGGGTGACCATTTGAGAATAGCAGGCGGTGTATGTGGACACCTAGCCATGGGCAAATAGCGTCGCCAACCTGCAGAGCCTAGCGTGGCGATTATGAGAGACACCAATAAAGTGGAAGGAAACCAGGGAAGGATTCCTCCTCCAGTAGTGATTAAAACCCTTAATAATCAAGGGAGGCGCGAGAGCGCTCTATCCCGTAATAGACTTCAAGAATGGCCTATGCTGGAAATCTAATTTCTTTGATCAATCATAACTCAAAAACCGATAAACCAAATTAGTTAAAACTTTGCAGAAAAATTTTATTTGATAGGTTCTATAAGTGTGTAGAATTTCAGCATCATTAGTCAAGGCAACCCAGAGATCCAGAAAGTTCAATCATGAAATCATGTTATCCGTGTGTATGTATGTACGTACGTATGTGCCACCCTGTATCTCATCAACTATTTGATGGATTCAGCTGATTTTTGGCAGAGATAGAGGTTCTAGGGTTTAGTTGATGCCATTTTAATTTCAGATAACAATATACCTTAGTTTTTCAGAAAATTCCAAAAAACCTTAAAAATGACCATTGTATTGAGGCTTAGCCTTTACAAAAGTAGTGACATTCCATGATAAATGCCAGTATACTGAAATCATATGCCCTTAATAGGGTAAGATGAAAATTCATATACACTAAATATACAAAAGCAAGAAAATTCCCAAATTTTTACACTTTTATTGTCATTAAGGGTATGCGAGCACAACAGGGCTATGTATTTTACTGGTAGGAATTTTTCTTCAGCGCACCTCACACACTTCAACCACTCATGCAAAGAGATTTATACTGTAGTGATGTAATAATGAAATGGGTGGGTATGTATATATGTTTATATATTTCTATGTATACTAATTAACATATCATTATGAATTTGGGAAGATAGCTTTTAGTGGTAAACTTGGGCTATATATAGTTGAATTTAGTTCTATGCAAATGAAGACACGAAAGGATGGAAACCCTTCGTAAAAATTCAGACACCTTTGATTTTTGTGAAATTTTAACAATAGGTATTAGTCATTAATTAATAAATATCCCCTACATTCCAGTTTCATGAGAGTATTTTAATGAGTCTTTAAGCGGCATAATATGGCCACATTTTTTTTTGAAAATTTAAATGTTTAAGCGGCATAATATGGCCACAATTTTTTATTTGAAAATTTAAATGTTTCTGATTTGCAATAAAATTGATCCATAATCATTAGAAATCATTTAAGGAAAATTCCCTGAATTTTTATTTTTTTCTCACAACTTGTTAAGCTTAAGCATTAAAAATTAAGAATTTTCTAGAATCGTTATTCTCGCGACAAATGGAATCTGCCATGTAAGGTTCGAAGGTATTATCCCACAATTTCCCCAGTTTTTCCTAAACTTACAATATGTATTAATCGTATATAATAAACCGATTATAATAGTTGGATTGTGTTTGTGCATTAGATGCCACCAAATGTATTGATTGATTGTATTGATTGTAAAACAAACAAAACAGGAAACAAAACCGATTTCAACTGAAGATGTATTTTATATAAGCCATGAAAAACGCAGTACATTTAAAACAGTATTTTCAAATAAGGGTTTACTTGAAAATACGGTTGGAAATATGTTGAGTTTTTTCGAGAGGCTATAGAAGTTATTAGGTAAATATGGTTCTCAAATTACTCTCAGTCACATGTCTGAACTAGAAACATGAACAAAACCATTAGAAACTGTATTAAACTCGTTTTAAATAACTAACTATTCTGACATGTATTTGTATCATAGCAATAAATAGTGGAGCCACAAAAATATCGACAAAGGAACAAGTTTGCTACTTATTTAAGAAAATAAAGTAGCACTGTCCCCACTTCTGTTTCATTTGGTTTAAAAATGACATCCACTGACTTCCTCGCGCGTTCTCTCTGCATATATACCCGATGATTACATTTATATAGGTATCTGGTAGACTTCGGTCGTCTGCAAATGTTTACACTTTAGCTGTGTTCTCACTTGCTTTTAGACAAGCTCTGTTTAACAGAACATTTTTTTGTCTATGAAACTAGTTTTAATCTACTATAAGAATATAATGTAATGCATGCGTCGTGATTATTCTCAAGGCCAACAGCCTTGTGCCAAACTAGCGTATGTACACACATTGATCCCAGCTGAAAAAGGATAACCTTTCTAAAGATGTGAAAACTAAGGTCCGAGTAAAGTAAGTACGAATAAAACGAAAGGGTAGACATTTTCTTCGTACTTGAGTGAGCTTATATCTCAGGGAAAACAAGTTCTAAAAGCAGTTAAAGTTAGACAATGTGTGATACAGAGGCTTTTGGACATCTGTTTTCATGACTACCATAACCCTCATTAAAAGTTTCAGAGCTTGAATCCTTTAATTAATTACATGGCTAGGGAAAGTAAGAAAAATCACCCGAGAACCACTTCCAGTGTCAAGGAATTGAATCCCAGATGCTACCTGATTGGACATGAGGCACGAGACGAACACGAACGGATACAAAATCAAAGAAGGGCATACGTGGAGGGAAAATAGAAGTGAGAAAAATTAGGATCGATCTTTTTTTCTCCGGTCGAAAAACAGAACAGATGTTTTTATTCTTCCTGCAATCTTCCTACATCTTTAGCACTGTCACAGACCAACAAAGATGGTTATACAAATATAAGTTTATTTTCGTAATATTCAGTTCGGACATTTCCTCTATGGATCGTGACTATTCAACAAGAAGTGAAGATACATTTTTGAGATTCTATACACTTCTGCCAGTTATTTACTTTATGGGTGACTCATTTCCATGTTTTTTTTTCAATATTTCGTAGAGATAAAAAAACCGTTTTTGAATTATAATCATTGATCAAAATTTTGTAATCAATCCCTTATAATTTCCATTTTTACTGAAGCAAACAAATGCATTTCATCTTTGTTAACTGGTTTAGTAAGTGTAACATTCGTTGCTTCTGATGAAAAGGAAAGATTGCCTAATATTTTTTGTTCGTATACAGAAAACGCTAAACTTTTGAAATTTGTATAATCAACACAGCTTAGTAGAGCGGAATTATGCTTCCTGTCACAATTTCCGGTCAAAACCCGTGTCACACTCCGAGATTTCCCAACTACATCTCTCACCCTCAAAATGTTTCCAACCTAAGGGGAGATAACTTAAAACAAAGATAAACTACCACGTTAATTATTCAAAACGTTTTAGTCGAATCAAGTCACCACAACATTCTGCTAGTTATCGTTTCAAAATTCTTCATTTCATTAGCAGATTTCTTAATCTTCAAAACAAATTTGTCTTTCTTTCTTAATAAATTTCTAAATACAGAAGACTTTAATGGGGCCAGTAAATGATTCCACTCGAACCATCGATCAATAGAAACGCCCCAATCTACATGCACAAAAAAGTTCAACGTTGTCCATATACATTTTCTCAAGTTAATCAAAATGTGATTTAAGATTATGTGTCACCAGCTCTATTTATCTGACCGCTAACTCACCAACTATCACCTTTTTAGATATACCGACATCCTCTTTCGTGATAAGATCTTCACAGAGAAAAGGCCGAAAATATTTTTCGAGGGTTTCCCGAGTCCCCAACGTGAAGATTTTATGTAACTCAAAACGCATACATGTTTTATATTCCGCGAAAATACGTGAAGAAAAATGCTTTTTATTTACATTAATAAAGTTTAGTTCAAGCAGATTTTCTAATAATTTAAGAAATTATTTTATTACCAAATTAATACGATGATTTTAGCCTTTAAGAGATTTACGACAAATTCACGTTTTGAGTCGAATTTACAAACGACAGAATTACTGCCTGATAAATATATTGGAACCTTGTCACAAGATACAAGAACAAAATATTTCTTACTATTTCACCTATAGCCAAGAGGGGTAACTGTGGATACATACCCGAGAAAAGGTGACTTAAGAGCCAAGGCGATACTTGACACGGCACGCCATGCCCACAGTCCGAGCCGGTAGCCGTGTCAACACCTTCAAATTTAGCCTCATACACACATCAAGAAAAGTGCAAATATTTAATATAGATTTGCTTTCCTTTTCGAGTGTGTGTTTTCTTCTTTTCAAGATGGTTCGCTTCGATGGAATTTCCTTTGGCGTGTTTGTCAAACAAATGCTTATTCATTACCCAAAGACCGTGATATGATGAACTCAGCAACCCCGCCTTATAAAAGTAACTTGTAACTATCGATTTTCGCTGCACACTGTCGTCGTTGTCGTCAAGGTGTCAGTAACAATCTTTTTCATCATGTCGCACCCCCCTCGTCGTCTCCGTCTTTTCCTCCGTTCGCACGACTTCATCGTTCGCTCAATCTTTGCGGTAAATAATCGTGTGTCTGCAAATACCGTGTTCCTCACTTCTTGTTTGCATTCAAAGCAAAATATAGTTTTATTTTCACCCATATCTATTTGCTCTTTCACAATCCCCCCTATAATCTGTCTCACTGTATTTTTCTCTCTCTCTCTCTCCTCACCATGCCCCTGTGTGTCTCTCTCGTCTTTCATCCGTTAGTTTGGTTACGTTTTGTTTAATTTATGGCATATAAACCCTTTATATGTCACTAGTTCATACCCGACACTTGAGGGGTGTTTGTACAGAACTTGGGTATGCCAATTTCCATCTTTGCCTAGCTGCTACTGTTTTATAGCAAGTACGAAGAAAAGATATGTGTTAAATTTTGTACAAAAAATATGTGTGAAATTTTGTAAAAAAATGTGTGAAATTTTGTAGAAAAAATATGTGTGAAATTTCTTAGAAAATATATGTGTGCATTTCTTTGGAAAAAATATTTGATAAATTTGTAGAAAAAATATGTGGGAAATTTTGTAGAAAAAATATGTGAAATTGTTTGGAAAATATATGTGAATTTTTTTGGAAAAAATATTTGATAAATTTGTAGAAAAAATATGTGTGAAATTTTGTAGAAAAAATATGTGATAAATTTATAGAAAAAATATGTGATAAATTTTGTAGAAAAAATATATGTGAAATTTTTTGGAAAATATGTGTGAATTTTTTGGGAAAAAATATTTGATAAATTTGTAGAAAAAATATGTGGGAAATTTTGTAGAAAAAATATGTGGGAAATTTTTTGGAAATTATATGTGTGAATTTTTTTGGAAAAAAATATTTGATAAATTTTGTACAAAAAATACGCTACTTAATATTTAAGAGGGTAAGTAACTACAATGGGTGGTGAACTATAAGGAAAAATAAAACTTATTGTTTTTATTGACAAGAAACATTACACATTATGTTTTTAAGCCAAAATAATTCGCTTTCAACTAATGCTAAATAACTTATATGTCTAATTGTTTGCAGATTATCAAAATGGTGACATAGTTAAAAATAGTTTTGTAATTTTGTTATATCTTATATTGTTATGTTAATATCTTTAATATGTTGTTATATGTTATGTTATACTGTTATGTTAATATTTTTAATATGTTGTTATATGTTATGTTAATATTTTTAATATGTTGTTATATGTTATGTTAATATTTTTAATATGTTGTTATATGTTATGTTAATATTTTTAATATGTTGTTACATGTTATGTTATACTGTTATGTTAATATCTTTAATATGTTGTTATATGTTATGTTATACTGTTATGTTAATATTTTTAATATGTTGTTATATGTTATGTTAATATTTTTAATATGTTGTTATATGTTATGTTAATATTTTTAATATGTTGTTATATGTTATGTTAATATTTTTAATATGTTGTTATATGTTATGTTAATATTTTTAATATGTTGTTATATGTTATGTTAATATTTTTAATATGTTGTTATATGTTATGTTATACTGTTATGTTAATATCTTTAATATGTTGTTATATGTTATGTTATACTGCTATGTTAATATTTTTACCTTTATAAAACACGTATCCAGTTAAAAATTCTTTAGACTTACGTGAGATTCAAACTCTGGTATTGACATCGTAAAAACTACTGCCTTCGTAATGTGTAGTCTGCCTATTCCTTTTTTGTCAACCAATCACATGTTTCTATTTGCGAACGAACTTCCAAAACACCATAATTTTTTAATAGTATATAAAGATATTCAATACCACCAAAGAACAACCGCATTTTAAACGATTCTTTTTATAGGATGAATTGAACACGAGGTGTTATTATACTCATTATTGAGGGGAAGGATTTTTCGGTTCATACCATTCACCAAAGTATAAGTGCGTATATCTCTACAATAGATCGGATTGTCTATGCTCCTTATATAGCCCAGATATGTAAAATGTCTGATTCCCTGAAGGTCATATAAGTCAATTGTTGTCGTAATTGAGGTCGCAGGCGACGAATTAATCTTCCTTTTCTTTTTGGTCTATTAGCAAAGTGTAGTATCTGTTCTGATACTACACTTAATCTCTTCTATCTTCGGATTATGTATGAGAAAATCCTTCTAGATTGAGACAATTTAAATTTTTGTCAGAATCAAGAGTGCCCCTTTTTAAAGAACTGAATTTCAATTTATCCAGTTTTACCAAATTTTAATTCATGTGAGTGAGAAAAACAGGAAATATTTGCTACAAAGATGCATTCGTGTATCTTTTCTAGGTTTGAAATGGATGCCATTTTATATATCTTTTTAAGGGTAAAACAAGTTATGAATAAAGAAAAACGCCCATTTTCAGTAAAAACGCACGTTGAAATTCATCATTTCTACGTGCCTTTTTAATTTTGAACGTAAAATGTCGAAATTAGAGTATCTTTTATGAAGATCGCAAGTAAGCTTGCGTATCATTACGGGGGTATGTTCTCTTCGATCCTCACGGTTCGTTAACTTCGTCGACGAGATTCACATGTCGTGTTTCGGTGATGATGTGACAGTCAACCCTAACCCCAGCTCCCCTTCTCTACGTTGATAGACTCTTCTAGCCCCCCTTCTCTACGTCGATGGACTCTTCTTATGAAGAACAACTTTTACGAACGTTATTTAAAAAAGAAGCATCAACAAATGGTGTTGGGTTTTAAAAACTTTTGTTTGTCGTTATTCAATTTATACATGTACACACAACAAACAACCGCACACCCTATCCAACATGGTGGAAGGAAGCAGCTATCCAAACGCCCAACTACCTTCTCTGCTGGTTTCGACAACACAGATCCGATCTCTTAACCAACCAGGCCACGTAGTCTTTTTCTAAAATTAAATAGAAAATTCTACTCTACCTAATTTTTAACCATGAGTGAGAATTCACCATACTTATCCAATTCTTACACCTGTCTCTAATCAAGGGAGGCGCGATAGCGCTCTATCCCTTAATAGACTTCAAAAACGACCTATGCTAGAAATCTCATTTCTTTGATCAGTCATAACTAAAAAACCAATAAACCAAATTATTTAAAACTTTGCACAAAATTTACATTTGATAGGTTCTATAAGTGTGTAGAATTTCAGCATCATTAGTCAAGGCGTCTAATGGTTCTAATGTTAGCGAAAGTTTGTTCGGCTATATCGCTTATCGAAAGATTAAAAAACAAAGGTCTAAGATTTGTAGGAGTTCTTCAGAAATATAATGCATGTGTAATTATCACGGTGTCATCAAACAAAAGTGAAACAAAACTTTTTAGAATCCGCAAAAATAATAGGGTACATGACTTTTGCTCTTACACCTGTCGAAATGTGAGAAGAAACTACTGGAAAATATTTGGAAGCCATTACAAAGTTAAAATGTTCAAGATAACTGAATATTTTGTAAAACATCATGTCAGTTTAAATTAATACACGGAGAAACATCTTGAAATATGTTAGACATGAAGAAACTGTTTTACGGCATATTAACACTTTCTAGATCATTTAATATCAAAGCACAATGACTCGATTGTGAACGATTGATTGTATACGATTGATGAAACACAAGTTGTATTTTTATTTATAGATTGGCGGGTATCATACTCGTTCTAACAGTATTATTGAATAGCTAAGCTAGAAACATAGGGTTTGAAATCGCCGATGTCAATTTCAGAGTCAATGACGAGATACATTAAAAGAAATGAAATACGAAAATGTGAATTATATGTTTTTAAAGGTCTAACAAATGAAAGATGCTGTAAAAAACGATAACGATATTTGAATTTACATTCTAAACTCGAGATAAGTTAAGGTTAGGGTTACATTCAAACTCAAGATAAGATAACATTACCTAAGATAAAAAAAACAACTTTTTATCTACAATTTTCGATTCTTGTAAGTTATGGCCCATGGCAGCTTATATCAGCAACGTACTCTGAACACCCAAGTTTCGAACAAAAATCTTTGATTAATACCTGAAAAAAATATATCTTCTAATCTTATCTGTAGGCTAGTAACTCGCAATGCTTAAAACAAACTAAAACAAGTCCATATATATATATTTATATATTTATAAAATATAATTAGTCACGGACGTGTGTTTCGCCGTTATACAGCTCCTCAGCGTGTCTGTATGTAGCGAGATTCGAAACCGCGATCGAAGTTATACATTAATCGTTGATTCGACTTTTTTGTTTTCTCTTCAACCATCTAGTCGTGTATCTCTCTGCCGACGACGCGAAGGGAAGAGACAGAGTGATACCACTCGCTGACCATTAATAGGGATTGGGGGTGGATAGGGGGCGGCGGTAATGGTATGAATAAGAGAAGAAACACTAATTGCGTGTAAAGTCGATGGAAGGAGAGAAGAGAAGAAAACGAAGCAATTCTGGAAAACGCGATAATGTGAAAACAAAAAATGTGTCTATTCGTTGGCATAGTTAAACTATGCATAGTCATCTTATCAACAATTCTATTTTAAAAAGGTACGATTTACACAACTACAGATAATTACTGGCGAAAATAGTTAATTTGTATACGTATCATCTGAAAATGAGTGTCTAAATGAGTATATAAAGCATTAACAGTTCCTACTTGATACATATATATATATATATATATATATATATATATATATATATATATATATATATATATATATATGCAAGTATGTATGTGTGTGTGTGTATTAGTTGAGTCGTCAAACTAAAGTGCTATAATCTCAATGGATATTACACGATCAAAAAGTTCTAATATGTAATTCCAGGGCAATTATACATTGATCTCGTTTCCAACGAAGCTGAAAATCTCGTATCAAAGAAAATAAAAGCCAATTTGTTTGATACGAGGTTTTTTAACAATACATTCTCTGCTCTCTCTCTCTCTCTTTCTCTCTCTCTCTCTCTCTCTCTCTCTCTCTCTCTATATATATATATATATATATATATACATTTTTTTGATGAGTTTGAATGCAAAACGCGATAAACGCCATTAAAAAAATTACGAAGCTAGCACCATAAAAATTGTTACACTTCAACACTAAACCACACACTCTAATTATGTTTTACATAATATAATACCGGAATAATTAATTTTTGATTTCTATTAAAATAAGCTTATATTCAAAGTGTATATTTAATATATTCGTTCTTGTATTGATTAAGGTCTCAATTTACACAAATTGGATTTATCGCGTTTTGCATTCGTACTCTTCATTTATATACTGGTAATAAATTTTTCAGGCAAAACATAATTTGGCTATAAATTTTCAAAACATGTTTACATCCCAATTCATTTTGTGGAATGGGTCAGATTCAATCTGTAAAAGTCACCTAATAATTATTTTAGGATCAAACTTACCGTTACTAATTTGATAATTTAATATTTACTAATTTGATAATTTAATATTTACTAATTTGATAATTTAATATTTACTAATTTGATAATTTAATATTTAATAATTTGATTCAATCAAAACATTTGAAATGCGAGCTTAAAAATCTTTAACCGAATTAAACAACGACACATTATATTTCTGATTTTTCTATTGTGGTCACCTTTCAACGAACAGAGTGACAAGTTCCTATCTACACAAGTTTACGGGATGAGTTGGGAAACACACACGCAACTATCAGGCAAAACTAAATATAACTGTATATAAAACATATACATCTCAACGTGTAACCCTGTACCTTTCTTCTAAAGTTTTGGGTTGGAAGATTTGGTAATTTTAATTGATCAGCCCAACCTTGTCTCATAGTACACCTTGCGGATTTATGTCATTATACTTTTTATGGTAACATCAATATAGTTTCCTCCTATATTTGTTGATTTGGCAAAAATATTTTTGTGAAAATCAAGAATTGAAGGCTTTTTCTGTTATATTTTCTTCATATACATCTACATCAAATTTTCAAGTAATAATTAAAAAGATACTTTACTAAATTTTACAATTCCTGGTACAATTCTTTTAAAAAGACTATTTGGTAGATTAACAAACCATTTTCTGTTTCTATATGAATGGTATCGTTTTTTTTATATGTTAAACTATATATATATATATATATATATATATATATATATATATATATATATATATATGTGTGTAGGCATATAAATATATATATATAAATCTGTATATAAATATATATATATATATATATTGCATCAGCTTTAGTATTATATATATATATATATATATATATATATATATATATATATATATATATATATATATATATATATATATATATATGTACACCGTTATGTCCACACAACATCAGACATCACTTCTCCAAGACCAGGAAGGATTGTTAAGAAAATAAATAAGGTTAATACCTTTTATTTGTCTAAATCTCTGACGAGGCTTGTTGTAGCAAGCGAAATTATTAGTTAACAAAAGTCAAGATGAAAAAAAATATATTATTTTAATTTTAATAAAAAACATCTGCATCTAACACATGTTTTTTGAAGGCATTTTACCTCTTTCTTTAAGTTTAAAATTTTAAAGATGATTAACAAAATGAATTTACCCAAATTTATATATATATATATATATATATATATATATATATATATATATATATATATATATATATATATATATATATATATATTGAAACGTGTTGTAAAAATGATTCCCGTTTTAAAAAATAAAATATTTTGTAAAAAGTAAAATATTCTGGAAAAAATGAAACCTGTAGTGAAAACAATACATGTGTTTAGCATTTACATTCAAACCCGGGATTGAGAAGCACGGGCAACATGACATGAAAATGAACCTTCATCTTCCATAGCCCCCCCCCACTACTCAGTTACAAATGTCTTCTTTCTTCATTTGATTCCGGTTAAGCTGGTTAAGACTTCGCCTCACATCCATCCGGAAAAATCCAATTTATACAAGGAATATCTACCTTTTTGATATTTTTAATTGTTTTCCCTCACCTATCGTATTTCTCAATCCTTTCAACTACTCAATTCTTTCCAACCGTAAGTCGATCCTGTGTACGACTCTAAATGACATCTGATAAAAAAGGGTCAACGTTTAAGATTTGCGGAGTGTGGAGTCACCCCTTACTTGTTTTTACTCTCAGTCCCACTCTGATCCGGAATGTCATTAACTGTAAGTTCCCCAAATGGTTGAAAAAAGAATAGATCGTTTTCAGACTATTTAAAACATTTTTTTTTAAATTGAATATATTAAGAATACGAATATAAATTCTAAAATAATTTAATTCGGAATTAAATGACCCCAAATGGGTTAAAATGGCGTAAAACAAAACACGCAAAATGTATTTCTATTGTTTTGTCTACGAATTTATGACATCTTGCCAGTTGATTCCTCCTTCGTGTCCATTTCCTCTCCTTTCGCATTTCCCATTGCTTCTTATAACAATACACATTTACAAAACAATGAACTGAATAACCTCAGCAACAACCAATATCTTTCACAATATGTAAATGCTCGAAGCCTTACAGACACGTAAATTAAAATTATCTTTAAATGCAATTAAAAAGGATTGAGGATGTATTATTATGATTAATGAAATCTATTCTCTCTCGTCCCTCATTTTCTCTACATAATCATATTTATACCATATATTTATACGTAGATATTATTTAAAACTTTGGCATAACAGACTGGCTAAAATGCTATTTCAAACTTAAGCATGACAGACTGGCGGAAATGCTATTTATAACTCCTTGACAGACTAACAAAAATGCTATTTAAAACTTAAGCATGACAGACTAACAAAAATTCCATTTCAAACTCAAGCATGAAAAACTGGCGAAAATGCTATTTAAAACTTAAGTATGACAGACTGGCGAAATGCTATTTAAAACTTAAGTATGACAGACTGGCGAAATGCTATTTAAAACTTAAGTATGACAGACTGGCGAAATGCTATTTCAAACTGAAGCATGACAGACTGGCGAAATGCTATTTCAAACTTAAGCATGACAGACTAACAAAAATGCTATTTCAAACTGAAGCATAACAGACTTTCTAAAATGATATTTCAAACTGAAGCCTGACAGACTTTCTAAAATGATATTTCAAACATAAGCGTGACAGACTTGTGAAAATGCTATTTCAAACTAAAGTGTGACAGACTTGTGAAAATGCTATTTCAAACTAAAATGTGACAGACCGACGGTCGAGCCTCCCTTAGAAATGTATGGACGTAGTTTGAAGCAATGAACTGTCACATACTTAGAATCTGATACGTCGTAACTTTGATCAACATCTTTAATCCGACGTCAAAACGTCTTTTCACTTAAGCATTCAATTGTTTATCTGCGTGTTTTTTTCTGTCTGCTTACTGGTGCGGACTGTGGAATCATCAAGCGAAAACATTGTGTCTATATTACCAACGCTACAATTATGGTGTTTTCAGAATGCCACAATCGACTTGAGACTTTTCCCCATCGTCTGGAAAATTGATAAGTAACTTCTTGAAAAACCAATCCATTATGTGAACCAGAGAATCAGTAAACTTGGCTGGAATCCAGATCTATTACATTTGCTCACGTAGTTTTACCGTTCAAAATATGTATACAGTAAAATAGCAGACACTATTTATTCCCATAGACTGTGCTCGACTGAGCTTCAATCTCTGGTTCCTCCTTCTAAGACATTCACAGCAAGAACTCGTGTTTCCTGCGAGCTATATGGTTGTTTTCAAATCTAATGTGAACAAATACTTGCCATAAACCGTCTTCATAAGTAATCAAATTTTGTTTATTCCATTCATCATTCGTCAATCCTCTCATAATATTCTTCATCATTTAACTGACAATCTATCCATCTAAGTTACGCTAGATTGTCTTTTAGGCTTTAAAAGTGATCACTCGTTAGGAAAAAAATAAACAAACTGTATTTCATATAAATGTGTTTATAAGTTTCAGTGTGCTATTACTGTTAACTTGAACACTATATGTGATAGAATTAATCTGTGAAAAGCGAAGAAAAGCAATTTAACAATTGTTAATTGTATCGTAGAATTCCCAACATGTCCACCATCATTGAGCATTAAAACATACTACGATTCTGAAATAATTAAGTTTTCAATGAAAGGATAAACAGTAATACGTTAAACAAATAATAATCTTGATTAGATAGAATGCATGGATTAAAATGTTGAAGATTCATAATATTAATTTATTGATTCTACAAGCTACCATCACCGGCCTGGTTTGTTGCAACAAAATTTGTGCATTACTCTTTCCACGTTGGCCAATATATCCGAGCGCAACCTCTCGCCAAATACTTAACTTAATTACGAATTATTCTAAAATTAACCTCTTTCCAACCTCACGTGATCTGGCTTGACCAATCAGCGTTTTTGATATCTCTCAGCCCCCATATACTATTTACAATTTTATTAGCAGCAGCAGCTGACCAAAAAAGTGAATGGAGCAGCTGACGTAATTCGGACTCGGGGATGAAACGACTAACCCTAACACTAACTGATTATCCAAGAGTTCATAACCACTTACTGCACACCGCACCCACACGACGTCTTAACTTCCGAGCCAGGACGTGCATTATTAGTAGCAGTAGTAGTAGTAGTAGTAGTAATAGTAGTAGTAGTAGTGGTAAAATTAACATTTTTCCTATGGCACATCCGAATTTCAATGATGCTTTATACCTTATCTAGCGTAATTAAGTCAAGTAGTTTTGGATCCTATAATTTACAAGCGGAAAGACTAACACATATAACTGTTTAATTATTATATAGAATATACCCTGTTTAGCAAGAGCGTCTGTTCATTGACGCAGTCAACTAGAATTGCATTGGAAATTATTTTATTTATAATTTAACGGAACGTGTTTCCCGGCGGTGCATGGGAAAGTATATTACCTAAAGAAATTATCGTCCACAGCGTTGATATATTAAATTATTTGCTGCTTAACCTGAACGTATAATCATGTTTGGCTTAACAAAGCGTAGTTTTTAATTAAAAAAGTCATATGATTGTTAATAGTTAATTTCACCAAGCTATAAAAAAACAAACTTTTTTTTTCTGGTTGTACGGCGCGAACGCTCAATATAAATGTCCAATCGTTTTGTCGAGGTTGGAGGTACCCGGACTTGTGGTGGAAGCTTCATTCGAAAACCGTTTTATTTGCTTAAATAAGCAGTGTGGCCATTAGCAGGCAGTGTTAGCAAGTTTTAAAAAATACAAAATAAAAAAAATATCTAAAAAAGCAAATACGAAAAAAAAAAACAAAACAATAAAAGGGAATGTGTAAAAAAAAATGCGCAATAAGTCCGACGGGAGTGATTCTATAAAAAGACTAAATAAGAGAAAACTATGACCTCATCGAAAGCAATAGGCATGTATACGATCCGAAAGGGTACATTTAATTGTTTATGTTTTGGTGCTAAATAAAGGAAGAAAACATGTGTATGCGAACGAATGCTGGACACGATCGTAAAAAAGGTATGTGATTCGATAAATCAACAGTGTTTTGTAGTTAATTAGATATCCAAACAGAAGCTATGAAATAAATCTGTTAAGAAAAAGGAAGAAAAAAAGAAAATATTATTTCATACAAAATTAGCGGCCACGTTGCATAGTCGCGTTCGTAAATTATATTGGAAGTATATTCTTATGATCAATTAGTCTTGAATTTCGAGAAGTAAAGACGCATAAAATGTAAATATCATATTTAATGTGACACGGGAATGTAATGTTTATTCTTATATTGATTATGTCGTGTTAAAAAATTCCATAGGTGAACAAATTCCATAAGTACGTTTAATATGAAAATATTAAGATAGTTCTGTGTTTTTCCCTGGAAATGGTAAACTGGTTTTCATTTATTTCATCATTCTTAAATACGTCCGGAAAAGAATAAGAGTACTTGAATGGGGATTGGTATTTAGATATAAAATATAGTGTAGTACATAGACAATAGTAAAAAATAAAAATATTAAATAATTGCGGAGATTTAGCCAAAATTACCCTATTAATAAAAGTCCCCGTTGACTGGAAGATGTGGGAGTAGATATTAGCGTGAGAGTAAAAATGTCAGCGATCTCATCTGTCAATAACTGCGTACCTAAAAAAATGTGAGAAATTTTAAAAGGGAACAAAACTAACGCATATTTATTTCGAAATCCGCATAAGAAATCAGCCTAAATGTCTGGCGAAATGGAAATTCTGGTTCGAAAGGTTTAATGGTCAATGAAATAGGAGACGATTAACTTTACTTTTTCTATAGTACTTTTAAATGCCAACATTTTTCTGTTGTTATATTTTATACCCTCTCTCCCTCCCTATCTTCTCTATCTCTCTCTATCTCTCTCTATCCTTCTTTATCTCTCTCTATCTGACTACATCCCCCCCCCACTCGTTAGTTAAACCCTTTTGTAGATGAAATACTGGTTTCCACTAAGCATAATGAATTACCGTTCGTAAGAAGAATCGAGTGTTCGGGAACAAGTACTGTAAACAGATATAAAAACGTTATAACTTCACTTACTTTTGTATGGAACGAACTTGGCTGATTGGTAAGATCGCTGACGAGTACACTAGCTGATCATGGTTCAAATCAGCTTGAAACACCACTTTCAGTTTAAATTGATACGGTATCTATTTAAACTGGAAGTAGTGATACGGCGAAACAGCTTTCTGTGGGTAAATATTGTTGTATAATAACATCTTTCACACCATTAATAGACTACGAATTGTGTTAATTTGGGATACGATACAACTCCCGCAAATATATATATATATATATATATATATATAAAATATGACTATATTTGATAACCTTCTTATTCACACACTCTTACGTTCCATTACTTTATATTGTTCTTTAATTTTTTTTAAATTCTGAATCTTGGCTATTTCTTTGACAACTTATCCATCTATGTAATTCCTCTGATGATAAGATTTTAATCATTGAAAAGCCTGGCTTTAGGAAAGAAAAGTAAGCATGTTTTTATCGAGTACAGCTTGCATTGAACAATCGCACATCTTAAAATCTTTTCCTTCGTTTATCTTATATATATATATATATATATATATATATATATATATATATATCCAGAGAGAGAAAGAGAGAGAGAGGGGGGGGAGAGAAGTGAAAGGTTTAAGTTGAAAGAACTTGAAATATTGTTATATCTCAAGCAGATTACATGAGACAAATCTTATAATCAAATAAGTTATACTGAATCCCTAGGATATATTAAATACTACGGATAGACTTAAGCTGAATCGTTAACACTTTATGTCAAACAGAGCTTATATTTTTTAAATTTAGTAGAATACAAAATTATTAATATTTTGTAATCATGCTCCAAACATCAACACTCAACAATATTTATCCATGTGTACACGTGTTTCAGAAAAAAAACTTGACGAATTTATGATTTTCCTCTTACGCACATATTTCTTAATTTTAAAGTTTCCAGTTAAAATATTTAATGATTTAATAAACAGAAAAATATTCCAGATGGATAAATCTGATACAATATTTTGTGTGTGTATGTGCGTGTGTAGTCTTACATAGACATCATTTGGCTATGCAAATGCACACAAGAACAAATAAGTATCATCAGGCGAGAACACAACAAAAATAGATGAAATTTAATGGAGATCTTCTATTTTTATTTATTTAAGTCTACGTGATATATCACAGAAAGTCATGATTTCACATTTCCATTTTGTTTATTTTAATACTTTTTAAAGCTGTCATTTAATTAAAATAATGTTCAATTGTCAACAGTTATGCCCCCGTAATCCTTGCCTCATTTGCAATGTCAACAACACAGCTCATGGCATTCGGAGAGGGAGATATAGACGGAGGGTTAAATAGTATGAAGAGAAAATATTTATGAACAGACGGAAAGTCAGGTTTAGTGTTCAATCATTTTTTCTCTATCATTTATTAATGATACCTTTTTATTAAAATTGCGCCCTTCTTCATCTGCACTTTTTCTTCATCTCTTTTTCATTTCTTTTTCATTTCTTTTTTCATTTCATTTTCATCTCTTTTTCATTTCTTTTTTCATCTCTTTTTCATTTCTTTTTTCATCTCTTTTTCATTTCTTTTTCATCTCTTTTTCATTTCTTTTTTCTTTCTTTGTTTTTGTAATCGATATTTGTTTTCTCTACTTTTTTTAGTGTCACTTGCAGAAAACAAATTCTTGTTTTTAACAAACGAATTTGGTAACAACAACAAACGGATTTCTATGATTGACGAATAAGTCACTAAACAGGAAAAAACGATAAACATTCTTGTTACACATGATGAAAATGTTATACGTTAAAATAAATGAATTGTGAATAAATAAAGTATATATTTATCTAAAAACAAATGCATTGTCTTGGCTTTATAACGTTCTATATATATATATATATATATATATATATATATATATATAAAGTAGACATGATTTTCCCCTTCCAAATCAGTTGGGGTAGGCAATAAAACTAATGCATCAAGAACATGTAAAATCAACACTACATATACACCCTTACCTCGACCGTGTTTCTAGCAACTTACACATATTTTAACATCTAACATTAATTCCTATCATTTATCTCATACTACTTACTTTCTTACCTACATACTCCAAAGAGAGGGTAGCACACTAATTTCTTTTTATGAATTAATAACTCTTACCCTCCTCATACACCGTCAGGCAGTTATTTCACGAGGAAATGCGATCAAGTTGAACTGTTTCTGAATTTGTAAAACATCCAATCACAGCAAAGCTTACATAGACACTACGCATCAAATCGTTCGCCAAAACACTACGTCACATTTTAAACGAAAATAAACCTACGAGAACCCAGATAAGTATTATTTTTCTTTTCACATTATACTTATATTGTTAAATTAAACATCAACATCTCATTCATAATCCAATAATTAAACACCTGAATCTGTTCTGTTGCATTTCTTTTCCGAGGATTTCTAACAACAACGAAGATTACTAAAGTTGCCTTTTACACATTGTTGCGTCGAAAGTATTATTAGACATTTTTTTTATTACTTAACGTTTTTTTACACTGAATTGGACTGGATATTCTTTCCCCTCTTTATCACTTAGAAGAAAAAAAGCGAAATACGCGATATATTCCTAGGGTCCCTGTACTAAAATTAAACCGAACTTTTTTTTCGTTTGCATTAAATAAAAATAAAAACAAGATAGATATATATTAAAGGGATGTAAAAATGGTACATTTCTGAAATCATTCTCGTCTACAATCATGTGGTTTTGGGGTGGTATTACGTGTTTTGCGGTTAATACCTTCAGAAATTACACTCCACCTCCAAATTAGATTCTACTGTTTAGCGCTTACGTGTAAACAGTAAACACCCTGAAGAAAATGGCACGAATTACATGAACTCTTCCTTGTCACTATAAATACAGAGAGCAAATGCCTCTCGGTGTTGGAACTACCACAGTCTAATATTGGCATACAGACAGACGTTCAGACACTCTCTTTATATGTTGTATTTATACTTCCTTCAATATTCTTTGTTTAATTTAACACAGAGTTCGTGTCTTCTTTCCGGACCCTTTACAGGTCCACAAAAACTGTCGACGAGTAATATTAAGGGACTTTTATTTGAGAACCTTAAAAAGGACGAAAGTGGACAAACCAACGTCGAAATTACCCGATAACCTCCAAAGTTCTGAAAACAGGCTTCTCGACGGACAAAAAAAATCTCGTGAGTTGTATGTTTTTAGCCGAAGTTATTTCCCTCTTTTCTTTCAACTTATTTATTTCAAAGAAAGAAAAATGTCAGAGATTTCATTATTTTTATTCCGGCACTATACTAATTTTTAACTAGAAAAATACATTTAAAGGACAAAACGTACCACCGCCGAAATTATAAACCATATTTTCATTGTTGACTAAAGTGCTAACCGTAAAAACTACTGTTGCGTGAAAACTTACTGAAAAAAGTGATTTTGTTGTCGACAAAAAAGTTTTATACTTTTTCATTACTTTTTTTACAACAGTAATAGAAAAGAAAATCTTCTAAAAGTTGTTCCTTGGCAGTAAAGGCACATCTTATTAAATATAGTCCATGGCCCAAACGGACCGACCTTGGTCAAGGATACACTTGGACCTTGCGGGCCCGTTTGAGGGTTTTTACTATCTAATCATAGTAGATAATTTTATCAAATGTGCTGAAGTGTTTCGATATAGGAAGCCCACTACGAAGGAAACTATAAACTTTCTACACGAATTGTTCGCCCGTTTTGGGGTGGTCGATTGTTTGGTTAGTGACAAAGGAACTCAATTCTCATCCGCCGACTTTAAAGAGTTCTGTTACACATCACGAAGCCCCCCCCCCGTACAAACCGAAGTCAAACGGTCAGGCGGAGCATTTTATTGACATTTTAAAAAGATCCCTGAAAAATGATTGCGGTATTCCCACAGAAAAAGCCATGCAGCAGTTCTTACAGGTAAGAATACACCATCCTCATGATCTCCTGCAGAAAAAATGTTTGCGCGTACGATAAGATCCGTTTTCGACAAATTGCTGTCTAAACAAACAAAACAAGGATGAACCTCTATTATACCATAATACGATACATCCCAGGGGAAAAATATTTTCCAAGATGTTTAGAAATAACACCTTTTTCTTGGAATTTCGTGCGATAGGAAAGAGAGTTAGAAATATGGTTTACAGAATCGAAGGCCCTCAGTTCTCTCATAAGAGACATCCAAATGAAATTAGGAAACGACACTCAGATGACACCGACAGCACTCAGAAGGAAGTAGTTATGGTTACCATATACGACACTGTCGTTATACGGATACCCCAAGTATCCCCAGAGCAGAGACAATCTAAAAAGAAACGGAAGTCTTCGGGTCTTGTCGTTGTCAATTAAAAAAGGAAACGATATTGAGACTCCTACGAAGTTAATGCTTCAGATGGTGTGTTACGGACTAAGTGAACTTTTCAGCGTCACTATAAATACCGGGAACACATGACTCTCGGCGTTGGAACCAACCCCAATCCGATCAGTCTCTCATTAACTTCGGTTGAGTGAGGACGTCGGGAAGGAACTGGGCCATTTCGGTGGCCTTTTATCTGCCGGGCTGAGGTATATTGTCCTGGGTTTTCCTAGGAGGTGCACCCTCCCAGGCCTTGCCTTCCCTCTTTGGGGAGGGGTAAATTTATTGCTTGCTGCCTGAGGCGCCCTTACCGGGGAATACCGACGGGGTTGCCCAGGCTATTTTTGATAGGCCAGAGTGCTCCTCCTTTATGGGCGCTGGCTGGCTTGATCTCCCCACTTTCCGACCTTGTGTCACATATTGCTTTGTGGTAAGCGATTAAATACCTGGAACTACCCCAGTCTAATACTGACAGTCAGACAGACGTTCGACCACTCTCCTTATATGTTGTATTTATACTTTGTTTTATATATTTTGTTTCACGTAATCCCGAGTTTGTATCATCTTTCCGGACGGTTCAAATTAAACTTTTAAATAAAAAAAATTACACTGTGCACGTCTTGCTTACAAATAAGGGTATTCTTGAAAATAATAATTTAAAACATTTACTTTAGATAAACATAATGTTTTTATGGAATATTTTAATACTATCAAAATCTTTTTTTAATAGAAATTTAAATCATTACCGAATGTTCAGAACACTAAGAGAATGGAAAAGCTTTTCTTCGACACACCTCGTTAGCCATCTTTCAAAGCAACCCCATATCTTCATGTTGACCGCATATGCCCATACACTGTTTTTCGGGTGTTACGAATTCAAGTTGAAAATAATGGCACAAAATTTGGTTTTGTTTAAGCTTAAAATGGAGTTAAATAATCTGATTTGCTTTGGAAAATAAAAATCTGGGATTTTGTTGAATGTACCGAATACTTTCGATGTTCTGTGACGTCATTTGTGGATAAATGGAGATTGAGGAGAACGAATTTTGTAGGTGATGCCATTGGGCATTGATTGATGGACATGAATTGGATGCTTGTTAAGTAAACAATAGAAATACATGATATACACGCATTATACACATTCATTGCAATAATATGAGATGCAAAGAAAGATCGTTTGCCGCCTAAAGATGTAGTATATGTATGTTTGCAGGTATTCAATCTACGCCATATCCTACTCCAGATGTAGACAAACAAAGACGCGCTTATACCGAAAGAAAAGGTTTATTTTATCAGGTCTATTGTAAATCTCCTACAAGTTCAGACATAACTTCGGGCAAATTTCTGCGAATCTGTGTTTGTGTAGTGTCTTTCACCCATCACTATTCAAATACTCTTTCCACTAAAATATTCTATCCAAATACTGACACGACTAAAATAGTTTTATTTTCGAAGATCTTGAAAATGATATAAGAATATCAACTAATCAAAAGAAATGTTTTTACTATCCTGATATTAACATCGATAATGTTCGATTCGATTTTTAAATTGTCATTTTCGAAATTATAAATTGAAAATTTAAATTTCCAAAACTAAAATTAAGTAGAATAGATTCTCAACATTAGAATATTGTATTCATTTAATTTGTGAATACATATTTAAACAATAATTATAAACGTAAATTACATAAATAAATGAACAAAATATAAATTATAAACTATATTCATTTTACAACATGCGAAATAAAATTCTAACGAACAAAATGTTAAACACGTTAATAACGTAGTGTTATGTATATGAGTGGTATTGATAAATCTCACATACAATAACACTCACATACATAACACACTTATACATAGCACTTTTATACATAACACCTTCATGTGAATGTTATGCGTGTGAGTTTAATGTGTGTAGGTGTTATGTTTGTGAATGTTAGTCGTGTGAGTGTTATGTATATGAGTGTGGTGTTTGTAGGTAGTGACGTTGTTTACTTTACATATATACAGGTATGAAATCACTAATATTCAAGTCAATTAAATGGGAATAATGTAGAAACTATTCAACAATAATTATTTATAGTTTTATGTACTACAAAAGTCGAAGATTCAAAGAAAGTTAAACGAAATGAAATCATTTAAAAGCAATTAAAACTAATTATACACTGTTTTACAAATACTTAAAAAGCAATTAAAACTAATTATACACTGTTTTACAAATACTTAAAAAGCAATTAAAACTAATTATACACTGTTTTACAAATACTTAAAAAGCAATTAAAACTAATTATACACTGTTTTACAAATACTTAAAAAGCAATTAAAACTAATTATACACTGTTTTACAAATACTTAAAAAGCAATTAAAACTAATTATACACTGTTTTACAAATACTTAAAAAGCAATTAAAACTAATTATACACTGTTTTACAAATACTTAAAAAGCAATTAAAACTAATTATACACTGTTAAACGAAATGAAATCATTAACAAGCAATTAAAACTAATTATACACTGTACTGTCTTCAAAAATATAATACTAAATTAATGAAACCTTTGTACTAGATACGGAAATTACCGAAAGTTACTACATAACAATATATTAAAATTAAATAAATGCGAGAAATGAAAATAGTTCAAAATCTGTATCTACATTGAGAAAAACATCTCCAGAGTCGAAATATTATATCTCTATTTAATTTTTTATTTATATTTAAATTAATGGAAATATTTTTAAGCGGGGAAAAAAAGTAATAAAATGTATTTCATTTTGGCATTAATTCAATTGTTTTGTGTCTTGATAACCAAAACGACATCGGATGATTTTATTAAATTATTAATTTGTAAACATTTTACATTAAGAAATAGATCATATAAAAAATAAACAAAGGAAAAATAAGGGTAAAAAAGAAAAAAGAAAGCGGACATATCGAAATCGTATTTAATGCAAAGCAGAAATAATGTTATTTAAAACGATTTTCTTTTGAAATTCAAATGATGTATATTTTGTTAATAAAAGCCGCATTAGAAATATAAAACGATATTATATTTACAAAAGTGCATTTAATTACAAAAATATATATGTTTAAGAACGACTTTTGCCTATTGAATATTATATTTTATTTTTCAACTCTTTTTATATGTGTATAAATGTCAATGTAAGGATGAAAATTATTAACGTAATAAAAATGATATTTATATAGAGGGAAAACAGGAGGTATCACATTGCAATAAATTGAAATATGTCAGTGTTGAGAAGGAAATATCAAAATGCTTTTTTAATTATTTTTTAGTTTTCTTTTTAATTGTTAATCTTACATACGCAGTGATCCAATATGTGTAACCGTGTTCCATAATATATTTCGAGATAAGACCTCTTTATCAAATAATCGTTTTTACAAATCTCCTGAAACTCGTATATTTCAAATCTCATGAAACTCGAGTTTCATGAGATTTGAAAAACTGATTATTTGATAAAGAACTTACTATTAGAAAAAAATGAAATAAATAAAATAAAAATCACTTCGTCTTTTTCCTCCTTCTTTTTACCATTTATTGAATTGTAATAGAATTCTATGAATTCTAATCATATTACGCACAATGCCACAGGCGAACTTTATCTTTTCTCGCTAAGAACATGTACCAATGTTGCACAAAAAACTGACGAACCTTAATTTAACATTTGTTTTGTAGAATGAAAACTATCGCTGACAATAATTTATGCTTTCAAAATGTTATTCTTGTTTTTTTAAATTAAATCGATAAAGAATTAACTTTCACGATTTAATTTAAAACCAAAAAAATATTTTGCAAAAATAAATCAGCTTATCTAAAATTAAATTAATTTAAATTAAATTTAAAAAGAAACACAAACTTTCCTACGTTACAGTTTTTTTACTTTGGCTAATATTGCAATGTCTACTTTTAACTTCTCTAAGCGAGGTTTATAGCACAAACATATATGTGTTTATCTGTAAATAGAATAAATCTTACGTAAAAGTAATCAGATTTTGGGGGAAATTCTATTTTATGTTTCTAAATTACATTGTGAAATGAGTGACTTTTACAATTTAATTTAGAAGCAGAAAATAACGAACTGTACAGTTTCTTCTAATGTCTCGCTTGCCATTGGTAAATAATTGTAAATTCTGAGCAAGATACAATATCTATTGATAGAAATTAAATAGAAATAGAACATTGTTGTTAAGAATATAGTCAAAGATTTCACAATATAATATACAAATTATATATATATATCTAATATAAAAATATAAATCTGCATTATAATACGTACATATAAATACATATAGATATATATATATATATATATATATATATATATATATATATATATATATATATTGACGATACCCTTACAAAAATAAGCTCTACCCGGAGATTCTTCCTCGGTGTAAGCGTTGTGTAATTTGAAATTTGTAAGTTTTAGAAGACAATACAACGCAAATAGATTTTCTTAAAATAAATATTTATTTATTCAAAATAAACATAATTCTGATGATATAACGTCTTCTCCAGGAATAGTAACATTTTCTTCTTTTTCGTTTACGTTTTTCGTGGCATAATGTCACTAGAAAAAGGTGTATGCTTTTATTTTATTTAAAATTTAGTCCTAAGAACGTTTTGTTGAAAGAAGATGTGTTTTGTTTTCAAAGAGAAATTGAGTTCAATTGTTTGTTTTGGTAAGCGCCGTGTTCACTTACATGTGTAGATATAGAATAGGCATGAAGGTGTGTACCTGTTTGTTAGTGGGAGTGTGTATGTACTAACTTGTGTGCTAGATGTTTTGTTAACAGTGTGTTTATGTTGTTTATGTGTATAGTAATCCGTGAAAGTCTCTCGTTTTTTGCATACTTTTCATCGAGCAGAACTTCGACTCCAAAAAGTGCTAGACAGGATTATGTCGTGCGCAGTCTGTTGTTTCTAGAAGAAAATTGTGGAAAGAGAGGGAAAAGACTGTTTGGGTTTTATACTACGGCCCAGACTAGGAAGTAAATATTTATTGCATTTTTATTTGTTGAGGAAAACTGCTGATTTGAGTTTTTTGTCCAATCGAGACTCGATCCGTTATAAAAATATTCAATGCTGCTGCACTTTTGAACTATACTATTAACTCCTATATATACATGATTCTACAGAATATTTTAGTTCGGATTTTTTCGTTGTTTATTTTGGAAAGACAAGGTTTAAATCTGAATTGTTTGATTTAGAGTCGACGAATTTGATATTGTGTTGTTGAGAATATGTTGAAAATTCGAATATTTGTTGTGAATTATCGTGTTTTCAAGTGCCTGTTTTTTCAGTGCAGATATGTTATTTTGCTGGGCTATTTTCCGAAGGATACTTCAGATTTGATTCCAGAGTTGAACAGTTTGTTTAACTCTCGAGATATTTGTTTTTCGAAATGTTGTTAAAAGCGGGATATGTTAATTATTGTGATTTGTTGAAACATAATGGCGATCTAGAGTGTATTCTCTTTCGTAGCTCTTGTATTAATTTTGTTGTTGTGTTGGAATTTTATCTGTATTTCTTCTGTTCAGCTTTGTTTCGTTTTTTGGTTTTTATTTTTAGTTTGGTAAACTATCGTTTAAAATCATTGCTATTTTGTTATTTTTTGTTGTTTGGTTTTTATTTTTAGTTTGGTAAACTATCGTTTAAAACCATTCCTATTTTGTTAGTTTTTGTTGTTTGTGTTTTGCTTTGTTTTGCTTTTAAACGCCCATGTGTTCCACAAAAAAATGGCGTCATTTGACGGGAGTTTTGCTCTTCGCAAAAGGTTACCCACGTGTTCACAAAATGGATGACGTAATATAACGACTGTTTATTTTGGTTTTCTTGTTCTCACGTGTGTTAAAGAAAATTGACGAGTTTTACTTGTTTCATTTTTTGTATATGGTTAGGGTTAGGGTTAGGGTTTAGGGTTTAGGGTTCAGGGTTTAGGGTTTAGGGTTTAGGGTTAGGGTTAAGGTTAGGGGTTAGGGATTCGGGTTAGGGTTTAGAGTGTAGGGTTTAGGGTTAGGGTTAGGGTTAGGGTTAAGGTTAGGGGTTAGGGATTCGGGTTTAGGGTTTAGAGTGTAGGGTTTAGGGTTAGGGTTAGGGTTACTGGCGTAATGTTGAATGTTTTGTTTTTAGAACAGTATCCGAAAGTTATGCCGTTTTAAATTCGGGTTTGTTTTATTTTTGAAATTGTAATAGTTCACATCCGAAAACTGATATTTTTGTCGAGCTGCTGAGTGATGAAAACATTGCTTGTTTGAACGCCTGACTGGTAATTTTATAGTAGTCGTGCGTGTGTATTAAATACGTGTGATGACGGCCGAGACAAACATTGTGTATCATTAAAGTAAGTAGGCTGAGTGGTTCGTTGTAGTTGTAGTTCGCCAATACAGTGGAAGGGAGACGTATTCAAGGGAAATTAGCAAAAGCCATAACTTGAAAAATGATACTATAACATTTTTAAAATGTACAACGTAAAAAGAAAAGGTTCAAAATAAAGGCAACAGTTCACCGTTAAAAGCGCCATGAGAGTTCGTAACAACAGGTTCGAAGTACAGTAAAATTCATGAGAAATTTACATCTGAAAATCCGTTGAATTTGTGGAAAAGAAAAAAACATTTTAATGTTTTTTTCCTAGATGCCTTTTTGCCCTAGATGATCCAGTTGGAAAAAGTTGCAGAGTATAAGTTTAGGTGTAACTTGTGTATTCAAAGACATAAGGAAAACTTCCATGGACTTTGCAAAAAGAGAGTTTTTATGGAGTTATTCAATTCAAAGTGAAATAATAAAATGTAATTTCTATCCAAAAAGCAAGCCATGAGAAAAGCTTGCATTGAGATAAAAATAGAATACAAATACGAGTGAACCGTTAAAAAGTAGAATTTGAAATAAAACAGGCAGCAGTAAATAAAATCAGAGGCAGCAAGGTGGAAGTAGTAGGAGGGAGTAGTCGAGTAAAGTAAAAAGGGTCGAGGGTCGGCATAGATACACGCAAGGCGTCAGACGTAATTTTCCTTTTACCATTCATCTGTTTGCACTCGTATGACTATAAGATTTCATACTTTGAAAAGCCCTTGCTTAAGGAAGAAATAAATAATTTTATTTGAAACCTCTTGTTTTGAAAAACTGATTACTTAATAGGTATTGTATTTTATACAATTTTTATTCTCATCCTCTACTTGTTTATATAATTGCTCTATTTCGTATATTGAGCATCATATTTTCATGATAGGTTCTATTTTAAAGGTATACATCATATTTTATCCTCCTGTTTATATATATATATATATATGTATATATATATATATATATATAGATAGATAGATAGAGAGAGAGAGAGAGAGAGAGAAAGGGATATATATATATATATATATATATATAGATAGATAGAGAGAGAGAAAGGGATATATATATATATATATATATATATATATAGAGAGAGAGAGAGAGAGGGAGAAAGGGATAGATATATATATATATAGATAGAGAGAGAGAGAAATGGATATATATATGTATATATATATATGTATATATATATATATATGTATATATATATATATATATATATATATATATATATATATATATATATATATATATGTATATATATATATATATATATATATATAGATAGAGGTTTATTTATTTCATTGGTATCGGATTTTAATGTGACTCTAGTTCTGGAGTTCGAATCTTGCGTCTGGTTTGAATGGTTATTTCTCCACTAATTATTCTGCAAGGATACAACGTAGATAATATTTAAAAATATTTATTATTAAAATAATTATTTGTAGCCCCTTTTTAGCAGGAGTCTTTTAATGAGGAATTTGAGATGCCATCAGATCTAAACTATAATGCTAGTTATTCCTGTTAGACACTGTTATGACGGCCGACTATTGCTGTCCGCATTCTTTGACACATCATTAAAAGTTATTTTTCAACTCGTCCGTAGCCATTCGTTGTAGTCTCATTGGTTAGCGCTCTCAAAATTGGATGTAAATGTTACTCTTGTTCCGTAGTAAGAATCGTGTTACTGGTTAGAATGGTTATTTCTACACTGATTATTCAGCAAGGATGAAGCGTATACGTATGTAGATAATATTTAAGGATGTCGTCGAAAATTCTTAGTATAAATATGGTCAATTGTGAAAAAATAGCATCAATTGTAGAAGATTTGGGGCAAAACGATTAAGGTATTGCATCTTAACACATTCTCAACTAAAGCGGACCATATTGAACGTCTCAGATACACTTTAGTCTGACTTAGTGCCTGATGTCTGTGGCAAAACCTATCTATCTACTCAACCACATTAGATCCCATGCCAGTAACCAATTATTCAAGGACAAATGGAGAAAGAATATAGGTATAAACAAATTGAATTTTGTTTTTTCGTGTGTCATCTCTACAGTAAAACTTGCACAATTAAATCTGGTCGACTAAGTCATATACGTACCCAAAATCAGATAGTGCAATATTCTAGGAATGACGTTCTATGAAGAATCGGGAATCACCGTAAATAAAAACAATGCAGTAAATAAAGTAAAATAAAATTGAATACGATTACGAACAGGGCTAAGTGGGGTAAAAAGTAATCGCTAAGGAGTATACAACGTAATCGCTAAGGGGTGTAAAACGTAATCGCTAAGGAGTATACAACGTAATCGCTAAGGGGTGTAAAACGTAATCGCTAAGGAGTATACAACGTAATCGCTTAGGGGTGTAAAACGTAATCGCTAAGGAGTATACAACGTAATCGCTAAGGGGTGTAAAACGTAATCGCTAAGGGGTGTAAAACGTAATCGCTAAGGGGTATGAAACGTAATCGCTAAGGGGTATAAAACGTAATCGCTAAGGGGTACAAAACGCAATCGCTAAGGGGTATAAAACGTAATCGCCAAGGGTACAACACGTAATCGCTAAGAGGTATAAAACGTAATCGCTACTGGATATAAAAGGTAATCGCTAAGGGGTGTAAAACGTAATCGCTAATGGGTATAAAACGTAATCGTTAAGGGGTGTAAAACGTGATCACTAAGGAGTATAAAACGTAATCGCTAAGAGGTATAAAACGTAATCGCTACTGGATATAAAAGGTAATCGCTAATGGGTGTAAAACGTAATCGCTAATGGGTATAAAACATAATCGTTAAGGGGTGTAAAACGTAATCGCTAAGGGGTATAAAACGTAATCGCTAAAGGGTGTAAAACGTGATCACTAAGGAGTATACAACGTAACGCTAAGAGGTATAAAACGTAATCGCTAACGAGTATAAATCGTAATCGCTAAGGGGTTAAAAATGTAATCGCTAAGGAGTATAAAACGTAATCGCTAAGGGGTGTAAAACGACATCACTAAACTAATCAAGTTAATTGAATGATAAAATCTGAGATTCAAATGTGATTGCAATCATGTACCCATTCATTTTTCTATTTTATATTATTTCCATTCTTTATATACAGAAGAATATGAAAATATCCGAGGGTATGATATAAATAACTGCCGTAAAAATCCTCTTATATGAAATCGGCTCCATTTTATTGATATGGAGTTTTCTATAATAGTAATTAAATGTAAACCAGGTGAACTTTGTTGAAGTCTTAGTAAAGGAAAGTAAAGAAGAAATGAAATAAAATGAAGTTATTAATTATATAATATTAATTAGCTCAAACCATAAGAAGAATAAAGGTTGTAAAATATACGAGGAATGAAAAGAGATAAAATGAGTGACGAATTACAAACGACATTTATTCTGCCTTCTGCATATATTTTCTTTTTATTACTTACCTGTATTGTTTTTTGTTCTTTTTCTCTTATTTTCATTTACATTTCTTCGTATTCCCTTTCTGTTTCATCGGCTTTCATTAATTTTACCAAATTAATTTATAATGTTCATAATTAATTTCTCTTGTTCATTGTACACATGGGAAGAAGATATACGTTTTAGCCGAAAGCTTTTCTGAATTTACTAAAGCTTATATGAACTGATTTTCTAGTCATTATGCAGAGTGCATCAAAAGTTGGTATACACTATAACTAATAGGATTTTACTTATGTTGCTTATTGGATTGATATCCTTTTAACAATGGTTCGTTAGACATTGGATCACGCACCATCTCACAGAATAAACACCGACGTGCGACCTGGTTGGCATTTACGAAAAACGAGTTTGTGACGACGTTTCGTCAATTTCAATCGACGCATTAAATATTGCAAGAACTTTTCTAGTCATGGATAAATAAACAAAGAGACGCAATGCTGTTGACATTTCTCCGACTGTTCACAAATCATAGACGTCCTCGATCATCCAGATTAACCTTTGAACCTGCTGTTTGATATATATATATATATATATATATATATATATATATATATATATATATATATATATATATATATATACTAGTACTAATATACTTAAATGCTTATAATACCTAATAAACATAGTTAAATTTTCCCGCCATAACTAATTATAAATCTCACTCCAGGTCTTTACCTGTTTGTCCTTATTCCGCTGACGATGGACCCAGACGGGTCAGAAAGTACTCTGGACCAACATGTACACTATGGCAGTTTCATCAGCCAATTTCCTTCCGAGATTAAGATTTTAATCCGGAAAATTTAAGGGATCAACACTAAAATAACCAGACAAAAATTGTCGGTTATTTTTAATAATACGTGTCTTAAAGAAAAAATGCTGCCTCGATACACACACATATATATATATATATATATATATATATATATATATATATATATATATATATATATATATATATCTTATACGATAGATAATCAGACGAGTTTGGCGTGGAATCATGTTTAGTCTTCCACTGATTCTCTAGAATTTCCATTTTTTCTTTGTTCTGAAATTTAATTCCAACCATTCACAATACCGACATAAACGAAAGTATATAAATAATAAACTAAACAACGGTATACATCATTTGGGGTCGCCCCTTCGAACTTAATTAAGGTAAATACGCAGAGCTTTACTACCTGTGTTCTACCAAACAAAGATCATCACGGAAACTTTTTGATTTTTGTTTGACGAACTCCGAGTAGAAAACCTTTACTTATTTATATGAATACATTTTGACCCTCTGAATCTTGCGTCTTCGATGTAAACCCGATAGGGATTTGCGTTTGTATATTTCGTGCTTTTCGTTTTGGATTTTCTCAAAATTGGTTCTTTAGTATATTTCGAGTTATGATCAACATTAACGCAAAAGAAATGACTGAGCCAAATTATTTGTTAAAAGTCTCGTTCCCCCCCCCCCAAGAATAGTCTAAAATAAAACTTTTTTTTAATATCTAAAATTCTCTTTATTAGTTATTGCTTAAAGCCCATCAAAATCAATGGTAGATGGTTATGCACTTGACCCAAGAATATTCTGGTCCCCCCTCTGAGAAGTTGAAACTTCCTAAGCCAAATCGCAACCAAATTACACGCATTAGTTTTCCGAAGAAAACTAACAAAGTTGTGATTGACAGCTATTTACATTATTCAAGGAGGAGTGATCGAAGGTGGAAACGAGTTGTGTTTTTCTTGTTATTGCGAAATTTTCTAATATTTCTTATTTTCGCAGCCCTTTCTATGATCTTTTGTGTGTATATATATATATATATATATATATATATATATATATATATATATATATATATATATATATATATATATATATATATGTGTACATATACGTATATATCTTGGCAGGATAAGGTGTCCACCATAGAAGTCCTATTCCGCACGAGCCTTCCCAGCATGTTCACTCTCCTAGGGCAACGCAGACTACGCTGGTTGGGTCATGTCCACCGCATGGAAGATGGGCGCATTCCAAAGCACACAATGTATAGAGAGCTGGCATTTGGGAAGGAGGTCCACTGCCCGCCCCCAACTCCGATACAAAGATGTTGGGGACGAGACATGAAGGCGATCGACATTGGTATTGGGTCTTGAGAGAGCATTGCATATGACCGCTCAAGATGGAAAGGAACCTTAAACCAATATCTGAAAGCAGAGTAGAAGAAGCTGATAAACTTAGCTTCGGTAAAGTGTGCATGCCGGAAAGAGGGATCAATGCCAACAGTCCAGAGAGCACACATGTTCGTGCCCTTTCCGACAGACAAGGTTTTGAACAAATGGGTGTGTTTTGAAAAAGAAACACACGTTCGGAATTTAACGTACACGTTTCTAAACAAAATAACAAGTGAAAACTAATATGAACAGTTACGACACTCATTTAATATTATTGTTAACTGATGAAGTCGTAGGATTGCCAAAGATTTTCAATCCCTCATAAAATAAAATGAAATATATGAATACGAGCTTCTGGATGTCCAACTAACGACCGGTTCAAAACTAATCAATACGACAGCGAGTCAAAAATGTATTCAATTTTTTTTAATTTACTCGTAAGCCGATACCACAGACATACACACACACACACACACACACACATATATATATATATATATATATATATATAGCGAAAGCGTGCAGAGTCTTGTGTACTCTGGGAACCGGGTTCGCGCCCTTTGACCGTCTTAAATTACCGCTTCCCTACACTGATGAGAGCATAAGCTTGAAACGACAACGCATGTAAGTATAAAAAATGTAACATTTATTTATGAATATTGTTATGAAGCCCCTTTAAGAGATTAAGAGTTGAGCACTGTTAGGAGATATTAAAAAAACAGACATTCACTTAAGCTTTAATTAAAGGTTCCGATAAGGTTCGTTGAACCCCTTATAATGTCTGGCGTTTACGGCCCGGTGTATTTGGCATAAATATAACTTAATTTCTCCCGTATCACGTGATAATTACCTGTGGCTTTGGAGATAGAGCAAAAGCGTGCGGAATCTGGGTTTACTCTGTGAACCGGATTCACGCATTGTGACCATCTAAAGTTATCACCTTCCTACACTGATGAGAGAATAAGCTTGAAACGACGTCGTATGTATGTATAAATAATTATATATATATATATATATATATAGTAAGCAATGAAAATATATATGGGAATCAAGCTACACAGAGGCTCCCGTGTTTCATTCCCGCGGGGAATCGTCAGGCTATGATGAAACACGGAAGCCTCTGTGTAGCTTGATTGCCATATATATTTTCATTGCTTACTACCTAGCTCTACTTACGTATCGAGCACTGTTGAAGTAAATACTGAAAACTCATACATAAAAAATTATATCTCCTTATAATATTTTATGTGGATATATGAAGTACTAATATATATATATATATATATATATATATATATATATATATATATACGAATTATACATGGATGTCTTACGATAACATGAATCTGAATGATTCTGCTGATTTTTAAGATCTTATGCCTCAAGGCAGAAAAATGTGTAACCCAGTTTTTCCATCAAACCGAAACGTGTTAGAAGCTACGCACAGTTGTTTTACGTTTGATGTTTTTGATTTCGCTACGAGGTGTTGTCTACCTTGGGCGGATATAACTTGATTTTCGTTAAAGCCGTTAACTGACCGAAGGCAAAAATGTCGAATTTAAAATCGATGGTTTGGAAGAGGGTGAATATTGAAATGCAGATAGCATTTAACACGAAACTCGATAAAAAAGAAAGAGTGAATAAGAATATTTACATTCTATTAAGTCTCGGATAGCAAAGATTTAAAAGTTGCAATGACAATGCTACGACGCTCAAACAGGAATACAACCAGCCCTTCCTTGTAACGATATTCTGCTCTATCCGGGTGCGACGCGCATCTTGGGCGGATTCAGCTTCTACCGATGGAGGAAGTTTCTAGGGAATATCAAATACACAAACGGTCTCCAGTTGCATGTGTATACCGCTCAAACGGAATCATTATTTACGACGTTTGTTTTTGATTTTCTTTTTGCAAGGAAGGGTCGTCGTCATCCCACATAGAGTACCTAGGATTCCCAAATGGTTATTCACCAGGTTTTGACAAAGCTCAACGTTGCTTAACTACGAGAACCGGTGTTTCTACCTGATCATGCTGCATATAAATATATTTGTAACGGAAGCTATGTAGTGCGTCAGTAACAATCTGAGCATAGGTAGTAAATAGTGATAGCACGCGGTCGCCTTCATACCTTTTAGATGATCACAGACGAGACTGACTTCTGTTGTATATTTGAATGACAAACGTACGACTTACCTCGTGTGGGGAGCCGGGCACAAAGAGGGAAAAGAAAGAGAAGGAGCAATGCGTTTTATGGGAAGGAAGTACTTCCGGCGAAAACTGAAAGTATTTCCGTCAGAAACGGAAGTGCTTTCGGCGGAGACGAATTGTGGGAAGGAGGCTGCACTATAAGAGCAGTCAATGTTTGGGTAAGGGAGCGAGCAGTTTGCCTGAGCAACAGGTGGTCTAAAGTGATAGAAGGAAGAAGAGAGAGAACGAAAGGGAAAGAGAGAAAGAGGAGTTTATTTTTATTTTTATTTCGGGTTGCTACCTACTGCCCGAGACTTAAGAACAACTTCAACAACACCGAATAAGTACAATCGGCAAAGTGTCATCAAATCGACAAAGTGTTCTGCCCTTTGAATAAACCTTTGTTATCACAAACTTACCAACAAATGCCGACGTGTTGTAGCCAACTTTAATTTCAGCGAGAATTCACCCCTGGAGACAATCGTAGAATTACTGGCTCATTCACAGAGGATTGCCGTAGTTTAACATGGGAAACACGAGGTATGTATCTGAATGTTTACGTATTTTATTTGTTTGTGTCTCGTGAGATAGTATACACCCCCTGAGAGGGGTGGTAGTTCAGGGATGAATCAGCCAAGTGTCATCAAATCGGTTAGCAACGTCAATAAAACATTTGGTAAAAGGACTGTCAAGGAACTTACCTCGTAGACCGATTCTTCATATTCATATAAATAATTGAATGCGTCTGTCTGCAGTCGAAAAACGTACATGTGGTGTTTTAAAGGGAGGGGAACCCAACAATAAGCATTTTAGGGGAGAGTTGTTGGGTGCACCTCACAATCAGTCAGATCTTGTGTCACATCCATCATTCGATATTAATCGATGCTAATCAGCAAAGATCAACTCATTAGTTGGATGTGGTATTTATAAAAATTCTAAACCCATCGAAAAAAGGTGATAGCAATTGTTTTATCCAATAGAGCGTGCTTAATTTGTGGAAAGTTAACAAATTGAACTGGTAACTTCTGCCTTACCCAAATTATTTGTCGGACATTTCGACTATCGACATTATCGAATCTGGGATGCGGAATTTTACCTAACAGAAATAGATACACTTGTTTCCATGCAGCACATTTGGTAAGCTTATTTATCATCCTTTTAAGTTAGAAGTAAAAAACGAACATTATTTTTAATTAAATAATGTGAGAATAGAAAGAGCGAAAAATAGTGGAAGGATAATTAATAACTCTCATCTCTCTCTATGTTGTTATATGGAAAAGTCGGATTTACAAAGAATATTTTTTAACTACATAAATGGAAGGTGACGGTGATTAAGTGGTTAACGGCACGGACTGGCGACCTGGGTGTACAACGTTCGAATCCAGTTCGTTTCATAGCCCTACTTTCAATTATTAATTCCTGTTAGTTCCTGATTCTTTCTAGAAAGAATTTGGTAAAAGCAATTCTAACGAAAGAATCATACGAATATACTTTTTACTACATAAATCTTTACATTATAAATAAATATTAAAATAAATAAGTATTTTATTTACTTCCTCTCCAAGAGGTTAAACACAAGGTCAGGTGTGGGTTTTGATAAGTGGGTGTCTGTGGAATGAACTGGATTCGAACCTGGCACACCCGATCCGTGTCGTTAACAACTTAGCCACCATGTATATTAGAGATATTCTGTCTGTATTTTTGTAACGAGCACTCAAAGAAATTACTTTATTTTCTCACAGTTTTATTTTCTGAATATTTAAACTAATTTAATACTAGCATCTATTTGCTAATCTATCTATCTATGTATCTATCTATCTATCTATATAAAGTTGTCCTTCTTGGCCAACTATTGATGAGAAAAGCAAAAAGAGAAGAGGTTGTAGTATCCAGACTTCGTATAGGACATATACATATTATTCACAAACATTTATTGGAAGCTAAAATGTCTCTAATGGCATGAGTCTTAAACATATATTAATAGACTGTCAGGATCTGCAGCAAAGCCGAAAGATCTAAAGCACCTGTTTAATAACACAAATCCGACAAAAATCTTAGACTTCATCAAAGAAGTTGGACTTTTTAAAAAAATTAATTTCGATATTTTGTATTTCCTTATTCTATTTTTTTGTTCAAAACAATATAAAATAATTATCCTACTTTAGAATTTTATTTAACAACTTTATTCGGCATTAAATAACCCATAGATAGTTGATAAAACAACCCAAACCGAACCAACACATGACGTTGTCCATATGCATATTTTTAAGTTTGTATCTAATCATCTGTTTATATTAATCTATGCTTACGCATGTATATATGTATGCGTATGTGTATCTTTAACTATCAAACTATCTATTTACAAATCTATCTGTAAAAGCAAAATTATTGCATTTGATGATCACAAGTTTCTTGATTAAACAAATATTATCCGAATTAGAGTAAGAATTCTATCTAAAACTCCAGATACCGTTGATATAAGCAAAAGGATTATAACTCTAAAATCATCTCCAAGATGCAGATCTTAATAATGGAATACTCGGCTAATAAAATATCTACAGATATGGTAAAAAAGAAAATAATATTTATACTATATCTATGTATTTGTGCGTCTATGACTATGTCCGAGGATACATTGTAAAACAAAGCTCCATAGCAAGATCAAACACAACCAGTAAACTTTACAAGGAATCCAACGACAGTCTTAACTTTGTATTAATGTTTTTACAATAATAACGTGGGGTCTGCGTTCGCAGCGGATATCTAAAAACAGCGAAGAAAACGTTTTACTAAAGTAAAAACTTGAAAATTGAAATATAAGATAAAAGTGGACAATTAAGAATACAAATGGTAATATAAAGTTATGGACTGGGAGCAGGAGTACACAGAGGTGATGATTTATTCAAGGGCAATGCACAGTGTGCCTGTTTCCTTGTGCTAAATTTGCGGAGTGTCTAACGTTCTTTGTCTCTCTGTCTGAGATATAACTGAAGAAAAAAAACCCAAAGCCAAAATGAAGAGCATACAATCTCGAGTCAAATGCAACGAGAAAATTGCAATGGTATCAATTTTGTTTGAAGCTACAATAAATTCTAGGGTCTCTATTTACAGAAAAGACAATGTTTTACTTTATTTTACTTTGTTACAATTTGAAAATTACAACATATAGAAATTAACAAATACAAATAAAATATAATAATATGGAGTTGTGTGCTAGAGCAGCAGACATCGGTCTCCTCATTCGTTTCTGGGCAATTTCAGAGCGACATGCGAATACTGGATAACATCGCCACGTCTATGTATGATTCGTCGCCATTTTCCTTGGCCCGCTGGTATGCGGTAAGGAGATAGGGTAGCTGTTAATGTTCTCCTTTAAATATCTTGTATGAACGATAATCTACTGCAACCATTAACAATAATCTACTGCAGCCATTAACACCCACGTATTTATTCCAACTCGTAAATGCAGGAGCATTGCGACCTTTCTAAGTAAGAGTTCTTATTACACAACCAGTTTCAATTTATCATACAGACGTGAAATACACACTCACACGCAGACTCACACGCACGCAAACACATACACTCACACTTATAAATATTAATTAGACCTGTGTAAATTAAATGGAATTACTTTTTTTTTAATTCTATCTTTGTCGTTTTTGGTTGTTAATCTTAATTTTGGTTACGGGCATGACACTTAACTAATAAGGAAATCCTTTGTCAAAGTCTAAGACTTAATCAAGCCCAACCCACTTCACACTTCAAAATCCCTTTTCACAAACTTTTTACCTTTTTCCTACTGCCTACTCTACTTCCCAACCGTATAAACTACACAAACTATCTACTTCAAACCGGTCTTGCATATGAACCTAAATTACAACCGGTGGTTAGTTTCCAATTTGGGAGTTTTTGTGAACTTGATGTCAACCCTCAGTTGCCAGCATTCCAAGGTCCACTTTGGTCCGGAATGGGTCCTATCAATGGGTTCAATAGAATTTGTCGTCTGCAGACTATTTATAAAACATATTTATTTATAAAATATATTTATTTATAAAACATATTTATTTATCAAATATATTTATTTATAAAAGATATTGATTTATAAAACATATTTATTTATAAAGCATATTTATTTCTGAAATATATTTATTTATAAAATATATTTATTTATAAAACATATTTATTTATAAAATATATTTATTTATGAAAATATATTTATTTATAAAACATATTTATTTATAAAATATATTTATTCATGAAATATATTAATTTATGAAACATATTGATTAATGAAATATATTTATTTATGAAATATATTTATTTATAAAATATATTTATTTATAAAACATATTGATTTATAAAATATATTTATTTATAAAACATACTTATTTATAAAACATAGGTTTATAAAATATATTTAATTATAAAACATATTTATTTATGAAATATACTAATTGATAAAATATGTTTATTCATAAATATATTTATTTATAAAACATATTGATTTATAAAATATATTTATTTATAAAATATATTTATTTATAAAACATATTTATTTATGAAATATATTAATTGATAAAATATGTTTATTCATAAAATATTTTTATTTATAAAATATTTTTATTTATAAAATATATTTATTTATAAAATATATTTTTTACAAAACATATATTTTATAAAATATATTTATTTATAAAATATATTTATTTATAAAAAATATTTATTTATAAAAAATATTTATTTATAAAAAATATTTATTTATAAAAAATATTCATTTATAAAAAATATTCATTTATAAAAATATATATATTGATACAATATATTTATTTATAAAGTATTTAGTATTTATACAATATATTTATATATAAAATATATTAATTTATAAAATATATTTATTCCTAGAACATATACCTACAAAACAAGTATATTAGGAACTGACATTTTACAAAGATTACTTAATTCGATATTAAATAAATTGATAAAACAAAATATTTGATATGTCGTAAAACAAAACAACCACCTGATGAAATTTTTAATTATTCTTTATAAATAATCATATGAACGGAGTTATGTCTTACAGAAAATTGATTAAACACCGTATTTTGTTTTGTAACGATTCAAATAGAATTTATAAAACATAAACCAACGGCAACTTTGAACAAAAAACAAAATGATACAAATACTAGAATATGTAGAAACAGATAATAAGATCTTACATTAGTTAGCAATAATGGCATTATTATAAACATAAGGGTAAGAATTTGGTCAAATTGATACAAAAGCTTTCTTCAAACGGTGCCAAGTGCAAATTCCTTTGTATCTATGTGTTTTTTACGCTCCAATTCTTTTGGGAAAAAGTATAAACCCGTAATTCTCGAACCACCCGGGATATATCAGACGCACTCAGCATTTTATATTTTAGTGTGGTTCATCACTTTTACTACGATATCGACAGGAGCAAATAAGTTTTAACTATTTTAAAACTTTCGGTTCACTCAAGTCTTTACAGAAATAAAACTGTTGAAAAATAAAAGAATTAAAAAAAAAGTTTTAACTATTTTAAAACTTTCGGTTAACTCAAGGCTTTACAGAAATCAAACTGTTGAAAAATAAAAGAATTTAAAAAAAGTTTTGACTGCAATTCAATTTCCAACCGAATTTCGTGCAACCCACTTACTCTCTGCCTTTCTCTCTCTCCAATCCAAATCATTTCTCCTCCTTTTCAGCTGTCCTCTTCATTTATATCACCTGATATCCACATATGCAAATCAGACCCCCATAAACACCTGCACCTATGAAGAGAAGCCCTTTTTAAATGTGCATACACGACATGCGAAGCACCTCATTCTTTTTCCTGATGGTGAATGCGCCTCTTAATTGTCACAAAAACCTACATCGATTGTGGATACGCATTCAAGGTTCACTTTTGCAAGTCTTGCTGCGACACACAAGAAAACTGGCCTCCGTTTGTACATATGTTTTCTACCCTCGTTTGTCCTTAGAGTAATTAGTTTCTTTTATGAGATCTCATGTGGCTGAGTAGATCAGCACTAGACAAAACAGACACTTCCACAGGAACTACGCACGTGGTCAGCCTGAAAGGTATCTCGGAGGCTCGATACTTGCTGCTTCCGCAATGCACGCCTAACCATGGGGTACTGTATTTGTCTTGGGTGAAAACTCCTATGGCCATCATAAACGCGCTTCCGCCAAATCGATCTCATCGTAACAAATTACTTGTATGTTTAGTCATACTGAAATAACAGCGAAACAGACCGTCTGTGGATATCTATCTATCTATCTATCTATCTATCTATATATTCATATATTCATATAACTATAAAATATATAATGTTGAACACTCTTGATAGTCTACTGTCAGTGCCCAATCTGTCTAAGCATAAATAGAACTTTATTCCCTTTTCTCTACGTTGTAATTTATCGTTGTCGTTTGGTAAGAGAGATTGATTCTGTAACCGTGTTTGAATCTTGCGACCGTTTGAAATTGTCATTGAAATTATCATCTCCTACATTGATGATAGCGAAAGCTAGAAACACCGGCTTATGTAGGTAAAATAATTTACTTTAATGTATATATATATATATATATATATATATATATATATATATATATATATATATATATATGGGAAATGAAAAACGAAAAAAAAACAAGAGATATATTTCATATATTCATCAACGTTTCGTCTTCCTCGGGATGATAATTTGAAGAAAAATGTCATGCAAGTACATCGAGATTTTGGGTTGACATGATGGAGAGATAAACGAAAGTAGTAGCTGTGGCTACTGTGAGCGCTGGAGGAGAGTCCAGGCTGCGAGAAGTTAGTGGTGGCGAAGAATGAAATGAATATGGAAAGCTCCCCATTTCGCTGCTGCCTTAATGGAACCCACTCAAAGCTTTCCATATTCATTTTATTCTTCGCCACCACTGACTTCTCACAGCCTGGACTCTCCTCCAGCGCTTGTTTTTTTTCTTTTTTCATTTCCCATTACGTCAGATTAATATCATCCTTCCTTTCTAATATATATATATATATATATATATATATATATATATATATATATATATATATATATATATATATATATATATATATATATAGTAGAGAATGGTAGTTTGCTTGAAGCATTGCTGGGTATGGTAGTAGTAAGTTTTGAAATAAGTAGTAAGTTTTCAAAACTTACTACTAATATATATATATATATATATATATATATATATATATATATATATATATATATATATATATATTAGCCTGAAGATTCCCCCGGGGATGAAACGCGGGAGCCTCTTGATTGCCATAAATATATTTTCATAACTTACTATATATATATATATATATATATATATATATATATATATATATATATATATATATATTCTAGCATATACCATATGTTTAAATGACTGAAAAGATTATGCTTCGCTAGTATTCACATTAATATTCATATAAATCATAGAATTACATCAGTGATGTAATTGTTCGACATGTAAATCGTTAATATTATTTCTGATAACCTAAAAACATCAAACTTTGACTTTTTAATTCAAGTGAATGATTTCGTTCCGAATTCGTTACAGACGATGCATTTGTTTGACTTGCTATTTGTTTTATCGCTTCTTCTTACCACTTGAAATAGTTTCGTCATCAGGTTTGAAAATAGCACGTGTTATACTCGCTAACATCTCTGTGACAATGCGGATATATATTTATTCATATAAACACATACAAATAAATACACATTAGTTTTACCTCTAGAGTACAATATACAAAATGCTTCAAAAAACTATCATGTGAGTTCGTTTTGGAGAAATTTACACAGCGGACTCGATGGTGTGCGTTAGGCTCCAAAATTATTCTGAAACGCTGATAAACGGTTCAATACGATTGGTTTTAAGAGCGAGACAGCATCTTTGCTAGTGTGGCAGAAATTTCGGACTTGTCTTTTCTCAGATCGAAACGCCAAATGTCAGACACACATGTATACGTTGCAGAAGTTGCGCTACTTATTTACTTACGTATATAGTAAGGGAATCAGACAGGATCATATAAATAGAGAGGGGGGTAGAATGGAAGAGAGGGGAAGAAGGGCAGAAGAGACATGAAGAGAAAACTATATACTATGGTCATATACATAAATAATTGCATAAGCATACTTATATATAATTTTCTCTTCATGTCTCTTCTGCCCTTCTTCCTCTCTCTCTCTCTCTCTCTCTCTCTCTCTATATATATATATATATATATATATATATATATATATATATAGAGAGAGAGAGAGAGAGAGAGATAGATAGATAGATAGATAGATAGATAGATAGATAGATAGATAAATGAAGGAAGAGAGATGAAGATGTGCGGATGACAAATATATTTCATCTTCGATTGTTCAATGCAAGGTGTACTCGATAAAAACATGTGTATTGTTCTTTCCTTAAGTCAGGCTTTTCAAAGATTAAAATATTATCATCAAAGGATGGATGAGTTGGCAGGGGAATAGCCAAAATTCAAAATTAAAATTTTTTTAAAAACAATATAAAGTAATGGAAGGAAAGAAAAATAAACATGTTTTTATCGAGTACACCTTGCACTGAACAATCGAAGATGAAATAGATTTGTCATCCGCACATCTTTATCTTTCTTCCTTCATTTATCTTTATAATTGCTCTATATTGAGCTTACACCGTTTAACTATAGGTTCAATTACCTAAAAGTATACTTTTAGTCTCATATTTTATTTATATGCGTAAACATGTATTAATAAATATTTATATATAAAGTAAAAAATAATTATACGTCCTATTAAAAAGTGCGAATTGATGCAATGTTCTTTACCGCCCAAGAAGTGGATAATACTAAGAAAAAAGTTCTGCTTCTATCACAAGTAAAAACAATCTAAGTAACATTATGGCCATACAATAGTTGTTGCATATGTATGTATAGAAAAAGAAGTTTCTATAAATGGCGCTATTAAATATTGAGCACTTTTTTATAATCACGGTTGTAATGAAGTAGATTTTTATTCCGTAGATTTCTTCTATATATATTCTCTCTCTCCCTCTCTCTCTCTCTCTCTCTCTCTCTCTCTCTCTCTCTCTATATATATATATATATATATATATATATATATATATATATATATATATTATATATATATATATATATATTTATATATATATATATATTTATATATATATATATATATATATATATATATATATTAGTACTTCATGTATCCACATTATAATTTTTTATGTGTCAGTTTTCAGTATTTACTCTAACAGTGCTCGATACGTAAGTAGAGCTAGGTAGTAAGCAATGAAAATATATATGGTAATCAAGCTACACAGAGGCTCCCGTGTTTCATCCTCGGGAGGAATCGTCAGCCTAAATGCATGGAGTTATTTTTGTCAGGTGTTTTTATATACATGGCTTGCTAGTTAACCAATCAGATTCTTTGTTGTTCCATCAGCCAATCGTTGGGCTTCCCTCGAACAAAAGCTTTTTTGGTGACGCTCCTATGCCTATCCTACTTTTTGTTAACAATGGAGTTTCCTATATCCTGTTTCCTTTGTTTTGTCAATACAGTGGGCAAATTTATTTTAACACGTGGTTTCTTGTATTTCTATTTTAGGTTTTAAATTTTAACTTGTTCAATTTTTTTATTTATTCATTTATTTATTTTTATTTATTTATTTTTAATTTTTTTAATTTTTTATTTATTATATATCATCCTAAGGTAAATTTATTTCTGTGTAAACAGCTGTTTGCTATTTCACTTCTAGAGTTTAATAGGTTTCGGGTATCTTTAAAATTTAGGATTTCATATTGTTCATTTAGGCATAATCTACACGGGTCGTCTAAGTTTCTACATGTACTGGCCTGTCTTACTATTTTCCATTCAATTATTGGTGAGTGTCCATTTTCTTTGAGCTCCCAATAATGGTTTAGTTCGAAGTTCTTTGTTTTTAAATGTGCTTTTGTGGTCATAGTATCTGGTCTTAAAGTCTATGGATGTCATACCCACGTAGTATTTCTTGTTATTTGGTCTTTCGTTGGTAAATATCGTTGTTTGGTATACACCACTTTTAGTTAGGCATTTATTTTGTAGTGGACAAAGTTTACGATTTATGCAGTGACATCTTTTCTCTTCATTGCTAACTTTTTCGTTTTATTCGGGTGGTTATTATTAGTGTTTTGTTTATTTCTATTAGTATTGTTTATATTTTTGTTCTTCGTAGTGTTATTTTTGTTATATTTTCCACTTTGTTTATTTTTTCTTCTCTATTGTGGTCTTTTAGTATTTTGTTATTGTGTGCCTTAATTATCATTTCTAGGTTTTCACAGCAGCTGTAGGATAGTTTTAGATTATTTTTATTGAATATTTTATGTAGAGGGTTGGTTACGGAGAAGTGTTTTTCAATCAGATTTAGGAATATTTACCTAGTTTAGTTTTTAGCATTAGGTTATAGGGAGGGGTATAGTAGATTATATTTCTTTTTCTTTTGTTTTTATTTTTAATTTTGTTGTAAGTATTGGTGTCCTGTTTTTTATATTTAATTTCGGTATTATGGTAACCACTATTTTTTAGAGCTGTATTGTAAATGTTGATTTATTTTTTAAAAACGCTTTCGTTGCTAGAATTGTTGATAAGCCTACTCTCGATCGAATTTGGGATATGTTTTATGATTGATGGGGGAGTGATTAGACTTTGGGTGTACGTATATTGGGTTGGCATTATCTTTTAGGTATGGTTCGTAAGTGTTTTTACTTAAGTTTAATGTGACGTCTAGAAAGTTCGTTGTTTTTATGTTAGCCATTACTTCTACTTTTAGGCCTAGTTTTTTCATTTCCATATGTATAATTTTCTTGAAGTTTTCTCCCTTGACTTTGTTGGAGTCTCTTATTATCGCTAATCCATCATCTCTATAAAGGCCGATATCCGTATTATCGAATATATTTGTGAGTGTATATAAAATGAATAAGCCCACAAGATCAGATGCCTCTGCAGAGTCAAGGGCACCCATGGCCAAATCAAAGGAGTTTGTCATATTCGTTTTAATCCATATATCTTCGTTGTTGATTAAAACTGATCTCCTACATTTTTTAATTTCATCCTTGGATATATCGGTATATATCTCGGCGAATTCTAGGGCGATATTGAAGAGTTCTTCTGATATGTATGCGTAGAAGTCCACTATGTTGAATTGTAAGAATGTACAATTGTTCTTATTTTCTATACTGTTAAACCAAGTGACTGCGTCGGCAGTATTCACCCATTGGTTTAATTCTAGGTCTTTACTTATTTGTTTGTTAATTCTAGATAGAATTGTTTGGCTGATTCTTCCTATTTCTGGTTTGGTCGGATTAATTAAGCGAGTGCTGGGGTTATTGTTAAAGTTACTTTTGTGGTCTTTAAATAAGATATAGGCTTCCTTAGGTTTTAACTTACTAACTTTGTTGCTAATTTTTAGTTTATCTGTGATTTGTTTACTTTCAGTATTTATTATATCTATGTAGTTATGTTCGCTTTTATCTAGTTTTTTGTAGTTTTTTGTAATATTTTCTGTTAGTAGTTTGTTATACTCTTGTTTATCTATTTTGTAAAAATTTCTAGTTTTGTCCGCTTTTACGAATATATTGTTAGAGTTGCTTATGTTTTTAACTATGGTGTGTAATTGTTTTTGGAAATTATTATTCTGTTGTTTGTGAAATTCTAAGTTTTTAATAACATTTAAGAGGTCATTTTCAAAGCTAGTCATGCGATCTATTGGTTTAGCGTTTTTTAGGCTTTTGAATCCGTAGGATTCTTTTGTATCTACGTGTGTATCTTTATTGTTAATGAAGAAGTGTACTCGCCATCGCATCTGGCGTATTAGTTCGTCATATCAAAAGAAAGTAAGGCAACAAAGTCATAGGAAAAAAAGTTTATATATCTTCCAGTGTTCTTACTTTTATAAAGAATCCTGTATGTATGCAAAGTCACGTTGCCTTACTTAAGTTATGAAATGACTTCTTAAATTGGTAAGAAGTATTTCCGTGTTCTTATGATAGTAAAGACGTAGATATGATTAAATAAAACAGTTTTTTATCATTTTTTATTCATTTAAGTAGGAATGTACTTATTACAAATACGTTAGCTTCTTAACTGCGTCGTGGAAATGTCATGTTTATAAAGCAGTATGCGGTGATGAGAACAAAATAATAAAAAAGGAAAGATGAGAGGAATACATGTGTCTTAATAATTTATTGTGGTTGACTAGACACTAAGTACAATTTATTATTAGTGGAATGATTTAGTCTTTCGAACAGAGAACCAGTAAGCTTCTGGTTCAGACATGATGACGCTGAAATAAAAATATTATCATGCAATTTGCTCTCCAGTCATGACTTCATCATTACGTCTTGGTTTTTGCTGAATTTTTAACTTGTGTCTTTCTTATATATATATATATATATATATATATATATATATATATATATATATATATATATATATATATATATATATATATATATACATATATATATATATATATATATATATATATATATATATATGTGTGTGTGTGTGTGTGTGTGTGTGTTTGCAAAAAGTTTTTCCAACATTTATTTATTATTTTGTTATTTTATTATTTTATATAACGCGTTTCTAGCGGTGGTCCGCTCTCATCAGATATGTAAATCCATTTTTAAAATATCTGAAGAGAGAGGACCACCGCTGAAACGCGTTATATAAAATTATAAAATTATTAAATTATAAAATAATAAATAAATATTGAAAAAACATTTTACAAGTGTTGTTAGCCTTACTCCTTTACATATATACTTTTCTCTCGTTGGAACTGCACTGATACTGCACTACCCTCTTATATATATATATATATAGAACAGTTTTTTTATTATATTCCAATAACCATGGTTTGTTTTATTACTTTTATTTTTATTTTTTTCACATAGCAACATAGTGAACATTCCCTACGTCGGGATCATAAAAATAAGCGACAGTCGGATTCGCCATTTTGTTTTTCTTCCGACGTAGGGAATTTTCACTATGTGTTGCAGAGACGATATTGACATACAAATGTTGTTTGGCACAAAACAAATGAAACGGACCGTTAAATATATCTCACAGAAATTTGGAATTTTTGGAAATGTGAATAAAATAAGAATAAAAATAAAAGTAATAAAACAAACCATGGTTATTGGAATACAATTAAAAAAAAACTGTTCTATATTTTGCTCTGTTATCAATAATTGACAAACATTGAGCTGAATCTTCAAAGGAGACTACAAAGTAAAAGGATCTGATGATATATGATAATACATATATTGTCTTTAATAATTATATATATATATATACTTTACTATTCTTATTACTACTATTTCATACTAGTATTCACACATGCACATACACACACACATACACACACACACACACACACACATACAGCAATCGGACATTTAATCCTGTTGTTGCATAGTTTTTAATTTCTCGTACGCTTCCTTCCTCGTCGCGTCGACGGGTGTCGTCTCGATGTCGTCTAGTGGTTGGATTATTTCTTCGTTTCTGTACTGCCGTGAACATCGCCGTCCGCTGTGTCTACGACAAAAACTTTCCTAACACGATTCAGGAGGCAAACAATCTTTTAAATTTTGATTTGTTTATTTCAGGCGTCAGTCTACCGTCGATCTTGGAGATGTTTCACCAACGTTAAGGGAGAGACCAAATTACTACTCTATCGTAGCTTAAGTCGTTAGCCATTCAAGGAGGAGGGAATCTCATGCCTATATTCTCTTAGGGAATTTAATTCCCCTAATCATTTGAAGACTACATAGAGAAATCGTCTGTTCGGCCTGCTTCCAAAACCCAGACTGACAAAACTCCGTTTCCCACACAAAAGCCTGTGACGTCACAGAACCCCTATGCGCAGGTACACCTTGACCCTTGACCTGAGGTCTCGTCAACGTGGTGGTCCTGTCAAAGCTTGTGAGCTCCGACTGTGAGAACCAGTTTATTTTGAACTCGACTGTACGGATCCACCCGCACTAAATCGCGCAAGCCAAACCAAACGATTTCCCACACATACGTCCACTTTAACATGCGTCCGGCCTTACAGGGCCATTATCTAGCACTACGCTAATACGTTCGTCTCGAAAAGATAAGAAATTTATATCTTTTTACATTTGTATTATTGACGACGGGCTAGCTCTACCGTACGCAAAGCCTCAGCCGTTTATTTCCTTTACTAAAGAGCTCAATGGTTTACAAAAAGCAATATATATATATATATATATATATATATATATATTGCTCTTCGTAAATGAAGAGAACTCTATGCAGACAGTGGTGGGCATTTACACGAAGATAGGCATATGCAGATCGCAGATACTATTTTAACTATATATATATATATATGTATATATATATATATATATATATATATATATATATATATATATATCATACTTCATTTAATCCTGGAGAGCTGATGCATACAAAGAGGCGAGATTTCCAACAGTGTTCAACTCGATTAAACGCGGCGGGAACGATTCTCAAAATGGCGCTCGCACAGGATTGCCTTAGGCTGTATTTTTCATTTATAGAATGTGAATGCGCATAATTAGACCTGAACACGAATCGAATACATTTCAGGCTGGACATATGCAACCTAGGAAATAGCACAGAGAAACGAAAAAGAGGCTTAGCGGGAAAAGTAATAAATATTCTCGTTATAAAAGATAGCATACAATTCATTTTATACACAATTCTCTTTCGGAAATTTAATTTTGTTCGGTATATACAACTATCTCTCTCTATCTCTCTCTCTCTCTCTCTCTCTCTCTATTTCTCCCTTATTGGATAATCATTCTCTTTCTTGATACATATCTCTGTTTCTATATATATATATATATATATATATATATATATATATATATATATATATATATATATATATATAGGTATAAATATATATACCTGTATATATACATATATATATATATCTGTATATATACATATATATATATATATATATATATCTGTATATATACATATATATATATATATATCTGTATATATACATATATATATATATATATATATCTGTATATATACATATATATATATATCTGTATATATACATATATATATATCTGTATATATACATATATATATATATATATATATATATATATATATATATATATATATATATATATGAAGAAGAATGGAAAGGAATTAGAGAAGCAAAAGTCAAATCATAATTCAATTCAATTGCTCAGAGCAAGGTATATTCCGCAAAAAAAGGCAATTTATTCAAGTTAAATTTTCCTTAAGCCAGGCTTTTCAAAGATCAAAATCTTATCATCAGAGGAAGTCGCTGGGATAGATAAGTTGGCAAAGGCCAAGATTTAAAATTTGAAAAAATAAAATAAAATAAAAGTTGTAGGGGGACGAAACACAGGGCAAAATTCTGCCCGAATGCAAGCAAATGTCCGATTGCTAAAAAGTCCGGTGTCGAAAAGTCCAGCGGAGAGAATGAGATGTAGATAGGTAGGTCGTTAAAAGGCCCGAAAGGTTGTGAGAGAGGAATCAAAGTTAAATTCCAAGAAGCCACAACTTCAAGTTCGACGAAAATAGAAAATCCAATGGGTAAAATGTCCAATAAGTGCAGGCAGGCAGGCTCAGAAGAGAGTGAGGTGGAAAATATTCGCCATTAACAATACTTCCTGGGCAAAGATATTGAGCTATATACTCTTCACAATAGGTTTCACTTTTTCTTAAAAGTTCGCTTTTAGTACACCACTTTATATATATATATATATATATATATATATATATATATATATATATATATATATATATATATATATATATCTGTATATATACATATATATATATATATATATATATATATATATATATATCGATACAGCAATCCTCTTTATCATTATCTACTATTATATTAAAACTTAGTTCTATCAACGTTTGTATTCTTAAGGCTTTTTTATAAACTTTAATGGCACGAAATACATACTACAATATTCCTTAATTCTAGGATGGATTTATGCATGAAAAACTCATATTTTAATTGTTATACTTAACTGTAAATTGTAATTAACTGAACAAGTGGACATCTCTAAATAAGCAATCCATGTATTTCTCCCACCCTCTTTCACTCATGTTGATTTAACCACGTTCTCATAGGTTTTACTGTCTGTGAGCATTTAGAGAAAGAGCGACTCTTTTTTGCAACCAATTTACATTGTGTGTCCGTACACACCATAAACACATATTTAAATTAAATATATACATAATGGGACTCTTTACTTCTATATATGTATATATATATATATATATATATATATATATATATATATATATATATACATATATATATATATATATAATTAATCAAGTTCAAATATTAACAAAATGAACAAAACCAATACTTTTCAAAAGTGCTCAATATATATTAGAGCTTTTTATATTAAAATAAACAGGAGACGCCAAAGAGGTTCTGAAACAAATGTCGGATATCCAAACTATGTTTATTTTAATATACAGGGTGGGCAAAAATAAGGGTCCTATTTTTAAAAATTCATAACTTTTTTATTTATTGATTTTTTTTTTTTTTTTTTAGAATAAGTAAAGGACCCCTTCCGAAGCAAGCATGAGCCGTATTAGCCCGAAGGAACGTACCCTCATTTAGAAAACATTATTTTTGCTTAAAAAACTCAAAACAGTGTAAAAAACAATACTTTAGTTTTTGTAAGTTTTAAGAAGTGTTTTTCGGCTAAAATTTGTTTTGTTTATTTCAAAAAATCTCGGAAGGGTCAGTCTACACACACATAAAGTTTGGTGAGTTTAACTTTTATTTTGTGGAAGTTATTCAAATTCAAGTTATTCAAATTTAAAGATAGGACCCTTATTTTGGCCCACCCTATATATATATATATATATATACATGGGAAAATAGTAAAAGGAAAACCAAAAAATGGATGTTTTTTGTGTGTACATCAACGTTTCGTCTTTATTGATAAGACTTCATCAGGATGATAATATAGAGAAAAATGTCATGCAAGTACAAAACACATGTAAGGGTTGACATATTGGGGGGAAAAAAACCCTACATTTGTTTGTACTTGCATGGCATTTTTCTCTATATTATCATCCTGATGAAGTCTTATCAATAAAGACGAAACGTTGATGTACACATAAAAAAACATCCATTTTTTGGTTTTCCTTTTTCATTTTCCCATCACGTCGGATTACCTTCATCCTTCTTTTCCCATATATATATATATATATATATATATATATATATATATATATATATATATATATATATATATATATATATGTATATATATATATAAGCAAACAGTGTTTAAAATAACATGTTTGTAATGATCTTTTTGTATTTAAATCAAAGAAATTAATGTATGTTTCATATGTATTACAAACGTGATACATATGAAACTTGTATTACTTATATATATATATTTATATATATATATGTATATGTGTGTGTGTGTATGTTATGAAGAATATATATATTTTAAGCGTATAATCCTAATAATATCCAAAATGTTTCCGATTGCAAGCTGAATGACGTTGTGTTACAAGATGCAAACCATATATACTATATATGTTTCATTTTTACACATGCGGGATAATTTTTGACTCACCCCAAAATTATGACTCATAATTGAAGCTTATCCTTTTTTACGTAAAACAAAGGGTTTACTTGCGCTACCAATTATAAAAATGCTGAAAATACGATACGAATTCTGATTCGGTAGCGAATTACAAAACTTGTTATCAAATAAAATTACTCAATAAAAGCACTAACACTTGGTCGGTGAGACGGACAGTCAGACTGAGATAAGTATCGAATTCAGCGATCAATAAAAGACAGAAATTAAAAAGTCTAAAAAGAATTTTCTTCCCAATTCGACCTTTTCTTAGCGGGAAAACATAAAGAAAATTTTAAAGTCTTCTACATTTCGCAAATTATCTTTTTTAGAACCAAAGCAACACGACTTTTATTTTATTATTATTATTATTACACTCTTGTCTTCCAATGAATATTTGTTATTGTTCACAGTGATGTTTTCTTGTTTTGGGGTTGCCCACAGAACCACCATGTTCCCGACAGAGCTGTGTCAACATCAAAGTTCTCTGCATTTTAAAACACAGTGTGAAGGCAAAACGATTGACAGAATAACCAGTCGGAACATATGCGGAACTCGTGGTATCAGACTTAGTGCGAAGTGAACTCCACGGCACATCCGCACCCACATTTAGTGTCAAATTACCCAGAATGCGATAATGAGTGACTTCCATGACACATATAATTAAGTTTGATGCGACGATGGGACAACAAAATTATAATCATCTTTGGAATTAAAGAATTAAGTAGATGATTAGAAACTTCATTGTTCAGGAGAAATAAGCAACCTCTTATATAATTTGAAATTCATCATTAAGGATTAATAATCAGCTGCTTGTTCATTGAATAAATATTTTAATTAGTTGTGTAAAATAGAACACTTGTACCTACTAATATGATACACAAGTTATTTTAAGAAATAAATAGTTTAATATTTATTTGAAACATATATAATTGTTTCTCGTAAAGTTAACATAGATATAGCAGTGTTGACTTGTCTTTATTAATAGCATAAGTAAGTGATACTATTTGGGTTATTATTTAAAAATCTTTTTATTTTAACCATTTTTCTATCTGGAATAATCATGTTTGAAAGAAACAATAGAAATAAATGTATTTTTTCTAGATAAGATGGTGCAATGATCAAAAACGAAAAAACGGTTAGTCAGAATTAAATATCAGTTCGTCAGGTTCAGAGCTATCGATGATAAACAGGCTTCACTTTATTATATAGAAGATGACCGATATTATTAAAACGTAAATTATATTATACAGATGAATGAAGAAAGCTACCGTGTAATTTCCACTGGGGTCCCGCTTTTAATATATATTATTATATTTTAGCAAAACGACTTCTTTTAAAATAACAAAAATGATTTGGGGTTTAATCATTTCAGGAATAAGCAGGGGCGGAAGTCCAATGCTTAACTGAAGAATGCAATTTGTTCCTGTCGTAATTTTGAGCCGCAGTTCATTGAATTCATTTTCTTCTCTGTTAAGTAATCTGCTCCGCTCCTCGTTTAGAAACTTTGCCAAGACGCAAACACCGGAGAAACTGGACACTTTCCGGCCGAACCACTTACCGGAAGTGCCTCTGTTGTATTAATGCCGATGGTAAATTGCCAACAACCGTCACTGATCGCAATTAATGTGGACAGAATAACTTTCTGGTATCTACACCGACCACATTTTTCGCTTGATAGATAGCAACTGTTTCTGAAAGCGACTCCTTAGAAGTAAGTTATTAAATACAGGGGTACCTAAAACATACAGGAGGCTCCAATGCTCCAGTTAAGTTACGTGTTAGGAAAAGGGTTTTAAATCGTTAGGCATTTAAGTAGTAGTCGGTGATTAAGGGTGTGTTGTGTAGATGCTCATCATGGTCGACCATGAGAATAATTATTGAAGTAAAGCTGTCAATTCTACGAGTTGTACTTTCATCACCAACAAATAATTAATTCCAAGGTGGCTACACAGTTCACAAGTGGGATACAGATAGAAGCCAATAGATATTAACAAGAGAATATATGATATATATTTTATATATTTTAGTAAAGACAAAGTGTCGGTGCTACGTATATATCAGTGGAAGTGAGAGGCTGACCTGTGATCTCGGATTTGATCTAAAAATCCGTTGTTTGAACAGATTCAGCGGTAAATTCTGAAATGCTTCAGCACTTGGAGATTGCTTTACCGGAATTCTTTCTTAAAAGCTTCACATACATTATATATGGGGGATTCAGATATCACGTCGTTTCGAAGCCAGTGTTCTTATCTTTATGTTGAACAAAAGATATGCACAGCGTTCGGACTGCGGCATGAAGCACAGTAATGTATGGAAATAGAAGATTTTATGGATTATATCTTACTGCAATAATATTAAATTTAAGCAGAGTTGATATATAAAGCCATGTTCGCTTTGAATAATATTCCGAACTTTGGTAATACAAACTGAAATATCAGTTATAGTACCAAAAACGTATTCCTTTTTTGATAGAATCAATTGCTTTATGCACTTGTGGTCATAAAAAAATATTATAGACACCTTGTATATAAAATTGGTTGGATTATTTTCGTATTAAAGGTACAATAAAGCCAAACGTTGACATCGAAAGTTGATTTTGGCGCAGATATTAATAAATACAGAAATCTGATTACCTTTTTAAAATGGTTTTTACTATATATATATATATATATATATATATATATATATATATATATATATATATATATATAAATATAGTAACACTCAAAAATGTAATCGTCTAAATCGGATGCTTGAAAATACCACAAGGTTGAAATAAATTATTGTATCGATGATTATGTAATTTCGTGTTACTATATTTTATTTTATTCTTGCTCTGTTTAATACATTGAGCTCTCATACCCGGATTTCTTCCATGAATAAGTTCATTATAACACAAATATATATATATATATATATATATATATATATATATATATATATATATATATATATATATATATATATATATATATATATATGTATATATATATATATATATATATATATATATATATATATATATATATAGTAAGCAATGAAAATGTATATGGTAATCAAGTTACACAGAGGCTCCCGTGTTTCATCCCCGGGGGGAATCGTCAGGCTAAATGGGGATGAAACACGGGAGCCTCTGTGTAGCTTGATTGCCATATATATTTTCATTACTTACTACCTAGCTCTACTTACGTATCGAGCACTGTTGAAGTAAATACTGAAAACTGACACATAAAAAATTATATCTCCTTATAATATTTTATGTGGATACATGAAGTACTGATATTATATATATATATATATATATATATATATATATATATATAACCAAAACGCCTTATTTTATTGGTGCATGAATGACACTAGAAATGAGAAGTAATGTTTACCTGTTCTTTTTACAGAATGTATTTAAATTTCGTATATAAATGAAAAGTGACCATGAATTACAGAAAGCTCAATGTATTTTACATTCGAATAACTTAATGGGTTGAAGCACTTGATTACATTTTGGAATTCGATACAGACGTTGCTACACGATTTTGCTACAGACACATACTATGAGATTAGTGATGAAGTTGGTATTGGTCTATCCCTTAATAACCTGTCCCAAAACCAACCAAAATCTGAGTGGTTGATGAGTCTGAGAACAAGATGGCCGACACAATGATATATCTAAATAACTCAGATAGTTACACGTCAGCGGAACCAGATAAAAGAATTGACAGCGAAGATGTTGCCCCGATACAAACATATAATAAGAGAAAAGGGGAAAATCTTCCGTTGAAAATAAGTTTAATGATAAAAGCAAAAATGAAACAATATGACTGGACATTGGAACAAAGAAAACGATTCTTAATCTGTTATAGATTTTATATGAACTTACATCAAATACATGAAAAATCTATATCACAAACAAAAATAGAATCTCTCTCACAACAGAAATAAATATCACAGTCAATGAATTGAACGTTTTGTTTTTAATTATATGTCTTTCTTTATATACAATAAAAATCTGATATTTTTTTATTGTTTACATAATTTATAAACCTGACCGGACTTTTGATTTGGAAATACAGAGAATAATGGAAACTAAATTAACGATGAAAGAGTATGAACATGGCCGGTTCATCTAGTGGCTCTGTGTTCACGTTGCGGTAAAAATAGGTCTATTGATGCTGGACGATGAAGAAATGAAGACTTTTCCATGTTAACTGAAACAAAACCTCTTCGGCTGCCGTTAATTTACATTAATAAAATCTGACGAAAAAGTATCAACAACGTGTTCATTTATTCAATCTTAGTCGTTGTCATGGCGCGGTGGGGACAGAAGAGAGAGAGGGTCTCAATTTGATTGAACTAATCGTTTTAAGCTCACATTTTATTCGCTGTACTCGATTCGCTTCTAGTCGATTTCACATTTACAAAATACTTTTCTGACTTCCTCTATAAGATAACGAGTATCGAACCTAACTTCCGTAGCCCCGACATACAGCCAGCCATCACAACTGACCTTGAATACCCCCGATATAAAACAATAGATATGATATCCTATATTGTTTACAAGTCTTACAGAACGGACATAACTTTAGTTACAGCCTGAAATGCTTTTTACATTTATGTTTAATTTTATATTTCAGACGTTTTACTTGAGATACAACTCTAGAACATATCAAAAGGAAATTAACTGGTGAACAGCTTTCCATGATTGGATTAAAACCTTATTTATGAAGTTGCGTTCAACAATTTGTATACTTTGGCTGCAAACCCTTCACAAGTTGTGCGCCTTATACTAAATCAATATTAATGCGAACCGGAATTTGACCGCCTAAAGCCGTGACTGATGTGAACAAGCGAACAAGACAACCCTAAAGATTAGGAACAGTAACACCACGCCAATAAATATTTTTTCCGTGATGCTTGACTCTATAGTTTGCGTTTTATTTATTTACATCTGCCGACGAATATATATATATATATATATATATATATATATATATATATATATATATATAAACAAATAAAGGATGAGAATAAAAATTGTATTACATACAATATCTATTAAGTCAGCAGTTTTTCAAAACAAGGAGTTTCAAATAAAATGAATTTTATTATTCCTTCCTTAAGCCATGGCTTTTCAAAAAATAATACTTTATCGTCAGAGGAGTACAAAGAGATAAGTTGGTAAATGAAAATTACCAAAGTCATAATTTGAAAATGTATACAAATAACGATAATATGAAATAAAAAATATACAATGTAAAAAACAAAGTTTATATATAATTGCTCTATCTCGTACATCGAGCATCAATTTTCTATCATAGGTTCTACTTTAAAATTATACATCATATTTTTTACTATACTGTTCCATACTATATATATAAATATATATATATATATATATATATATATATATATATATATATATATATATATATATATATATATATATATATATATGATGACTGTTTTTTCAAGTAGAGCTAAAAGATGATGTTCTCTCTTGACTTCTGTATGTCATAATATCATAAAGGGGAGGGGCTGATAAAAATCATCTAAAATATAATACAAAATAAAAATTTTGAAATTGTTATAGAAACGTTCGTACGCCAAATATTCGTTGTGTTTGAATTCTTAAAACTGATATAAATGATGTTCTACTTTTATTTATTGCAACTTACCTGATAAAATTACATAAAATTACATAAAATTACATAAAATTGATACAAATGTAATTACATCGAAAGTGCAGGTGCAAAGCGTTTCAGTAATCCTTAAACCATGGTTTTCAAAGATAAAACTCTTCTCGTCAGTGAAATGAAACAGGTAATATTTATTTATTATAAATACCACATTACCGAATTTTCTCCTCTGACGAGGAGAGTGTTATCTTTGAAAAACCATCGTTTAAGGATTAGTGTAACTCCTTGCATCTGAACTTTTGATGTAATAAAATGTGTATTAATTTTATGTAATTTTATGCAATTTTATGCAATTTTTATATTCATTTTTCCTTCTTTACACACACACACACACCCACACACACCCACACACACACATATATATATATATATATATATATATATATATATATATATATATATATATATAAACAAACATTATTAAACATAACAGAATTCTACGGCTTGATTATACCTTATTTTTCAAGTTTTCTAATAATTTTTTTGTGTTATTATACAAAAAAATCAAGGAATTTTGGATAAGTATCACTAACACTTTCGATTCTTCGTTGAATCATCTTCATGTGCCAATAACCAAATAAGCAATAAGCTGGAGAAAAGAGAGAATTAAAAATTAAAACAGCTGAGAACGCCATGTGAGGTAGTTCCAGAAGAACGTTTACAATTTAAATTCCGGGACGCAAGAATTAGCGTCACAAGATAAATTGTATTTACGTTTAACCTTTTAAAATGCCGTTATTAGTTTCATCCGTATTGTTATTGATTTTGGGTTGCTGGGGTTCTATAAGGATAGTTTCAAGTATTTTTAATTTATTTTAATCAGTTTCAGAATGTGAGATTTTCGTTTTGTAAACTAATTTGTGTGTTAAATCAAAGCGAGGCTTGGTTAATTGAGCTAGGGTTTACCAGATGCATTGGTACCTACGAGAAAGAGTAGTGGAAGTAAAACCAATGCAGCTATTAGCTTTATTATTATAAATGATATAGGAGTGACATTCTCTCAAACAGCATTCGAACTTATAAATAACATTGGTTCTTGTTAATGTTTTGGAGGTTGAGGGGAGTTGCTTATTACTTCAAGATGTTGAGTCTTAAATCTTTTGTAGTAAATAATTAGTCTTATTATATTATTTTATTATATACATCGGTGTCAAATATTTTAAAGATGTTCTCATCGAATTCATATTGAATAGATTAGAAAAGTTTGAGTTATTATTCTGGATATTATTATTAGTTTTAGCATTTAAAAAATATGAAACACTCCTCTGATTTAAGACAAATTTTACATATTGAAACTAATTAAAACAAATGAAAAATACTTGAATCTATCTTTATTAAATCCCAGCAGCCCACAATAAATAACGAGTGGCATTATTTTAAAATGATTAAATTTAAATGCAATTTACCATAGCGTCACAGAAGTTAAATTATAAACGTCCCTCTTGAACTTCACTGATTTGTTATTTTGACGTCTAACGTCTTCAAATGACGTTCTCGCCTTCTTTTGATCTTTTCTCCAGTTTTTTCTTCATTTTCTAACCTGAAGATAATTTGACGAAAAATCGAAAGTGTTAATTATAATGATGGACCATTCATTAACTTTTATTTATTTTGACACAAAAAATAATATTAGAATAATTGAAAAAAATAAAAAGGTATAATCAACCAGAAAAATGTTTTTGTGTTTAAAAATATTTGCTTAAATGAAAGAATGCTGCCTAAATACACACACAATATATATATATATATATATATATATATATATATATATATATATATATATATATATATATTCCTAAATGTTGTTTTATTAGTTAGGCTGAGAACTAATTGAGTGATATATATATATATATATATATATATAGGATTAATGTAAAAAAAAAAAAAATTAATCTTGTATTGCTAATATGGCTTATATTTCAATTTTTATTAACTAACCCGGCAATACTTTAAAATGTGAACGACAAACCCACACTTTTCATGACAGCGTGCCAACGCTTCTTTCGTTCAACACCGGATTTGAATCATAGCCGCCGATACAACACTGCGGAGACGTCGTACCAAGGACGTTTATCAAGAAACAAAGAAATAAGTTTGTTTATTCTTGTTTTTTGATGAAAAAAAAATGACTCAATACTGGTCACACCTGAAGAAGGAATTTTATTCCGAAATCGATAGGATTAATGTAAAAAAAATAATAATAAATTAATCTTGTATTGCTAATATGGCTTATATTTCAATTTTATTAACTAACTCTGCAATACTTTGAAATTTGAACGACAAACCCACACTTTTATATATATATATATATATATATATATCACTCAATAAGTTCTCAGCCTAACTAATAAAACAACATTTAAGCAAAATTCGATTTTATTACTTAACATAATCTCCTTTTAGAGTGATACAATGATTCCAATGCTTCACTAAGATTTCGCAGCCGCTTTTGTAGAATAATTTGTCTTTGACCTCAAAATCATGCTCAGTTTCCGATATCAGTACTGCATTCGAGTGGAATCGCTTTCCTTAGTGATGTTTTATTCGGCATTTGTTGTTATTGAATAGAAACAGAACTAGCGACCAATTACTGGGAGCTCAAACAAAGAGGACGCTAGCCAATGATGGAATGCAAAATCGTACGACAGGCCAGTACATATAGAAATTAAGACGACGCGTGTAGATTATGTCTGAATGAGAAATTTAGACTTCTAAACATTAAATAACCTAAAACGTATTTAACTGTAGAAGTCAAATGTTAAACAACTGTATACACAGAATATATTTACTTTAGGATAACAATACATACGGCAAAATGAATAAATAAATAAATAAATAAATAAAATAATGTAAAAAAAACTTAACTAGATCCGCGCCTGAAATTGAAAAGCTATCCCAATCACGCACGTGTAAAATAAGAGCACCTATTAATTCATCACATTCGCAAAAGTGTGCGTCACAAAACAGAACAAAAGTAGGGAAAGTAAAATTCAGCCGAAACTTTGTTTGAAATAAGCCTGTCATTGGCTAACGAAAACATAATCCCGGGGGAGGGAATAACAATGAATCTTATCAGTTAGCTAGCTAGACTAAACACAACGCGTATATATAAAAAGAAATATATAATAGTATATAATTAAAGTAACTCCCTCATATCATTAAGGTGAATTATTTACCGTAGATCAGTGAACCTTGTCTCCATCGCTCAAAAAATAACAAACAAAATTAATGCATTTAAAAATAGTTTTACATATGAGACAAGTAAAACTATTTTTAAATGCTTAGCTTAGTTCAGTGACACCAACCGGTGTCGCCTAATTCAATTAAAAAAATAGGGACATCTTATTAAAATTACTTACTGCCTATCTCCCACATTTTCCTTCTCGATAATTATTAGACTAGATGAAATTAAATCAGCCACTATTTTAAATTAAAATTATATAAAATAATGAGAAGAATAATAAATAAAATTAATAAATAAACGAAGAACTGTTTCAATCGTCAAATTTCAAAATGTAGACGTCCGTCTTTTACGTGAACGGTTTGCTGGCGTATTTTTTGAGAAATTCCATTCTTTCACTCGCTTTTTATTCATTTTTGCCATTAAAGACCTGAAGATGATTCCGAAGAGAAACGAAAACGTTAGTCAAACCCACGGATTCTACATTAATTCACCCCATTTCAACGACAAAAAGATCATTCGACGAATGGAAAAAATTAAAAAAGGAATCACTAAACAGAAGAGTTCTGTCGTTTTCAACAACACATGCATTAACATATATATATATATATATATATATATATATATATATATATATATATATATATATATATATATATAACTTAACTATTTTGCTCTCACACTTACAGATATATTGGATATATTGATATCGTCATATCACCAATCAGGCCATTCAAACCTGTTATTATTTTACCTACTCGGAGTTCTACCACGAATAATTACCAGTGATCGCTGACTGGAAACGCCAGGTGGTGTTACCTAGAGTCTGGGTGACAACAAGTATCTCCTGATGTCAAACACTCTCTATTTCTCTCAGTGACCATTGCTAATTACTTTGTGTTATCGTAACAGCCGTTTACTATTGATTTATCACTGATATTTACCATTGGTATTCTATCGAATTTGATTGATGATAAGCTTCCTCAGGATTCAAGTTGATGGTACTTTCTCTCCTTGGGCTTTCTATCCCCCTACTAATTCATGTCTATTTTCTGTGGCACCAACCTTCATATTTCAGCTGTTTTTTTATCAGTGCCGACAATTGTATAGTGTTTATCTACCTTTGGAGTCTAAATTTTTATTGTATTTTTCACTAGATTTGAAAGCATTCCTATGTTCCTACTATTATTGATATTACAGCGATCTCCATCATGTTCCATACTTCTTTCAGTTCTCTAGCAAGCTACATGTATTTGCATAGTTTTTGTTCTTCCCTGGTCTTCACTCTGTGAATTGTTGGGACAGCGAACTCTATTATTTTGCATTTTCTCCTTCTTGTAGACTATTATCAGATACCGTGTTCTTTTTTCCGTAACTAATTTCACAGGTTTAGCATTAAAAGAGAATTTAGTTTTAGAGCGAGATTTGGGAATTTTGGAGAGTGTAGAGTAATTTGTTGTTTCCCATTACTCACAAATCTACTTGTATAAGAAGCAGGTACGTTTTAAGATACGGACACATTAGTATATAAAGTCACATCTGAACCGGAGTTGTAGTACTTGTCAGGTCTCATCTACAGATCAAATAGAATTTGTCTTCGTTATTCTATGAAATTGCATCCGGCAGTGAGTTCTAATTCCGAGGTCTACTCTAACCCTAAGTAGTATTACCTATCATAATCCCATCTATGAGTTAAATAGAACCTGTTCTGGATATGAAATGAAATTGCATTGCATGATCAATAACTAGTTAAAGCAACCACCAGCAATAAAAACTTGAAGGATACAAACGTTTAACAAAATAACTGCAGTACATAAGTCGAAAAGGGTTGATATGCCGTTAAGCAGGGAAAACAAAACAACAACAAATAATAATTTCTTAACAAAGAATCATTAAGAAGTTGTCTACTGTATTTAGCACCCCACTGTCTTCGGCGAAATAGGATGACCCGTGTTGATGAGAACAATAAACGATATTCAATGTAAAATTGAAAGAAGCCAGCAAATTGGTTGACGAAGCTGACTGTCAGAGAAGATTTTCTGTCTCACAGTAGACGAAAACTGTCAGCGAACTATTTGCACCGAAAAATTAAATACATTTTTATTGACAACCGTCGTCCGAACATTTGTTCTCCTATTAATATCAAGACACGACCCGTGGGGAATAACGGACACATTCACTCAAACATACACGCAGCGGCCGGTTTTACATTTTAGTAGGAAAACACTCACCACCTCTAGCCAAACTGAAGACGCGTGATACGGCGAAACAACACTAATACCCTAAGTAAGCTTTATTATTATTATTATTATTATTATTATTATTATTATTATTATTATTATTATTATTATTGTTGTTGTTGTTGTTGTTGTTGTTTTTATTGTTTTTGTTGTTTTTGTTGTTGTTGTTGTTTGTGTTGTTTTTGTTGTTTTTGTTGTTTTTGTTGTTGTTGTTGTTGTTGTTTTTGTTATTGTTGTTGTTTTTGTTGTTGTTGTTGTTTTGTTGTTTTTGTTGTTTTTGTTGTTGTTGTTGTTTTTGTTGTTGTTGTTGTTGTTTTTGTTGTTTTTGTTGTTGTTGTTGTTGTTTTTGTTGTTGTTGTTGTTTTTGTTGTTTTTGTTGTTGTTGTCTTTGTTGTTGTTGTTGTTTTTGTTGTTGTTGTTGTTTTTGTTGTTGTTGTTGTTTTTGTTGTTTTTGTTGTTTTTGTTGTTGTTGTTGTTTTTATTATTGTTGTTGTTGTTGTTGTTTTTGTTGTTTTTGTTGTTTTTGTTGTTGTTGTTGTTTTTGTTGTTGTTGTTGTTTTTGTTGTTTTTGTTGTTTTTGTTGTTGTTGTTGTTTTTATTATTGTTGTTGTTGTTGTTGTTTTTGTTGTTGTTGTTGTGTACATCCTCCGTCAAAAATGTCGAAAAATATGCTTATCAGTGTTCGTACGTCTTCTTTGCGTGTCTTTGAAACATGTGGTCATATGACAGTTTCCCACATTTTTGATGGAGTCCTCTGCAAGATCTTTCAAGCTACGCCGCTTTGGCAGAAGGGGGCAGACCAGGCAATGTTGCATCGTATTGTCCTCCTCTCCACATTTACATTCTGGGTTTCAAGGTAGAAGCCTTAACGTCGCGATCCCTGTCAAGTAAGACTTACTATTACCTGCGAATTCTACCGAACACTTTGAAGCGAGCCAATAGACGAGCCAAATAGACGAGTGATGTCAATAAGCTCAACAAATGTCGGTGTGCGACACGATGGGGAACTGTCTGGTATAAGTTTAATTGATTAAAGGTTTTTAATTAATTTAATTTAATTTAATTAGATTATGTAATAGATCTAGTTGAAATGATTTAAGTGTTGGTACGCAGAATGTTAATTTCGTGACCAATTTAATTTAAAAGGTCATCTTTCGCACTGGGGTGACACGTAAAGCTGGAGCCTTATTTCGATTGTTAAAAGGTCACGTTAAATAATTGTTTTTCCCAGATTCACAATGACAGTTGAAAGAAATAACTCAAATTGAATTGTTTATATTTCTTATATCGAAGTCAGAACTGGAAGAGAATCATATTTGATTCCGACAGGTGTTACGATCTGATTTTCATGATGACCTTTCAAAATTATGAGTGAAATCTTAGTCAGAATAATTAAGAAATTAGTTTATGACAAACAATTTTATGTCGAAGGTTGAGAGAGTGCACTTTCCATATTTGACGAATGTAATTACCTGTCAACTGATATTAAGGCATGCTAATTCTTAATTAAGACCCGGTCCCATATTGGGGGCCTATAATTACGGCCCACCTTTTTGATAAAATAACGGTTTCTCATTGCTCAACCAATCATAAAAGAGCAGAAAAATGCAATACGAATTGTGATTGGTGATTGGTGATCGAATCACAGACCTTGTCACAAGTAGAAATTCCCAATAAAAGAACTAGCTTTCAGAGAATTCTTCAGAGGATCGTCGGTCAGCTCAGTGAGACAGACAGACTGAGAGAAGGACCATGTTGGCGACCGAAATTCATGGGACAAATCTCAAAGAAAACTTTAAAAGTCCTCTAACCAAGACTTCAAACCAGTCAGATTCCTCAACGTGTCTTTTCTTATAATTATATAAGTATTGTTGTTCTTTACTTTACTTGTAGAGACTTATTATTCTGTCGTCTACTTTACATGCGTGTTTGTGGTGTGAACAGGCATACATATGTAACTTAGATAACGGAAACTCCCTTTTAAATTAGAAGTCACCGGGAAGCGAAAGAGAAGAAAACTAATGATGTGATGGCCAGACGCCCTGCATAATTATCTTCGTTAACTCGGACCAAGCCTGTGATCGTGCAAAATGAAGACAAAAAAAACATTATTGCGCACCACGCCGTAGTTCGGGAGTAACACAAAAGAAAAAAAAGATGACGACGCTGAAAAAGAGAAACACTTTTTCTTTAAATGCCCACAGAGACATTAAGAAATATTAGCGAGTAGTTGAATCAACATAGAGTGGAAGGTTCGAGAGAAATACATACATAGCAAAGTGAAAGATAAGTGGCTTGCACAGTTAATTATAATTTAGGGTTCAAATATATCTCAATAATATTATTAAGGTATCATGCATTTTAGTATATAGGAAACCGCCTTAAGGAAACAAACGTTGATCAACGCACATTTTATACATCCACACACAGTTGTTTGGTTGTATCGCGGCTTTTCAGTGTGGTCAGACATGGCGAGAGGTTCAAGTTGACATTCGAAGTCCGATTGTTCGGACAGCAGATATCTTACTCTAACGCCATCACGCTTGCCACGAAAGTAAGGGAAATTATAGCTTTTAAATTAGTTTATACATATACGCATGCCATGCGTGAACAACAACATCCGCATATATAAAATATATAAGTAAGTAAACATATATCAACTATGCAAACATGTAGATATACGTGAATATACATACATACACTTACATATAAAAAATATAAACATGCATGTTATATATAAAAAAAGTTGAAAAGGAAAAGTTGGGGATATGCGTTCATATATGCTTCTAAACCAAAAGAAAAACATAAATGTTTGCACGCGCCTCTGTCGTATCAAAGAGCCGAACATTTTTCTCTTTCTGGCCTGTAAGAGATTCGAAGGTATCTACTCAATAACTACGTCTAACTCACCGATATCTCTTTTTTTTTTCAATCGGTTCGTCGTCATTCCCGCGTTTTAAGATAATTGTTTTCCCGCCCTTCAGCGATAGTCGACGTCTGCACATGCGCAAAAGAATCAATTAATTTTATCTCACTATTTCCTTTTAAAGACAAAAGTCTCACATTTTCATCGCATTAAATCAGAATGTTTGACATCGCTTCCCGCTCTCAGATTTCGTAATGAAACATATTCGAAGATATTCAAGACTTCGGCACAATTACAGCAAGTAGCACAAAAACTATGTTAACCGTTGCACAGAACTATCTATCTATTCCATGTTTGTCCGAATGTTTTGTTAATGTTTGTTACTATAAAAAAGAAATCTTTAGGGTGATTTATAATTCGTATGGGTTTGTATTAAATGGGGAAAAAGCATGAAAATTGGATAGACAATGTTAGGAAACCTGTGCCAGTATAACGTGTATTCTGGTGGCTGTCTTTATTTATATAAAGTTAGGTACGTGTATATGTTTCTATATTTGTACGAATTAGATTCACTCCTAATCTAATTAACCGATCATAATTAATTCACTTAATATATGCTCTAATTATATATCTCTATTTATATAAAGTTAGGTATGTGTATATGTTTATATAGTTGTACATATAGAATTCACTTTTAAACTAATTAACCGATCATCATGAAGTCACGTAATATCTGCTCTAATTAAATATCTCTATTTATATAAAGTTAGGTATGTGTATATGTTTATATATTTGTACATATAGAATTCACTCTTAAACTAATTAACCGATCATTATGAATTCACTGAATATATGCTCTAATTAAATATCTATATTTATATAAAGTTAGGTATGTGTATATGTTTATATATTTGTATGTATAGAATTCACTCTTAAACTAATTAACCGATCATTATGAATTCACTGAATATATGCTCTAATTATATATCTCTATTTATATAAAGTTAGGTATGTGTATATGTTTATATATTTGTACGTATAGGATTCACTCCTAAACTAATTAACCGATCATTATGAATTCACTTAATATATGCTCTAATTATATATCTATATTTATATAAAGTTAGGTATGTGTATATGTTTATATATTTGTACATATAGAATTCACTCTTAAACTAATTAACCGATCATCATTAATTCACTGAATATATGCTCTAATTATATATCTCTATTTATATAAAGTTAGGTATGTGTATATGTTTATATATTTGTACGTATAGGATTCACTCCTAAACTAATTAACTGATCATCATGAATCCACTGAATATATACTCTAATTATATATCTCTATTTATATAAAGTTAGGTATGTGTATATGTTTATATATTTGTACATATAGGATTCACTCTTAAACTAATTAACCGATCATCATGAATCCACTGAATATATGCTCTAATTAAATATCTATATGTATATAAAGTTAGGTATGTGTATATGTTTATATATTTGTACATATAGAATTCACTCTTGAACTAATTAACCGATCATTATGAATTCACTGAATATATGCTCTAATTAAATATCTATATTTATATGAAGTTAGGTATGTGTATATGTTTATATATTTGTATGTATAGAATTCACTCTTAAACTAATTAACCGATCATTATGAATTCACTGAATATATGCTCTAATTAAATATCTATATTTATATAAAGTTAGGTATGTGTATATGTTTATATATTTGTACGTATAGAATTCACTCTTAAACTAATTAACCGATCATTATGAATTTCAGAACAGAACTGCAAAGCGTAAGGGTTCTAAATGTGGGTTATTCGAAGTTTTTCGTAAAAATTTAGATACCTCCGATTTCTTTAAAATTTTAATTATGGTTATTAGACATACATTAATAAATATGTTTCATTTTTAAGTTTGGGGGAGTATTCTAAATGTATGTAAGGGGTATGATATGGGCACAACCTCCCATATTCAAATTAAAATATTTGAGATTTGCACTAAATTGGATCCATAATCATTCGACTATTAAGCAAGATTCCCTGAATTTGAATTGCTTCTTAAAGTAAAAGTCTTACATTTTAAGAATTTTCTAGAATCAAAATAAAAATGGATTTCATAAATATTGTACTTAAATTGCTCAAGTTAGGAAGACGACCATGAATCTGGCAAACAATTTTGTCCATGAATGTCTGCAATGATTAATGCCTTACTTTGGTTTGAAGGCACACACACACACACGAACGATCCTGCCTTTAAACTGTTATTCAAACCTGACATGTCTTTCTAATCAACAATTTGATGTCTTAAAAATCACTTTCGAATTTTTAAAGATAACTAAATAAACATGTTTTATGTATAAACCTGAGTGCACCCTCCGTCAAAAATGACGGAAAAATATCTTTTACCAGTGTTCGCACGAATATTCATATTCATATAAAATAATATCAAAAAATTATGCTTCACCAGTGTTCGCACGAATATTCATATTCATATAAAATAATATCAAAAAATTATGCTTCACCAGTGTTCGCACGAATATTCATATTCATATAAAATAATATCAAAAAATTATGCTTCACCAGTGTTCGCACGAATATTCATATTCATATAAAATAATATCAAAAAATTATGCTTCACCAGTGTTCGCACGAATATTCATATTCATATAAAATAATATCAAAAAATTATGCTTCACCAGTGTTCGCACGAATATTCATATTCATATAAAATAATATCAAAAAATTATGCTTCACCAGTGTTCGCACGAATATTCATATTCATATAAAATAATATCAAAAAATTATGTTTCACCAGTGTTCGCACGAATATTTATATTCATATAAAATAATATCAAAAAATTATGCTTCACCAGTGTTCGCACGAATATTCATATTCATATAAAATAATATCAAAAAATTATGCTTCACCAGTGTTCGCACGAATATTTATATTCATATAAAATAATATCAAAAAATTATGTTTCACCAGTGTTCGCACGAATATTTATATTCATATAAAATAATATCAAAAAATTATGCTTCACCAGTGTTCGCACGAATATTCATATTCATATAAAATAATATCAAAAAATTATGCTTCACCAGTGTTCGCACGAATATTCATATTCATATAAAATAATATCAAAAAATTATGCTTCACCAGTGTTCGCACGAATATTTATATTCATATAAAATAATATCAAAAAATTATGCTTCACAAGTGTTCGCACGAATATTCATATTCATATGAAATAATATCAAAAGATTATGCTTCACCAGTGTTCGCACGAATATTCATATTCATATAAAATAACAGGAAAGTTTTTTTTTAAATTGAAGCCGGAGGGGGGAGATCTGACTTGTTATTTGTTTTTTAATCCGCCTGAATAGTTCGACAGGCAGTTTTTTTTATATAGTCAGGTATTTTGGTTCATTTGTGCATTTAAACAACAACAAACAATGGGTTATCTTACGCATTCCGGTTTTATTAAAGAATCAATAATTTTTGTATTCTTTGTCTCTAAGAGATGTGAAGCTATCTACTTAATAACTACGTCTAACTTCTGTTTAAATCTGTTCGTCGCTTGTCCACATTGTACGATAATTGTTTTCCCGCCTTTCGTCGATAGTCCACGACTACAAATGTGCAAAAGAAATCGATTAAGTGTATCCACGTTTCGGGCAGTTAGGGACAAATGTCTAACATTTTTAGCACATCGAATCGGAATGGCCCCACCCCGGTGTTTTCTGAGATTCAAAATACAAGAAACAAATCCAATTACAACTGGTAAATGTCTTCTTAAAATAGATCATTTCTACGCAAAAAAATCGTGTTAATTGTATGACAAAAAATCTATTAAATGCACAACGGGGATCGTGTTAGGCCAAATGTTGCTGGATTTGTCGCTGCTAAGAGTAATCCTCAGGGTACGGTGATTTATAATTGCTTTTACGACTGCATTGTATGGAGAATCTTGAAAAGCGGAAATGCACACAAATAGTTATGTTCTTATATATATATATATATATATATATATATATATATATATATATATATATATATATATATATATACAGGGTGATTCATAAGTCACTTCACTTAGCTATTTAAAATGATTATCATATGAAGCACAAACATACTATGAACTTTTGATAATTTTTATCTTACTCTCTAATTACTGCTATTGTTATTTTACATTTGTTCGTTGTGAACACAAATCCTCCTTCGCACTACACCATAATCAATCAAATATGCTACAAAGAGTCGTAAATTCCTTGCAAAAAAGAATGGAGCTATGCATGCAGAACGAAGGTGAACATTTTGAAAATTTGCTGTAATTTTACACTCCCATAAATGAATTTGTTCAATAAACTTTCTGTTTTGTATTACCGTATTTTTTAACTTTAGAATTTCAAAAATAAATAGCTAAGTGACTTATGAATCATCCTGTATATATATATATATATATATATATATATATATATATATATATATATATATATATATATAGTGTGTCAGGTTGTATAAAGTGCTCGATCATATAAGATAGCTAATATAATTTATTTAGAGACTGTATATTACATATTTCAGCAATGTACCGCGGTTTCATCCAAAAGGGCAGATTTGGACATCTTTGATAAATCTCCGTGCCCAGTGTAATCATCGGCAAGCTGAAACGATTGTAGCCACGGCCCGATAGGGAATGGCGTTAACAATGACAGAAAACGGTGTATTTCTGAGAGTCACCGAAAAAATCCGGTGTGGGATAGTGATTAACTAAGACTAAATCTGCCCTTTTCGATGAAACCGCGGTACATTGCTGAAATATGTAATATACAGTATCTAAATAAATTATATATATATATATATATATATATATATATATATTAGGAACAAGGTGCTAAGTTGTCGATGCACATTTTCTTTCATCTCGTTCTACGCATTATAATCTCCGAACTGTAATATATTCCGCATGTCAACTAAGTTTTAATCGAAATTTAAACCGTGAATATTTTTAATTTCCATTCCAACATTTAAAATATACTTCACTTAAAATAAAAAAGGGGGAGCAATTTCTTTGGCCAACTATTATTGACGGGTGGAGGGTGCTTAGTTGAAGATTGATATATTGTGGGTTTCGTCACATTCTACGCATTATAATCTCGGAACTGCCACATAGTCTGCAGTTTCGCAAACACTTTTGTCAATTAAGTTTTAATCGAAATTTTAATCGGGAATATTTTTTATTAACTTCCAATATTTAAAATATACTTCACTTAAAAAAGGGGGTAATCTATTTTCCCATCTATTAGGAACAAAAGAAAAAAAATGCTAAGTTGTAAATAAACTAATTGTAAATTTCGTCTCATTCTACTCATTTATAATCTTCCCACATTTTTCGTTTTTAATTATTTTGGTCAACTAAATTGTTAATCGAAATTTTAAGCCTATCTTTAATGTCATTTCAACATTTACAATAGACTTCGCATTAAAAAGGAGGTAATTTCTTATGTGTATCATCCCTCCTCTTCCTCCCTCCTTTTTTATGATTACCATCACAGTAAACCACAACTAGACATAGTGGCCTTTTACCCTAACATTGTCTTTTACTTCCATCTTCTCTTATTTCTCACAAGCAACCAATTATCAACGAGAATTTCTTCCTTTTTTCCTCCATGTACTTTTTTCTTTTTTTCTTCTATTTTAACGTTTTTCCTATCATACAGTTCCGAAATGTGGCTGTGTACGCGTCTGATGAGACCCATCTAGGTAGAAATAATTTATAATGCGGACAGCCCTTATGTGTATTTAGTTTATTTCCTTTAAATGTATTCCTGCTCTGTTAATAAGTACATTGAGTCATTTTACTCGGATTCCCATCGAAACTATTCAACTCAGCACACTAATATATATATATATATATATATATATATATATATATATATATATATATATATATATATATATACATATATATATATATATATATATATATATATATATATATATATATATATATATATATATATTTCATGATTTTGGGGGGAGTAGAAAATGTTATTATCGCAAGCATGAAGGGAAGACGAATTCTATCGTTCATGATTAAAAGTTAACCAAGAAAAAAAAATAATGCCAGCCGACCGGTTTCGCCCTCTCCTAACAAAGGCTGTATCGAGGGATTTTAAAAAACGAGGGATTTAAAAAGGGGGTGGAAAGAGATGATGCAGAAAATAAAATAGCGTTATGTTATATATATACGATGGAGGATGAATCTTAAAGACTGATCACATCCATTCCCAATAGACATTCCTTTTGCTTGCAAAGGGGGGGGGGACGTTTAAGACGAACGTGAATCGTCTCCAAGATTTTTAGATGGTATAATGAGTGAGCATGACTGAGAATGATGGAGTTCATGCTAAAATTCCTAGCGCACGGCGGGTTTTTAAGTAAATGGTCTGTAATGGAAGACCCGTATGTGTTATTTTGAACGTCCGTTGACCGGAAGGTTCCATTCCTGATCTTACTCGGATTGTGCTGTTGGACTCTACTATTCAATCCTAACCTCGTCTTACCCACGTAGTCAGCATTGCAACTACATTTAAAATGATAAATTACATTATTTTATGGTGGGGGGGGGGGTAAAACATCTTTACCAGAGGACGCCAATAAAGGTTTTGTAGAAAACACAACACGCACATTTGTCGTGTTTGTCGGGTTTTTTTACGTTTAGGGTATACGGGTGCAGTAAGTTCGTCGGAGCACATTCTGTGGAAGTACTTGTAAAACAAGCACAGGGATACAACATTACGGCGATGTTAACTATGTGTGTATATTTATGCATAAATAACTGAGCCCACGAATTTCAAAATAAGGAAGTGTTTAGCCAAGAAATCTATCTTTGCTATTTTATATTTCAATCATATTATTTTAAATGCGTTCAAACAAAAAACAGTTGTGTCGGCCCGTTGGTCTGTCACGCTTTAGCTTTAAATATCTATTTAAGTTGCGTCCATATATCTCAATACAATGCTCTGTCTTCGGTCGATCACTATGTCAGTCCGTTGATCTGTCACGCTTAAGTGTGAAATATTATTTTCATCGCTAATCGCGCTGATTAAATTGACGTAGCTTAAATATGTGTGTCGGCCATTTTATGATTCTGTAGGGATTGCGCATGTCCGGAAAATCAAATAGAAAGAATATGCACTTTAAAACATCAGGATACCTAAGTAAAAAGAGATTTGAATAAAATTAAGTCTAAAACATCAATATCTCTCTTTACATTTTTCTCACGCCGTTTAGCGATAGTCAACGTCCACACATGCGCAAAGGAATCTGTTGTATGACGCTTAATACGAATTCTCAGATGATTACAAATAATCATGTTATTATCCAGAGACAAATAACCGTTAATATATTGTGCTGTCGGGTCGATGCTTTAGGAATGTAAATAAATTCTAAGAATTGCTTTTACGCCACTTTATTAGAATACTAGCGATACGTGTTTCCCGGCGGTAAATAGATCAACCCAAGAAAATCCCGGCCCAAACGTTGAACTATTGAATTATTTGTTACTTATGATTGTCCGGCGCAAACATAGCTCCCCCCCCCCGAATTACATGTTAAACATTATGGGGAGGGGGGGAGACTTGCTACCCGGAACAATGGGGAAGTTTAATTGCTAACCTCCACTCAATTGTTATACTGGACTTAACGAAAGAAAATTCCTTTTTGAAAAAATCATCGTAAAAGCTCGATTTTACCAAACTAAAAGGAAAAGGAAAAAATAAAGTTTGATGTTCTTTTATCTGGTTATCCGGCACGAATGCAGATCCAAGGATGTAACTGTAAAACCGTATTTCCAGGGGGGGGGGGTCATCCAAACTTATAGTGGAAGTTTAATTAACAAACTGTTCTTTTGCTTAAAAAAGTAGTGTAACCATAAGAGAAAAAAAAGCCAAAATTAATAGCAAAAAAAGCCAAAATTAATAGCAAAAGAAGCCAAAATTAATAGCAAAAAAGCCAAAATCAATAGCAAAAAAGCCAAAATTAATAGCAAAAAAAGCCAAAATCAATAGGAAAAAAAGCCAAAATTAATAGCATAGCTAAAAAAGCAGAAACAAAGTAAAAAAAATACATAAAAGTCGATTTCAAGATGGGATTGATTGTATAAAAATACTGTTATGGAAACGTGTGTATAAACGAATGCGACACACGGTGAGTTGTAAACAGATACGTGTACTTAGTATTTGCTGACGAAATTATGAATTTGACAGCTATTTTTTTTATTGATGAAGTTCATCTCCAAACAGAAGCTAGAAAATATTTAAATAAAAAAAGCTAAATTAACGAAAAGTAGAAATTAGGAAGCCAATTAAAACGAAATTACAGACCATCTTGCATAGACGCGTTTTATTCCGTTATCTATTCGTAAACTATATTTTTAGTATATTCTTGAACGTCTGTAAATCGAGTAAAAATGTAACTAGATCGTTAATTTAACGCGGTAATGTAATTGTTGTTGTCATATTGTAAATAGGATGTAAGAAATATTAAGGAAAATTCAATAAGTATTTCTAATATAAAAATGTAAGATAGTTCTGTGTATTTTGTAATACTATTCCATCATTCTAAAATATGCCCGGAAATGAGGAAAAATGTTTGAAAAGAGGCGACCTGTATTTAAATTTAAAATATAGTATGTACAGATAAAATAATAATAAAGAAAATATAGAATAATATCAGCGATTTAGCAAAAAAGTCACCATATTAAGAAGAGTCCTCGGTGACTCTAGGGGTTGTTGGAGTACGTATTAGTGTGAGAGTGAAAATACTTGCGACCTATTCTGTAAATAATTGTGTTGCGTAGCAGCTTATCGGGAAAAATCTGAGAAATTTTGAAAGGGAACGAAACGAATGCATATTTTCTGGAAACACACATCAAGGATTGGTTTATGGGTGAAATACCCAGATTTGGTCGAAGGGTAATTTCCCGTAATTTCTAATAAAAAGAAAAGGAAAGGAACAAGAAAGGAAAAGGGAAGGAAAAGGAAAGGAAAAGAAAAAGAAAAGGAAAGGAAAAGAAAAAGGAAAAGAAAAAGAAAAAGAAAAGGAAAGAAAAAGAAAAGGAGATCAACAACAAGAGAGAAGAAAGTCCAATGTCTATCTATCTATCTATCTATCTATCTATCTATATATATATATATCGAAATACATTTCTTCAAATAGATTTACATATCTGATGAAAACGGACCACCGCTTGAAACGCGTTATATAAAATTATAAAATGATAAAACAACAAAATAATAAATAAATGTTGAAAAAAACATTCTACAAATGTTGGTAGCCTTACTCCTTTACATATATATATATATATATATATATATATATATATATATATATATATATATATATATATATATTGTCTAAAGAAGCTTTGAGTCATTTTAACCCCCCCCCCCCAAAAAAAAAGAAGTAAAATGCGGTTTAAATTCCCCCAGAGAAACTAACTAAATCCAAGATATTGCAGACTTAACATTCGTTGGAAAATTAATTAATTAAAAAATAAGTAAATAAAAAAAATAAAAAGAGTGAAACAAAAACAGGAGACCTTAAGCGTCTAATATTAACACGGGGATCATCAGCTGTTTACCATGTAACTGTTTCGGAGATTTAAAAACAGCACAGTTATAATATTCATGGCTCTCCAATGGTGCTGCTTATACTACCATTTCCCAAATAATCAAGTGTCGAAATAATTCAGCTTTTATATATATATATATATATATATATATATATATATATATATATATATATATATATATTTAGGCAAACATTATTAAATAACACAGAGTGTTTATGCTTGATAATCCCTTTTTATTATTTCAATTTTTTGAATAGTCAATCTAGTATTTTGGTCGATTTGGTGCATGTAAGTTTCGTATGTTTCTTCTTCCATCTTTCTTTCTTTTTTCGCGAGTACTTTTGATTTTATTCATCAAAGGGAACTTGCATGCACTAATTTGATCGAAATACCAGATGGACTATTCGGAAAATAGAACAAATTAAAACAGTCTTATCAAACAAAAACATTCCGTGTTATTTTGTAATATTTGCCTAAATGAAAATATGTTGCCTAAATACATACACACATACAATATATATATATATATATATATATATATATATATATATATATATATATATATATACACACGGAGCATGAAGTGATAAAATAGATAAAATGTTCATAGTTTACAAGTTTATGAACTCATCAAGTGTTTAAAGAAGGAATACCAATACAAAATAATCTTTACGCCATGGCTTTTCAAAGATAACGTTCTTATCGTCAGATTGTCTGACCAATAACAATTGAATAATAATTAATTATATTCGTATATAAATATAAACTAAATATATCTGTATATAAATATTAATTAATTATATCCGTATATAAATGATCCATATACTATATTGAGCTTCACCGTATCGCGAAAGGATCTGATATAATTTTTTGTTTTATATATATATATATATATATATGTATATATTTATGCAAACATTGTTAAAATAACAGAATTCGTCTGTTTAATTATACCTTTTTTATTTTTTGAATTTTTCTGATAGTCTTTTTTTGTATAAAATTTAAAAAAATAATAAATGTTCTATAAGTTTCACATGTTTCACGAACGTTTTCTATTATGTCGAAATCAAATGAACAAAAAAGCTTGAGAATGAAGTGAATTTTAAAACGACGGTGGAGAAACGCGCAGAGAACGTTTTCCGCGTTGTTCCCGGAAGTCGTGGACAATTTAAATTCAGCAACGCTGTAATGGCATCACAGAATAAAATCGAATTACGTTAAGCATTTTAAAATGTTACCACTGATTTCATGTGTGATGTTGTTAATTTTAGGTTATGGTATTTTATGTAGATAGCTTCGAGAATTTCTATTTTTTTAAAAATTAGTTTCGGAAATAAAAAATTCGGAAAGCAATGCCAGAGTACTGAAAAAGACCATCACACACACACACACACACACATATATATATATATATATATATATATATATATATATATATATATATATATATATATACGGGTATACAAAAATAAGACTACTCTCTACGCACTAAAATGATTTGGGCTGTGATGGCTGTTTCATACTCTGGGGATTGCTCTGACATACATTATTCTTGAAAATTACCCACAGATAACAGTCTGTTTGTGGGAGGTTAATATCCGCTTAGTATGAATTCCATTAAGAATCACATGAGACGAGCATCGTCGTGTTTCCACAGCCATTTAACTCGCTAATTAATGTATGGAGCGTTACCACATCCCATTTAAACCCATTTTCATCGCTCCGAACACGTTTTTTTCTCTGCGCAAGGCCCCAACATTTCTTAACAACCACTAGGTATTTTGAGTATTGATCAACGTGAACATTTAGAGCATATCAGTAAATTACAATAAAACAAAGAATGTTGAACATTCATGATTGAAACTTGATGGACAAGTCAGGCTTAAACTGCTGTTCAATTGTAGTAACTATTATTTCTTACCACTTTGATTGTGGTTTAATATTCGCCAACAGTTGATATGTTGATAGCCATAAATTCGATGGAGTTTACACCTGGTTTACTGTCTTTTGTTGTCAGAATCAGTATTTATTATTTCAATCATGCTACCATATCACGGTTGATAAATATATATAAGAACTTAAAAAAAAAAACTTTTTCCAAATTTTGACTGTCAACTTATCAATCACTACTTCCTCTGATCATAAGATTTTAATCTTTGAAAAGCCGTGCTTAAGGAATGCAATTGAAAGAGAAGAAGAAGAAATATTTTTATTTACTAAATGCTCCTTGCTCTGAACAACTGAACACATTGATCTGTTTCAATTTACATGTCTAACTATTTTTCATTGACTCACCTTATATATATATATATATATATATATATATATATATATATATATATATATATATATATATATATATATATAGTCATCCACATACAGATTGTTTCGCTGTTTCACAGCTCATCAGTGCGGCTAGACAAATTCGTGCCTCAAACCAGGATCGAGCTGACAGTCGGCGCTGCTAACCCCTACGCTATCATGCGACACTGACTGAATGTAAGAAATATCTCAATCTTAGTAAACATTGCAAATGCCGGAGCTCGAATTAGTGTTACCTAATGAGCTAAGCCTTAAAGCTAAGTGGCAGTTGGCGATACCCTTATAAAATAAGCTCTACCCGGGAGAGCTATATATATATATATATATATATATATATATATATATATATATATATATATATCTTTCTGTCAGGGGATGTATCTGTACAACGAGTTTTTTTCTTCTTTTTTCTCACTAGGGAACAGAAAGAGAGTAGAAATACTGTCAGACGAAACCATGTCAACCGTTAAGGGAAAGGGAGAAAGCAAATAGCAAGTCAGTCACCGCCTTCCGTCTGAAATGAATTCGGAAAGAAATCGATTCTTATATCCATAATTACACGCTTTATTTCAATCTGTTTTTTCCTTTTTTTTCTTTCTATACCGATTATACGTTTTTTTCTTTTTTAAACTTTTACGTTTTAGACGTTTTCCACATTTTCTAATTTCTCGGTGAACTTCACTGATTGAAATGTTATTTTATATGAATATAGAATATTACTGCGAACACTGCCCAAGCATATTTTTTCCGTCATTGATGGCGGAGTTTCTAAACAGATAAAAGCTATCGGTAAAATAAATCAACCGCAATGTCAAATTAAGAATAAGAAAAGTCTAAATAAATCCTTATGTCAAACTGTGAGATAATGTCAGATATATTCATGCGTGTACGCGGTGGCAGCAGACATATCAAATAGAGACATGTGACGACTGGATATGTAAGTATCAATACATATGAGGAATAAAGGTTCTCTTAAATGATTTCGGATGAGAAAATTCTATTTCCACGATATATATTTTGAAATCTATATAACAATACGCTATGACATTTCGTGTTCGTACGTACAGTATCATCTTACACCCACTAAAAAAAAATTAAAATCTTAACTATACTCATTTTAAAATGAATTGTTCTAAAATCAAATTATATCGCCCTGTCTACTAAAACAGTTCAATCTTAAATAAACACATTTCAAACAGTGACATCCGTGTTATTACTTGGAATAATATTTAGGTGACAAATATTTTTCTGGTAAGAAAAGATTATTTGTAGTTATAAAAAGAATTAAATTGTTGAATTTTTTTTTTTAACATGGTTCACCCCAAACAAGGCAGACCGCCACTGTAGACGTAAGGGGCTACTGAGAAAAAAGAAAAGGGGAGAAGGTTGGGGGGTCAGCCTAAATTGGGACCTGCGCAGCGAGATGTCTGTTCAATTTAGTTTTAAATTTCTGCATGTCAGTACTGTCGAGGAAACAGAGGGCACGGAGGGAGTTCCAGAGGCCAGCAGCACGAGGAAAGAAGCTATTTGAGTAGAAGGCTCTCCGGCATCTGGGGACCTCCACAGTGAATGAATGAGATTTAGTTGATAGTCGAGTGAGTCTAGTGAATTTATGTCGAGGGGACACCAGAGTAGCCAATCTATCGGAGCATAATCCATTGAAGTATTTGTAAAACAAACATAAGGATGCTAAATTGCGGCGATGGGACAGGGACTGGAGTTTGGTTGACAGTGAGGGACCTATTAGGTTGGTGACTCTTTTTTAGACCTTGTCAAGTAGGGAGAGACTAGTAGATGATGCACCAGCCCAGATGTGGCAACAATACTCCATGCATGGGCAGATGGTGGCTTTGTACAGATACAGGATAATGTCAGGTGTGAGGAGTTTACTAGCACGGTAGAGGGAGCCAACCTTCTTTGAGGCAGCCTTGGCAATGTCTTCAATGTATTTGTTCCAATTCATGTTACCTGTGAAGGTTCGGCCGAGGAGTTTGAATGATTAACTCTCAGGTAGGGTGTTATTTGCCATGACAATCGGTGGTTGGAGAGGTTTCTTGTAGTTATTGCAGGAAAGAAGCTTTGTCTTTGCGGCATTAAAAGTTACCAACCATTTATGACCCCAATCCACTACAGCCTGGAGGTCATTTTCTAAAGATTCAGCCATTGCCTCGGATATGATTGCCTCAGTTTTACCAACATGGCGAGAGTAAAGCGTCGTGTCGTCACCAATCTCTGACTCTATGTCGTCAGGGAGATCGTTTATATATATATATATATAGATATATTATTATATATTATATATATTATTATATAGATATATAGAATTTTAAATAGAAAAATAAAGAACAGACATATTCCTTTTTATTTATTTAAAGATTATTTTACTGACAATTACAATTATACTTACGGGAGAAGAAAGTCATTTTTTTCCTAATAGTATTCACTCTAGCAAACACTTGTTATGTCAAAATGAATATTTATATTAAAAGTAAATTATACAGATTCATATAGAAAGAATCGTGGAATTTCCATAGGTCCCGCTAGCGTTTAAAGATAAGAATAGGCTTGCTGGATACGCAAACGTATATTCGTATGGATCAGTATGGTAAGGATTTTTGGTCCGGTTTGATTCTGATAGCATTAGTTTAGCAAATTTTTTTCAATCAGGTTGTCCGGAAAGTTCGTGTTGATTTTTATTAGTTCATGTTGCAACACGTTAGAACATGTCAATTTACTGACAAATAGAGTCTACTTACACTTTCTGTTATAGCATACTTCAAGCTATCTCTTGAGAAAGAAAGTTAAAAATGAGTTACCTTGTGTTAATGTTGAAGCCCTTTGAAAATGGAAGATGTAAGATCTACTTGATGCTTTTCTATTTCCATAAAGGTAAAATGCCTCGCGAACAAGAAAACATATATGAACAGTGTACGGTGTAGATGCTTTAGCTGACCGAACTGTACGGAAGTGGTTTACAAGGTTTGAAGCTGGAGATTTTAGACTTCATAATGAAGAACGCGCAGGCAGACGACAAATCAAGACATTAATTGAGAATGAGCCACATTATACAGCAGGAGAACTAAGAGAAAGGGTTAAAATATCAAAATTTACAATTTATGAGCATTTGCTTAAATATTTGATAGCATATGTTTGTTCCTTCTTACTTTTCATTTCCTTTAAAATTCGTCACGAACTTTCCGGACAAACTGATACAAACATGAGCTTACAAGTGAAAGAACATGAAAGTTGCTAACATCCATAGTGAATGAAAGTTGCCAACATCCATAGTGAATGAAAGTTGCCAACATCCATATTGAATGAAAGTTGCCAACATCCATAGTGAATGAAAGTTGCCAACATCCATAGTGAATGAAAGTTGCCAACATCCATAGTGAATGAAAGTTACCAACATCCATAGTGAATGAAAGTTGCCAACATCCATAGTGAATAAAAGTTGCCAACATCCATAGTGTATGAAAGTTACCAACATCCATAGTGAATGAAAGTTGCCAACATCCATAGTGAATAAAAGTTGCCAACATCCATAGTGTATGAAAGTTGCCAACATCCATAGTAAATGAAAGTTGCCAACATCCATAGTGAATGAAAGTTGCCAACATCCATAGTGAATGAAAGTTGCCAACATCCATAGTGAATGAAAGTTGCCAACATCCATAGTGAATGAAAGTTGCCAACATCCATAGTAAATGAAAGTTGCCAACATCCATAGTGAATGAAAGTTGCCAACATCCATAGTGAATGAAAGTTGCCAACATCCATAGTGAATGAAAGTTGCCAACATCCATAGTGAATGAAAGTTGTCAACATCCATAGTGAATGAAAGTTGCCAACATCCATAGTGAATGAAAGTTGCCAACATCCATAGTGAATGAAAGTTGCCAACATCCATAGTGAATGAAAGTTGCCAACATCCATAGTAAATGAAAGTTGCCAACATCCATAGTGAATGAAAGTTGCCAACATCCATAGTGAATGAAAGTTGCCAACATCCATAGTGAATGAAAGTTACCAACATCCATAGTGAATGAAAGTTGCCAACATCCATAGTGAATGAAAGTTGCCAACATCCATAGTGAATGAAAGTTGCCAACATCCATAGTAAATGAAAGTTACCAACATCCATAGTGAATGAAAGTTGCCAACATCCATAGTGAATGAAAGTTGCCAACATCCATAGTGAATGAAAGTTGCCAACATCCATAGTGAATGTAGTGGGAGAGAACCGACTAAATTCGAACTTGGCACACCCAGGTCGTTCGTCCACGTCGGTATCAACTTTATCCTCGCCAACTCCCGTCTCATGTCGTTAAAAATGAATATATTTATAATAAACAATCAGCGATATGACCAGTTCATTACATAGGCTAGAAAACTGATATTTACAACATAGTTAACTTGATTAGATTGAGGTTATTTTAGTTTTGCTGAACAAAGTCCATAATATCGTTTGAGTTCTGATTCTCTTCACTAGTGGAGCTTCAAATCCACCCATCCGTCCATGCGTAATACATAATGGTTGCTTTACAAATATATCACTTTAGGAGTTGCGTGGATTCGGATACGTGGTCTCTCGTTCTACTCCACTGGTAAACGATCCTGCAACCTCCTATCACCGTAAAATATCCACTAGTGATTGCTATGTGAAGCCTTGCTCGCTGCCGTACATGGAATAACTGCAAAAGGGTTTATTCGTAAACGTCCGCGTCATATTCTTTAATTGGAAAGAGCAATCGATATTGTTCGCGCCTCCTTCTCGTTAATCAAGCTTGCGGCGATCGTTTGAATGCATATATTTCGCGTGGGCTGATACAATCATGAATAAGGAGACGACAACCATTTTAACTTGAAGGATATTCTATTTAATTTATGATTTATTTATTCGGTAGGGCATGAAGAGAGAGTGCATATGTCGAACTATTGATAGCTTTCTAACAATAGTAGCTGTCTTTGTTACGAAAGTAGGTTATAAAAGTATAGGTTAGCAAAAGTGAACAAGAACGAGTAGTGAGGAAGCGAACAGAAAGTCACCCTCTGAAAGTGGCGGAGATAGTGATACATGAAAAAGCGAAGACTAGAAACACTCTCTTGAGTTTTGACTGTGCGACAAATAGACAGGTTCGAAAGGACTTTTTTCCTCTACTATAGAGGACGAATTAGAGGAATATTCCGAGGAATTTAAAGAAAACTAAAAAAAATATTAAAACCCCAAATCGAATGTATGTGCTATTGACATTATATAATTGTTGTCAAAACGCATACGGAAAAACATCGTTGTATTATACACACTTTTCACATTGTTGATTACTACCAAGGAGACGCTATGCTACAGCTGCTGCTACAGGGACAGACATAGATGACTTACATTTGATGCTACGACTAACATCACAACAACATTACACATTTGTTACGTGTCGAAAATTCGTCTGCTGTATTCCAGGTGATTCCCATGGATGCATGATCTCTTTAAATATATTAAAGGTTGTGTTACAACTTTACGTATTAGCAGTTTAACTGAATCTTTTAAAATTCCCTCTTTTTAATTCAACACGTAATCTTCTTTAACTTTTACTAACTAATATTAAGAAAAATCTTCATCATGAGCATAATGTTAGCATCTAAGTGGAATTAAACTGCACTGTAAAATGAATTTTTGAGATAACGATTGATAATTTCTGTTATCTGTACTACTATTCTCATTTTATCTGCATCTTGTGGAACTCGGGAATCTTCATGGCGAATCCTAAGCCGAATCCTTAGATAATGATCTCAATAATCTGTAGTAGAATGTGGTAAAATGGACGCTTACATTCAATGATACTAAGACAAAGTTATTTTCTTTTACCTTTAAGTTACCTTTTCAACCACCGATTGCCAAAGCTGATAGCACCTTTCATGAGAGTCAGACGTTAAAACCTCTCGATCTACTATTTACAGACACCGTGAATTAAAATAAATACATAGAAGTTACTTCAAAATATGCTGCAAAGAAGGTGGGCTCCCTTTACCGGGCTAGAAAACTTCCAGTATCTTATATTTTTATAAAGCCAACATTCGCCGATGCATGAAATATTTTTTGCAACATGTGGGCTGGTGTATCAAGCACTAGTCTCTCCCTCTCTCTTGGACAGAGTCCAAAAAAGAGTTCTAAACCTAATAAGTCCGACGCTATCTACAAAGGTCTAGCCCTTGTTCAATCGCCGTAATGTTGCATGTCTGTGTTTGTTTCACAAGTAACTCCATGGAATATGCGCCGAGGAACATACTGCCTTTGTACCCCTTAAACGTAAATACTTCAGATCCACCCAACAAGCAGCGAAATCCTACCTTTTCACTGTACAGGTCTCCAGATACAAGAAAACCTACCGCTTTAATAGCTTTTTTTCGAATCGCTTTCTTTTGTGGTTTTCTCTCTGCTCCACATCTCAGCGGCAGTATACATTGTTTCGGGTGAATAAAAGTAAGTAGAAAATTAAACTAATACATACTAGAATTGCCCATATGGATACGTGGCGCAACTGGTAACGGCGTTACTTCAAGGGATTATGCTCCGATGAATTGGCTACTCTGGTGCCCCCTCCACGTAAATTCACTACACCAACTCGACAATCAACTAAATCCCATCCATTCACTGTGGAGATCCCCAGGTGCCGGAGAGCTTTCTACTCAAATAGCTCGTGTTGCTGGCCTCTGGAACTCCCTCCCTGCCCCTGTTTCCCCGACAGTACTGACATGCAGAAATTTAAAACTAATGTAAACAGACATCTCGCTGTGCCGATCCCAATTTAAGTTGACCCCCTCTACCTTCTCCCTTTTTTTGCCCCTTACTTCTACAGTGGCGACCTTCCTTGTTTGGGGTGAACTGTTAAAAAAAAAGTTCTAAGTGGCAGTCTTCTAGAGGATGAAGGTTTAATATACTAATTAGTAATATAATAAATATTACTTACTTACGACTCTTACTATTTATGACTGACGGATCAAGAACAATCTATTCCCGTGGATTATTCCGTAAATATTCCTAAGTTAAACATAAATATTCCCGAGTTCAACAAGATGTACCTGAAGAAAGTTGGAAGTTAAATCGGCCGAAACGTTGTGTGATAATCACATCCAAGATGAGAACCGTAGTCCGAAAAGCACAAATGATATAGGTCTTTACAATCTTCATAAAATATTTATCGAATAAACAAAGACGATCTTCATTCCAGAAAGGAATTTGACGTTGGAATTGAAGTAAAATCGAAGAGAACAGAAAGATTAGACATGCGATGAAATCGTTAAACTATCCATAAAAGATTCTGAGAACAAACGAGTTATTTGTGAATCGATTTACAGTAAGACGTATTTTTCTTACGCTACAAATATGCGCCATTTTAAAGTAGAAGATAAAGAAAAAGGAAGACTTACGGACAAAACGTGTGGGTCGGAGTTGTCTGCCCCTGCCGCCATGCGCAAGTGGAGTGACAGTTTGATGTATTGGCTTCTATCTGTCATGTCGGGTTAGGGTTAGATCAGTTCAAATTCTTTAGAACTTGAAATTCTCGTTTATATTTGAAGTGACTTGTCATTTTTTTTTTCAAAAGAACATAGCGATCTACTTAAAATCTTGTTTGCCGCTAGAGGGTCATTATTTGGTGAATTATCCGATTTAAATCAATAAATCTAAACGTCAGTCTAGCGTTGAATGCGATCGAAATGTAACATTTAAAATAAAACAAAATCAACATCATTCTGTTTTATAGTTGTGTAACTGGCGACCTGAAACAAACCAGATAACCACGACAAACGCTGATTATAAAACTCAACTTCATACGCTTCCACGTTCTTTAGGTGTCCTAAGATTGCACTCTCGTCTCTGGCGTTGTTTCGAGTTGTTAAAGGGTTTTGCTATTTTCATTTTTTCTCCAAATCGCATGTTTTCTTTGTCTATCAATACATACCCCTGTCTCTCTTTTTCTTTAACACTCACTATATTTTACTCTATCTTTCAGCCTCTCTCTCTTTCTCTCTCTCTCTTTCTCTTGTTCTCTATATCTCTCTCACACACACACACTCTCTCCCTCTCTCTCTCTCTCTCTCTCTCTCTCTCTCTCTCTCTCTCTCTCTCTTTGTACGTGTCTTTTTGTCGTTTTTTCTTTTTTTTCTCTCACTTACTGACTCGTCTTGTTTTCCAGCTCTTTTAACTTTCTCTCTCCTTGCCACTCTTTGTCTTTCAAGATGCCCCTCTCACTGTATATTTTCTTTCGTCATTTATGATAGAGGTGAAACCAGAAACGAAATCAAACCTGAAACGAAGTAAACCTGGCAGCGAGATTGAAACGATTCTTAATCAGATTTGCCATTACAGGGGATTTTTCGCAAAAACTTTTCGATTTCTACTCTAACCTGAAAATTTGGAGAACTATTTGTAAATGTAAACATTCATAGTTCCTGTGAATGTTGTGCCGAGGAGAAAGGGTGGTATCAGCATGTCACTCGGTGGTTTAAAAGGCTTCTTATAATTGTTAAAGGAAAACAGCTTTTTCTTAGTAGCATTAACTGTAGCCATTCTACTACAAACTGATGGCCATTTTCTAAGGATTCAGCCATTGACTTGGATATCTGTGTTCGATTTTCCCACCTGTCGAAAATATAGTTAGGTGCCATCAGACAAATATACCTATGTCAGACGCGATTGCATCACTTTATTCATTATTGGTTCCATGAAGATCAGGAATAATAAAAGTCTAAGTATCAAGCCCATGGGATCAACCTTATTAATGTGATCTTTTATAGATATAGTGGATTCCCATGAGTCCGTTTTAGACGAAAATTAACGTCCATTTGCATAAACATCTCGCTTGATGATAGGGGCCATATCATCAACTTTGTACCTTTGATGCTCACACATGTTGAGAATGTATAGGCAATTGTCGTACATAGTAGATCAAGATTTATATAATTTAGCCAAAGTACAAGAGATTCTGTCAATAGATTGCAATAGGCAGCAGACGTAAGTTGTACTCCTTCGGGTACTCTTATAGAACCAATAAGTTTATCTCTAATGCTACCCGCGCATATAATGTCTCCACCACTCTCATCTCCGGAATAAACCCTATCCTTTCGCCTAGCCATCAGGTCTAATCAGTGAAAAGAACCTTACTCATATCCATCTTCATATATTTCTTTGCCGATTCTATTCATTTTTTGTCTTGGTGTAAAGGGGGTCTTTGTATGTGAAACTTTCACAGAAGCCATTGTTTGAGGAATTGCATCCATTGTTGGTTTTGGTACGTCAGGACATTCAGGTGCTGTAAAGATTGCTTTTCTTGATTGTCCAGGTTTTCTACGGAGATGATGATCAATATTTCTCAAATCCTAGTTGGTGACAGTCTTGGATATTCCAGCATCTGACTGTTTCTTCATTGGGGAAGGGGTTTTCAGAAATATTTGTACAGTATCCACGTGACGACTTATGTTCAAGACAATTGCACTAGGGAAGGTTTCTTTAGCCGTTTCCTCTATTATAATTACGTTATCTCCCACAGTTAGTGACTGTACAAATTATTCACAACAATATGTAAATCAATCAAATAATGTTATCATAATGTGCAAGAATTTCCGTAAACAATTCATAAAATTGGTTAACAGAATAATTAATAAATTCAATTTTTATTAGAAAACTATTACTGCTGGTCGCAGTATATTTACTGATTGAGAGCGAGACTTACGCATGATATTGAACTGTAGTTTACTACACACAAGTTTGTGGTCTGAACAACAGCCAATGCGGCGTCAAAGCCATAAAAAACAATAAATTTCAAAAGAAACCCAAAACACTTCAAGAAATGAAGATGACCGATGAAATAAAAGTCAGGATCACACGTACTTAATAAACACACACAACTTTGACCCAGATTAGCAAAAAATAAAAATAAAACATACAAAAAATAAAAATATAAAAACACATACACACACACCCGCAAACCCACACATGCGCAGAAACGCCAAACAATAACACATTTCCTCAAATCGAAAGACATTACTAGATTTACATATCTGATGAGAGCGCACCACGCTTGAAACGCGTTATATAAAATTGTAAAATTATGAAATTATGAAATTATAAAATAATAAATAAATGTTGAAAAAACATTTTACAAATGTTGGTAGCCTTACCCCTTTACATATATACTTTTCTTTCGTTGGAACTGCACTGATACTGCACTACCCTCTTTTCTCTCTCTCTCTCTCTCTCTCTCTCTCTCTCTATATATATATATATATATATATATATATATATATATATATATATATATATATATATCGTAGCGATTTGAGCGATATCATCTGTTTTTCCTCATTCCTGCGCTTCATGCTTTTCCCTTTCTTGTTTTGGCTCAAAATCTAACTTAATATAGCTATTTTTTTAATTTTAAACGCATCCGTCAACGTTTCACTCTTGAAGATGTGTCGACCGAAACGTACATCAAGTTTCTAGGTTGTTGTTGTTGTTTTTTTTAACTATTATTACATTTTTACGCCTTTAAGGTTTTAGTCGAATGTTTTTTTGACTATAAAATACGGTAAAACAATTTTTTTCTTTTGATTTTGTTCTCTCTCCATCTTATGTAATAATTTTCCTTCGATTAACTACGACTCGATTTATTCTTTTGGAAACAATATATATATATATATATATATATATATATATGTTTTTATTTTTAAAATTTCGTTCTTTGTATAAATTTGAACACGTTTCTGTTTTTAATTAAAGTTCTGCAACCGATTGATGATGACTGTATTTTACAATCGAAATATTTTGGTAGAACTTTTCAATATGTGTTTTTGAGTTTATTTTTGCTAGTATATATATATGTTTGTTTGTTTTGTTATCTATGTACGTGTACGAATCGCCTTTAATCGGGACTCGTCAGCATAAAGATATAACTAATCACTACTGATCCCGTGATTCGAAACCCCGGCCTCTAAGTATGTCACAACTCAAATCCCGACATCTAGACTCCCACGGCAACCGCTGAATAGCTAGATAAACAGTGATAATTTCAACACTTATTCGGCGACTTGACGTCAAAAAAGCGTTCAACTTAATAAAAGAAACGATCATTTATAGCTAGCGACGTCATGCTGTGTTAATGCTACACTTACAGTGCCAATCTAGAGGGTTGTCTAGAGAATACAAATAATAAATATTTGTTTTGTTTATTATCTATGTACGTATACGCTTCGTCGGGACTCGTCAGCATAGATATATAACTATTCATTACTAGTCGCGTGATACGAAATTGAAGAGACAACTCATGTCTAGATATCCTTTGGTAGATCCTTTCAATAGTCCGAATCAGGATCTTAGTTTCGGAGGGTAATTGGCTGATGAATTTGCCATATATATATATATATATATATATATATATATATATATATATATATATATATATATATATATATATATATTTCATTCCCTATATCGAATCGTCAGGCCAAGTACTACTAAGCTCTACTAAGTTATTGAGCACTTTTAAAGTAAATACTGAAAATCTATACACCATATATTATATCACTTTATACTATTGTATCTGTATTTACATGACATAATTACACACAAACACACACACACACACACATATATATATATATATATATATATATATATATATATATATATATATATCGTACATGTATTGTATTAGTTTCTGTAAATGTAAATCCGTAGAAACTCAAGTGTTTATAAAAAGTGCTCAATACCAAGTAGAGCTGTTTATAAGTATACATTTTTATTTATACAAACATTATTGGTTACATATGTGCATACATGTTTCGGTTGCACTTTTCCAAGAAAGTCAACCTCATCAGACCAAGAATTTTCAGTTTCCTGAAAAACTCTTGGTCTGATGAGGTTGACTTTCTTGGAAAAGTGCAACCGAAACATGTATGCACATATGTAACCAATAATGTTTGTATAAATAAAAATGTATACTTATATATATATATATATATATATATATATATATATATATATATATATATATATATATATATATATGAAGTGAGTTATGAAAATATATTTACGGTAATCCAGGTATACAAAGGCTCCCGCGTTTCATCCCCGGAGGGAATCTTTAGGCTAAAATGCATGGAGTTATTTCTGCCGGGTGTTTTTATATACACAGCTTGCTAGTTAACCAATCAGATTATTTGTTGTTCTCTCAGCCAATCGTTCGGCTTCCCGCGAACAAGGGCTTTGTTGGTGTCACTCCCTATACCTATCCTATTTTTTTGTTATCAATGGATTTTCCTATATCCTGTTTCCTTTGTTGTGTCCATATAATGGGTGAAAATATTTGGGGTTTTATAATTAATTTTGACCGCATGAAGTTGCTTTCACAACCAAACAAATCATAATTGTTTACATTCAGAATGTAAATTGTAGTTTGTTTGTCTTTGGAATCGTTAACATGAAAAGTCAACTTTTGAAATTCGGAAGAAAACGAATTAAAGCAGCAAAATTCACACGCGCATTCAGCTTGATATCTTTCAGATTGTGCTTTATAAAAATAATTAATGTAATGTTAAGATGGAAGCCCTTAATTGTTTATTATTGTTATAATATGTATATATGCTTATATACTTGAAGAATACCTGTCCCATGAATAGTTAATGATATGTTAATTTTAATCTATAATTATCATGGTCTATGTAACAATTCTAAAGAACATTGTAGTTTGGAGATAATAATTTATTTCAACCGCTTCAAGCGACTTTCCTCACACCAACATTTTTAATTTAGTATGTAAAATTGGCGTTTGTTGGCTTGAATAATCAATAAGATGAAGAATCAGCCTTGGCAAGTCGGTAGAGAGGCGAATCAAGGCAGCAGATTTTAACCAGACAAATGATATAGACCATTATAAAAATAATAAATAAATGTAGGGGTAACATAAACATTTTAATTATTTGTTATTGTTATAACAAGAGTTCCAATGCCAAACGTGATTAACGCCATTTTGAAAATTACGAAACAATCACTACAAGAAGTGTTGCATTTTAACACTCAATCAGACTCCCAAATCATGTTTTACATAATACCAGCATACTTTCTTTTTGCTTTTAATTAAAAAAAGCTTATCATCGAAGTCAATATTTATTTATTCGTCTTTTTATGGTTTAAGGTCTCAATTTAAACAAATTGAATTTATCGCGTTAAGCAGTCGAACTCTTCAGAAATACTTGAAGAATAACCGTCCCAGAAAAAGTTTATGCTAAGTAAATATCGATGGGATGTTTTAGATTTGCTTTCATCTAATTATATTTGTATTAATAAATTGCTGGAAATCGAAAGACAGTTCAGAATAGTAGAATTAATACATATTAAATACACTAAAAACTAATTTTACACGCGAAAAAAGTCTTAACAGATGGGAAGTTCTGTGATATTTTAAAAGACATAAATAGCAGTTATACAAAATGCCAAAAAATGTTAAATAATATTAAATAAGAAATAGATTGCAAAAGAATTATCCAACCTACAGGAATTTCATTTCTTATATTTATTAATAATTAAATATGAAACTATGAAATTTTAAATTCGAAATTCGGATGTCAAAATCTTCCCATCGCAAACTATTCTCAATTTACAAACTATGAATCATGTGAAAAATGAAAATGAAATTAAACGCTTTTCGTAAACAGTTCGGAACATTAAGGAAATTTATTTGTAACCATATATGATATCCATTCTTTTCACACGAAAAGTAATTGTTGACATACAAGAAATCAAGACATGCAAACACAAGTCATATAAAAGGCCGAGAATTTTAAAAAGTAATTGTTTACATACAAAAAATCAAGACATGCAAACACAAGTTATATAAAAGGCCTAGAATTTTAAAAAAGTAATTGTTTACATACAAAAAATCAAGACATGCAAACACAAGTTATATAAAAGGCCGAGAATTTTAAAAAGTAATTGTTTACATACAAGAAATCAAGACATGCAAACACAAGTTATATAAAAGGCCGAGAATTTAAAAACGTAATTGTTTACATACAAAAAATCAAGACATGCAAACACAAGTTATATAAAAGGCCGAGAATTTAAAAAAGTAATTGTTTACATACAAGAAATCATGACATGAAAACACAAGTTATATAAAAGGCCGAGAATTTTAAAAAGTAATTGTTTACATACAAAAAATCAAGACATGCAAACACAAGTTATATAAAAGGCCGAGAATTTAAAAACGTAATTGTTTACATACAAAAAATCAAGACATGCAAACACAAGTTATATAAAAGGCCTAGAATTTAAAAACGTAATTGTTTACATACAAAAAATCAAGACATGCAAACACAAGTTATATAAAAGGCCGAGAATTTAAAAAAGTAATTGTTTACATAAAAAAAATCAAGACATGCAAACACAAGTTATATAAAAGGCCGAGAATTTAAAAAAGTAATTGTTTACATACAAGAAATCATGACATGCAAACACAAGTTATATAAAAGGCCGCGAATTTTAAAAAGTAATTGTTTACATACAAAAACTCAAGACATGCAAACACAAGTTATATAAAAGGCCGAGAATTTAAAAAAGTAATTGTTTACATACAAAAACTCAAGACATGCAAACACAAGTTATATAAAAGGCCGAGAATTTAAAAAAGTAATTGTTTACATACAAAAAATCAAGACATGCAAACACAAGTTATATAAAAGGCCGAGAATTTAAAAAAGTAATTGTTTACATAAAAACAATCAAGACATGCAAACACAAGTTATATAAAAGGCCGAGAATTTAAAAACGTAATTGTTTACATACAAGAAATCAAGACATGCAAACACAAGTTATATAAAAGGCCGAGAATTAAAAAAAGGAATTGTTTACATACAAAAAATCAAGACATGCAAACACAAGTTATATAAAAGGCCGAGAATTTAAAAAAGTAATTGTTTACATACAAAAACTCAAGACATGCAAACACAAGTTATATAAAAGGCCGAGAATTTAAAAAAGTAATTGTTTACATACAAAAAATCAAGACATGCAAACACAAGTTATATAAAAGGCCGAGAATTTAAAAACGTAATTGTTTACATACAAAAAATCAAGACATGCAAACACAAGTTATATAAAAGGCCGAGAATTTAAAAACGTAATTGTTTACATACAAGAAATCAAGACATGCAAACACAAGTTATATAAAAGGCCGAGAATTTAAAAAAGTAATTGTTTACATATAAGAAATCATGACATGCAAACACAAGTTATATAAAAGGCCGAGAATTTTAAAAGTAATTGTTTACATACAAAAACTCAAGACATGCAAACACAAGTTATATAAAAGGCCGAGAATTTAAAAAAGTAATTGTTTACATACAAAAACTCAAGACATGCAAACACAAGTTATATAAAAGGCCGAGAATTTAAAAAAGTAATTGTTTACATACAAAAAATCAAGACATGCAAACACAAGTTATATAAAAGGCCGAGAATTTTAAAAAGTAATTGTTTACATAAAAAAAATCAAGACATGCAAACACAAGTTATATAAAAGGCCGAGAATTTAAAAACGTAATTGTTTACATACAAGAAATCAAGACATGCAAACACAAGTTATATAAAAGGCCGAGAATTTAAAAAACGTAATTGTTTACATACAAAAAATCAAGACATGCAAACACAAGTTATATAAAAGGCCGAGAATTTAAAAAAGTAATTGTTTACATAAAAAAAATCAAACATGCAAACACAAGTTATATAAAAGGCCGAGAATTTTAAAAAGTAATTGTTTACATACAAAAACTCAAGACATGCAAACACAAGTTATATAAAAGGCCGAGAATTTAAAAAAGTAATTGTTTACATACAAAAACTCAAGACATGCAAACACAAGTTATATAAAAGGCCGAGAATTTAAAAAAGTAATTGTTTACATACAAAAAATCAAGACATGCAAACACAAGTTATATAAAAGGCCGAGGATTTAAAAAAGTAATTGTTTACATACAAGAAATCATGACATGCAAACACAAGTTATATAAAAAGCCTAGAATTTAAAAAAAAAATAACCTTAAATAATAAATGGATTGCAAAATTATTTTGTTTAAAAGCAACCCAGGTAAATCCCATTCTTTTATGAGTTCATAATTAGACACGAAAGTATGCGATTTGAATTTCGAAGGTCAAAACCTATTCTAACCCTCTCTAAACTATTATCATCTTTTAAATAAATCATGAAAGAAAGGAAAAGAAAAAGAAACGTATTTCGCAAACAGAAGATTACTGAAATGCACAACTAATCGTATATTATGTGCATTCGTTGTTGATCTGCGCAACTGCATTTGATTGATCTGTCATATGTGGCCGCGAACGTATTTATTGACATTTTCATGCACCTAAACTGGATTTCTATTTCTCCGAACAAAAACGACGACAGTCGATCAATACCGACGTTTATTTGTGTTTCATAAATGTTTGCGAAAAGAAACGCTAACGAAATTAGTTAATTGCCAGTCACTGAGAAACGGTGAAATTACTCCAGAAATACAAAAGAAAAACCTAATTGGAATATTATGATTTGAGATGAAGAACTTAAAAAAGAATTAAGAAACAAAAAGGACACGTGTGTAATTTTCGATCCGACTTCAAACGCTATTTGTCCGCCATTACAATTATTGGAGACGTTTTCTTCTCTTCTTGTTCGAATGATAAAACGAAACGCTATTTGAACTTACGTTCCTTCGTTGCGCTGAATATCGACTCTCTTCCTCTGCGTAGGTTGAAAGAATAAGTAGACGTGAGTATTAGTCAACTGAACTGACATAGTTGTGTAATTGTGTCCATAAATTATCTCCGTTGGACTGTGACAGAGTTGGGTGGTGGTCGTAGTGAACTGGCTACTATTGTCAGTGCTAGTTTGGTAATGTTAGACTGGGCAATTGTAAAGAAGAGATAGAGAAACATTATATGTTATTTCGGACGAGCTTCCGCTCATAGCAGTCTTTCCTGTCTCGACATAGTACAAAATCGACTCCACAATCTAATGGGGATAATCTCTTCTTGTCTTGCAGCCTCTTTGACACGGAAAAGATGTTGCTAGCCTCTCTCTATTGTATCGTTATGTTCATTGTAGGTGATCAGCTAGGCAACAAGCCCTAGTGCACTCTGTAAAACATTCACAACAAGAACTCGTCTAGCTACAGCCACAGCAAAGAAATGTCCTTCTCTCTCTCTCTCTACTTCTCTTTCTCCTTCTCTTTCTCTCTCCCCCTCTCTCTATCTCTATATCTCTCTCCCTCTCTCTCTCTCCCTCTATCTCTCTCCCTCTATCTCCCTCTCCTTCACTCTATCTCTCTCTCCCTCTATCTCCCTCTCCTTCACTCTATCTCTCTCTCCCTCTATATCTCTCCCTCTATCTCTCGCTCCCTCTATCTCTCTATTTCTATTTATCTCTCTCTCCATCTCTATATATCTCTCTCCCCCCTCTCTCTCTCTCCCTCTATCTCTCTCTCCCTCTATCTCTCTCCCTCTATCTCTCCCCCCTCTCTCTCCCTCTATCTCTCTCCCTCTATCTCCCTCTCCTTCACTCTCTCTCTCCCTCTATCTCTCTCCCTCTATCTCTCGCTCCCTCTATCTCTCTCTTTCTCTTTATCTCTCTCTCTCTCTCTCCATCTCTATCTCCCTCTATCTCTCCCCATCTATCTCTCTCTCCCTCTATCTCTCTCTCCCTCTATCTCTCTCCCTCTCTCTCTCCCTCTCTCTCTCTATCTCTCCCTCTATCACTCTCTCCCTCTCTCTCTCCCCTCTCTCTCTCCCTCTATCTCTATCTCTCTCTCCCTCTCTC
>OY744524.1:170916606-170964106 GCA_963556195.1 Sepiola atlantica | reverse complement strand
TATATAAGAAACACTGTCTGGCCGTTGGTCGGTCACGCATTAAATCAAAATGGCGAAATACACATGGAACTGAAGCTCGCCTGTGAATTCGATATTCTCTATAAACTTCCTCGTTCGGGTAAGCCGGTTGAACGCACCCAGACGCCGTGCCGAGCGAAAACAGGATGTTGGTCTGTCATCCTTACATTCTTAATAGTATGTTCATCAATAATGAAATATTGTAAGAATATCCGTTCTCGTGTGTAAAAACTCCTCTCTGTGAAAGCTTATCACGAAAGAATAAAAGAAAATGTACGATTCAATGAAATTATCGCATAACAAAGAAACAATGAAGGAAAAAGAAGGTTAATCTTTCCCCCCTGGGGATTAGATTCTAAAGAAGACATGTGCAGATATTGTGCGCTTTGAGATTACAAAAAGGGTGAAAGTTTTTATATCAAAGTCGAAATATTTTTGTTTAGTTTCGAAGCTTCTTCTTCTTCTTCTTCTTCTTCTTCTTTCTAAACACAAGCAGACAAAATACAGCTAAGTACTTTTGTATTCAATTGCTTATTAATCATTTTGATAATCTTAGAAATGAATTGTTCATTTCTTTCGATTTTTTGTTGTCGTCTGCAAAGAACATTATATTCAAACATGGCGTCCGATATATGCGTTGTCTGCCTTTTGTCTGTTTCGATGGAGACATCTTTTTATCGCGGAAGAAAAAATCAATCAAAGGTAAATTTTTAATACACAAAACCACAACGCCGATTCAAAAGATGCATCCATGTCATTTGTGCATTTGGCGATGAAAAACTTAGACTTGGAAGAAAAATAGAAATGCTATTTAAAACTACAGCGTAACAGACAAAGGAAAATATCTTTTCAGTCTACAGCGTAACAGACCAAGAAAAATATCTTTTCAGTCTACAGCGTAACAGACCAAGGAAAATAGCTTTTCAATCTACAGCGTAACAGACCAAGGAAAATAGCTTTTCAATCTACAGCGTAACAGACAAAAGAAAATATCTTTTTAATCTACAGCGTAACAGACAAAGGAAAATCTCTTTTCAATCTACAGCGTAACAGACAAAAGAAAATATCTTTTCAATCTACAGCGCAACAGACCAAGAAAAATAGCTTTTCAATCTACAGCGTAACAGACAAAGGAAAATAGCTTTTCAATCTACAGCGTAACAGACAAAAGAAAATAGCTTTTCAATCTACAGCGTAACAGACAAAAGAAAATAGCTTTTCAATCTACAGCGTAACATACAAAGGAAAATAGCTTTTCAATCTACAGCGTAACAGACAAAGGAAAATAGCTTTTCAATCTACAGTGCAACAGACAAAGGAAAATAGCTTTTCAATCTACAACGTAACAGACCAAGGAAAATATATTTTCAATCTACAGCGTAACTAACAAAGGAAAATATCTTTTCAGTCTACAGCGTAACAGACCAAGGAAAATAGCTTTTCAATCTACAGCGTAACAGACCAAGGAAAATAGCTTTTCAATCTACAGCGTAACAGACAAAAGAAAATATCTTTTTAATCTACAGCGTAACAGACAAAGGAAAATCTCTTTTCAATCTACAGCGTAACAGACAAAAGAAAATATCTTTTCAATCTACAGCGCAACAGACCAAGAAAAATAGCTTTTCAATCTACAGCGTAACAGACAAAGGAAAATAGCTTTTCAATCTACAGCGTAACAGACAAAAGAAAATAGCTTTTCAATCTACAGCGTAACAGACAAAAGAAAATAGCTTTTCAATCTACAGCGTAACATACAAAGGAAAATAGCTTTTCAATCTACAGCGTAACAGACAAAGGAAAATAGCTTTTCAATCTACAGTGCAACAGACAAAGGAAAATAGCTTTTCAATCTACAACGTAACAGACCAAGGAAAATATATTTTCAATCTACAGCGTAACTAACAAAGGAAAATATCTTTTCAGTCTACAGCGTAACAGACCAAGGAAAATATATTTTCAATCTACAGCGCAACAGAACAACGAAAATACCCCTATGAATATGACCCCTAAACTATAGTATCCTATTACGGCCCAGTTGCAAAGTGCCTTGATTATGTGTGCATAAAGGTTTTTAAAAAAAGTGACAGACCAACGACAATGCTATTTACAAACCTAATCGTGACAGACCAACGAAAATTATTTCAAATTTGAGCGTGACGAAATGCTTATTAAAACTTTACCGTGCAGAACAAGAATCCAATTTGACACTTAAGCGTGACAGTACAAGGCTGCATGAGGATGGAACGTTTTTGGGGGTTGGAGGCGCTTTTCCTTTTCAAGACAGCAGACCTTACGCAAAGATACTCTTGCAGATAGAGCTTTATTAAAATAATTAATAATTAACATTTTACTGCAGTCTTACGGTTTTATTTTTCACCTTGACAGGTAATATCACTTTGTTTCATAATAGTCCCGGAAGTACTACACACTAAAAGGAGACTCAGCATCCCTCAAGTCTTCCAAATTAGTTCCTCAGCATCATATGTAATGTAATGGTATATTCAGAACTCTATACAAAATGAAAAACATTTTAAAATATCATCTATAATAGTATACTAGCACATATCTCGGCGTCGCTCGCAAATGAATGAGCATCCCTATCGACCTTTGCTCTCATCCTTGAAATCTATATTACGATTTGTATTCTTATTTGTTTTTCAATAATTATCGAATTTCAGGTTATAAATGAAAAAAGGTCAAACGTCGTCTTTGTCGTTCATGGATGCCATGTGCAAATCCCGCGTTATTATTCTAAAATCCCGTCATGCAAAATAAATACCAACGCTGGATTTCTTTTAAAACTTTACTCGATAAAATATACGTTTTCTCTTGGCATAGGGCTTTCTTTTCAAGTGTATCTCCGGATAGAGTGACACACGGACAGAGAGACATAAGCCCCACATACATAGTATTTAATCTAGATAACAGGCAAAAATCTCCCATCCCGATTGACACTGCCCTCTCTCTCTCCCTTTCTCTCTCTCTCCCTCTCCCTTTCTCTCTCTCCCTCTATCTCTCCCTTTCTCTCTCTCCCTCTGTCTCTCCCTTTCTCTCTCCCTCCCTCTCTCTCTCTCTTTTTCTCTCCCTCTCTCTCTCTCCCTTTCTCTCTCTCTCCCTCTCTCTCTCTCCCTTTCTCTCTCTCCCTCTATCTCTCCCTTTCTCTCTCTCCCTCTGTCTCTCCCTTTCTCTCTCCCTCCCTCTCTCTCTCCCTTTCTCGCTCCCTCTCTCTCTCTCTTTCTCTCTCTCCCTCTCTCTCTCCCTTTCTCTCTCTCTCCCTCTCTCTCTCCCTTTCTCTCTCCCATCCTCCCTCTCTCTCATCTCCTAGTTACACCCTGTTTATTCTATGTGTTTTTTTGTTCGCATGTTCACACCAGATCGTCAAGTGATTATCGCTGAAGATCAATGGCTAGATTGCTCTCTACCAATTTGCTGCACCTTTTCTCTTGATATTCGCCGATGCCAGATTGTTATCTGATTGGCACAAAACTATAACACAGATCATAGAACGACTAGTAACAATATCAGTCATTACTTTCAAACACAGTTTACGGAGACGAGAAACAAATTAAAAGAGGAAATTAATATCGACTCAAATAGTTTTTTTTTTCTAAATTTAATGAATATAGAACAGTAAATTGTTGTTGAGACAAAGGCTATTAGAAATTGATCTAAAGTAGCTAAATGAATAATTGCCCACGAACAGCAGTTGCTTTAAACAAGCGGCACTGCCATGAACAGAGTTTCTTTCCTCGAACATCGTATCTGTATTGATTTACTCCTCTCCAGGAGTTAGGCACAAGGCCAATCTTACTCCCACAAGTAAGATGTAACCCAAGGTCGGAACGGGAAAGTGGGGTTTAAAAATTGCCTGGGCAGCCCCGTTGGCATTCCCCGGTAGGGGCGCCTCAGGCAGTAAGCAATAAACTTACTCCTCCCCAAAGAGGGGAGGCGAAGCCTGGGAGGGTGGACCTCCTAGAACTGCACAGGACAGACCCATAGACCGGCATAAATCAAGCCCGGAAGGCCAAGACAATACCAGTCTATGGGGTGCAGTATCCATCGGAACAGATACTACACTTTGATCTTAGCCAAAAGGCCAAGAACATTGCATCTGTAGAACACAGTATCACAGAACTGCTTCCCAGTTGACTATAACATTATTGTTTTCAAGTCTAATGTTAACAAATACTTGAACTCTTAAATAATCAAATCCTTCCCATTCTAACTATCGTTTCTAAACCTCTCATCGTGTTGTTCATCGTCCAATTGGCAATTTCTTTAAACCTCATCCTTGAGTTATATTTAGGGGTTGATAAATGATGACTCATTAGCATATAAAATGAATAAACGATTAGTTATTTAATGGTAATATTAAATGTAGTAGTAGTAGTTGTAGTAATTATAGCAGTTATATGAGTAGTAATAGAATTTGCATTGGTAGCTATAATAGTAGGTATAGTCTCGGTCGCGGTAATTATAAGCATAGTAAAATTTATAGGAATAGTTATAGCAGTAGTTATAACAGTAGTAGCACTATATAACATATTAATTATAGAAGTACTATTAGTAGTTATATAAGTCGCAGTAGTTATAAGAGTAGTAGAAGTAGTAGAGTAATAGTATTAGTAATAGTGATCGAATTGGAAATAGTAGGAGTTATAGTAGTAGTTATAAGTGAAGTTATAGTACTAGTTATAGAATTAGTAGTTATAATAGTCATACTAGTAGTAATATGAGTAACTATATGAATAATGTTCGGCATTGGGTATATTGGCTAGTAGTAGTAATTAGAGAAGGCTCAGTAGTGATAGTAGTAGTTTTAGTAATAGTTATAGTCGTACGTATATTAATATAATCAGTTATAGTAATAGTAGATATATTAGTAGTTCTCTTATGTATATGTGTTGTAGTCGTTATGTAAGATATCGAGATGTATAAGTTAGTTAATTTGGGTTAGCGGTTAATTTTTAGTACAGAATAACTAACAACCCTAAAGGACGGGGCTGATCGGAGAGATCAAGCGGTTATTTGCTGCAATATTTATGAAATGTTAGCTAACCCACGCTCTCCGATGAGAATAAAGTGAACTCAAACGCAGAGCTTTAGTTCCCGAACCCATGCTCGGGTGGCGAAAGCGTAGGGGCTTTCACCGGAAAACTTGGCTCGCCACGGTCAAAGCAGACACAGAAACTATGTCTAGCCGTCGCGTCTACGGTCTTCGACGTCAGACATGTGGCTGGCTTCAAATTATCACCGATGCTTCTGAAGACCAGAGACAATGAAGCACAGCGATCTTCGACGTCAGACATGTGGCTGGCTTCAAATTATCACCGATGCTTCTGCAGACCGGAGACAATGGAGCACAGCGATCTTCGACGTCAGACATGTGGCTGGCTTCAAATTATAACCGATGCTTCTGCAGACCGGAGACAATAGAGCACAGCGATCTTCGACGTCAGACATGTGGCTGGCTTCAAATTATCACCGATGCTTCTGCAGACCGGAGACAATGGAGCACGGCGATCTTCGACGTCAGACATGTGGCTGGCTTCAAATTATCACCGATGCTTCTGCAGACCGGAGACAATGAAGCACAGCGATCTTCGACGTCAGACATGTGGCTGGCTTCAAATTATCACCGATGCTTCTGCAGACCGGAGACAATGGAGCACAGCGATCTTCGACGTCAGACATGTGGCTGGCTTCAAATTATCACCGATGCTTCTGCAGACCGGAGACAATGGAGCACAGCGATCTTCGACGTCAAACATGTGGCTGGCTTCAAATTATCACCGATGCTTCTGCAGACCGGAGACAATGAAGCACAGCGATCTTCGACGTCAGACATGTGGCTGGCTTCAAATTATCACCGATGCTTCTGCAGACCGGAGACAATGGAGCACAGCGATCTTCGACGTCAGACATGTGGCTGGCTTCAAATTATCACCGATGCTTCTGCAGACCGGAGACAATGAAGCACAGCGATCTTCGACGTCAGACATGTGGCTGGCTTCAAATTATCACCGATGCTTCTGCAGACCGGAGACAATGGAGCACAGCGATCTTCGACGTCAGACATGTGGCTGGCTTCAAATTATCACCGATGCTTCTGCAGACCGGAGACAATGGAGCACAGCGGTCTTCGACGTCAGACATGTGGCTGGCTTCAAATTATCACCGATGCTTCTGCAGACCGGAGACAATAGAGCACAGCGATCTTCGACGTCAGACATGTGGCTGGCTTCAAATTATCACCGATGCTTCTGCAGACCGGAGACAATGGAGCACAGCCATCTTCGACGTCAGACATGTGGCTGGCTTCAAATTATCACCGATGCTTCTGCAGACCGGAGACAATGAAGCACAGCGATCTTCGACGTCAGACATGTGGCTGGCTTCAAATTATCACCGATGCTTCTGCAGACCGGAGACAATGGAGCACGGCGATCTTCGACGTCAGACATGTGGCTGGCTTCAAATTATCACCGATGCTTCTGCAGACCGGAGACAATGGAGCACAGCGATCTTCGACGTCAGACATGTGGCTGGCTTCAAATTATCACCGATGCTTCTGCAGACCGGAGACAATGAAGCACAGCGATCTTCGACGTCAGACATGTGGCTGGCTTCAAATTATCACCGATGCTTCTGCAGACCGGAGACAATGGAGCACAGCGATCTTCGACGTCAGACATGTGGCTGGCTTCAAATTATCACCGATGCTTCTGCAGACCGGAGACAATGGAGCACAGCGGTCTTCGACGTCAGACATGTGGCTGGCTTCAAATTATCACCGATGCTTCTGCAGACCGGAGACAATGGAGCACAGCGGTCTTCGACGTCAGACATGTGGCTGGCTTCAAATTATCACCGATGCTTCTGCAGACCGGAGACAATGGAGCACAGCGATCTTCGACGTCAGACATGTGGCTGGCTTCAAATTATCACCGATGCTTCTGCAGACCGGAGACAATGGAGCACAGCGATCTTCGACGTCAGACATGTGGCTGGCTTCAAATTATCACCGATGCTTCTGCAGACTGGAGACAATGGAGCACAGCGATCTTCGACGTCAGACATGTGACTGGCTTCAAATTATCACCGATGCTTCTGCAGACCGGAGACAATGGAGCACAGCGATCTTCGACGTCAGACATGTGGCTGGCTTCAAATTATCACCGATGCTTCTGCAGACCGGAGACAATGGAGCACAGCGATCTTCGACGTCAGACATGTGGCTGGCTTCAAATTATCACCGATGCTTCTGCAGACCGGAGACAATGAAGCACAGCGATCTTCGACGTCAGACATGTGGCTGGCTTCAAATTATCACCGATGCTTCTGCAGACCGGAGACAATGGAGCACGGCGATCTTCGACGTCAGACATGTGGCTGGCTTCAAATTATCACCGATGCTTCTGCAGACCGGAGACAATAGAGCACAGCGATCTTCGACGTCAGACATGTGGCTGGCTTCAAATTATCACCGATGCTTCTGCAGACCGGAGACAATGGAGCACAGCGATCTTCGATGTCAGACATGTGGCTGGCTTCAAATTATCACCGATGCTTCTGCAGACCGGAGACAATGAAGCACAGCGATCTTCGACGTCAGACATGTGGCTGGCTTCAAATTATCACCGATGCTTCTGCAGACCGGAGACAATGGAGCACAGCGATCTTCGACGTCAGACATGTGGCTGGCTTCAAATTATCACCGATGCTTCTGCAGACCGGAGACAATGGAGCACAGCGGTCTTCGACGTCAGACATGTGGCTGGCTTAAAATTATCACCGATGCTTCTGCAGACCGGAGACAATGGAGCACAGCGATCTTCGACGTCAGACATGTGGCTGGCTTCAAATTATCACCGATGCTTCTGCAGACCGGAGACAATGAAGCACAGCGATCTTCGACGTCAGACATGTGGCTGGCTTCAAATTATCACCGATGCTTCTGCAGACCGGAGACAATGGAGCACAGCGATCTTCGACGTCAGACATGTGGCTGGCTTCAAATTATCACCGATGCTTCTGCAGACCGGAGACAATGGAGCACAGCGATCTTCGACGTCAGACATGTGGCTGGCTTCAAATTATCACCGATGCTTCTGCAGACCGGAGACAATGAAGCACAGCGATCTTCGACGTCAGACATGTGGCTGGCTTAAAATTATCACCGATGCTTCTGCAGACCGGAGACAATGGAGCACAGCGATCTTCGACGTCAGACATGTGGCTGGCTTCAAATTATCACCGATGCTTCTGCAGACCGGAGACAATGGAGCACAGCGATCTTCGACGTCAGACATGTGGCTGGCTTCAAATTATCACCGATGCTTCTGCAGACCGGAGACAATGGAGCACGGCGATCTTCGACGTCAGACATGTGGCTGGCTTCAAATTATCACCGATGCTTCTGCAGACCGGAGACAATGGAGCACAGCGATCTTCGACGTCAGACATGTGGCTGGCTTCAAATTATCACCGATGCTTCTGCAGACCGAAGACAGTGGAGCACAGCGATCTTCGACGTCAGACATGTGGCTGGCTTCAAATTATCACCGATGCTTCTGCAGACCGGAGACAATGAAGCACAGCGATCTTCGACGTCAGACATGTGGCTGGCTTCAAATTATCACCGATGCTTCTGCAGACTGGAGACAATGGAGCACAGCGATCTTCGACGTCAGACATGTGGCTGGCTTCAAATTATCACCGATGCTTCTGCAGACCGGAGACAATGGAGCACAGCGATCTTCGACGTCAGACATGTGGCTGGCTTCAAATTATCACCGATGCTTCTGCAGACCGGAGACAATGGAGCACAGCGATCTTCGACGTCAGACATGAGGCTGGCTTCAAATTATCACCGATGCTTCTGCAGACCGGAGACAATGAAGCACAGCGATCTTCGACGTCAGACATGTGGCTGGCTTCAAATTATCACCGATGCTTCTGCAGACCGGAGACAATGGAGCACGGCGATCTTCGACGTCAGACATGTGGCTGGCTTCAAATTATCACCGATGCTTCTGCAGACCGGAGACAATGGAGCACAGCGATCTTCGACGTCAGACATGTGGCTGGCTTCAAATTATCACCGATGCTTCTGCAGACCGGAGACAATGGAGCACAGCGGTCTTCGACGTCAGACATGTGGCTGGCTTCAAATTATCACCGATGCTTCTGCAGACCGGAGACAATGGAGCACGGCGATCTTCGACGTCAGACATGTGGCTGGCTTCAAATTATCACCGATGCTTCTGCAGACCGGAGACAATGGAGCACAGCGATCTTCGACGTCAGACATGTGGCTGGCTTCAAATTATCACCGATGCTTCTGCAGACCGGAGACAGTGGAGCACAGCGATCTTCGACGTCAGACATGTGGCTGGCTTCAAATTATCACCGATGCTTCTGCAGACCGGAGACAATGAAGCACAGCGATCTTCGACGTCAGACATGTGGCTGGCTTCAAATTATCACCGATGCTTCTGCAGACCGGAGACAATGGAGCACAGCGATCTTCGACGTCAGACATGTGGCTGGCTTCAAATTATCACCGATGCTTCTGCAGACCGGAGACAATGGAGCACAGCGATCTTCGACGTCAGACATGAGGCTGGCTTCAAATTATCACCGATGCTTCTGCAGACCGGAGACAATGAAGCACAGCGATCTTCGACGTCAGACATGTGGCTGGCTTCAAATTATTACCGATGCTTCTGCAGACCGGAGACAATGGAGCACGGCGATCTTCGACGTCAGACATGTGGCTGGCTTCAAATTATCACCGATGCTTCTGCAGACCGGAGACAATAGAGCACAGCGATCTTCGACGTCAAACATGTGGCTGGCTTCAAATTATCACCGATGCTTCTGCAGACCGGAGACAATGGAGCACAGCGATCTTCGACGTCAGACATGTGGCTGGCTTCAAATTATCACCGATGCTTCTGCAGACCGGAGACAATGAAGCACAGCGATCTTCGACGTCAGACATGTGGCTGGCTTCAAATTATCACCGATGCTTCTGCAGACCGGAGACAATGGAGCACAGCGATCTTCGACGTCAGACATGTGGCTGGCTTCAAATTATCACCGATGCTTCTGCAGACCGGAGACAATGGAGCACAGCGGTCTTCGACGTCAGACATGTGGCTGGCTTCAAATTATCACCGATGCTTCTGCAGACCGGAGACAATGGAGCACAGCGATCTTCGACGTCAGACATGTGGCTGGCTTCAAATTATCACCGATGCTTCTGCAGACCGGAGACAATGAAGCACAGCGATCTACGACGTCAGACATGTGGCTGGCTTCAAATTATCACCGATGCTTCTGCAGACCGGAGACAATGGAGCACAGCGATCTTCGACGTCAGACATGTGGCTGGCTTCAAATTATCACCGATGCTTCTGCAGACCGGAGACAATGAAGCACAGCGATCTTCGACGTCAGACATGTGGCTGGCTTCAAATTATCACCGATGCTTCTGCAGACCGGAGACAATGGAGCACAGCGATCTTCGACGTCAGACATGTGGCTGGCTTCAAATTATCACCGATGCTTCTGCAGACCGGAGACAATGGAGCACAGCGGTCTTCGACGTCAGACATGTGGCGAGCTTCAAATTATCACCGATGCTTCTGCAGACCGGAGACAATGGAGCACAGCGATCTTCGACGTCAGACATGTGGCTGGCTTCAAATTATCACCGATGCTTCTGCAGACCGGAGACAATGAAGCACAGCGATCTACGACGTCAGACATGTGGCTGGCTTCAAATTATCACCGATGCTTCTGCAGACCGGGGACAATGGAGCACAGCGATCAGATTTGTGCTGTTCCCCCTGGATACCGGTTAATCCCACTTTCGGCCAAAATCGATTCAAGTTTGTTCAAGTACTTAATGCCGATATAATTTCAGAGCTTTATTAACTATATTAAGATAGTCTTCACCTGTTATTTCGAATTCAAAAGGCTGACTTTCAATTCAATATCCTCATAGTCTTTTTCACTTGTTCCTTTTCGTATTGTTTTTATCTCACTTTTTCTCCAATTGCTTGATTCTTCTTGACACACATGGTTCTTTGTTGTTTTATCTAACGCATTTTCGAAAGCCTATCTTAGCGTCATATACTGGATTCTATTGCATATGATCATTATTGTATCCAACTCTGTAGTACGATCGCTTCTCGGAGAAACCAAGTGTTTTAAGTCACTGCTAGTTTTTGTTATTATAGCTCCTTGTCTGTTTATAATCTGCCTTGGATAATTCTCCGTATGTCAGTGAGCAAGTTAAAGAAAATGGCTTATCATTGGTACCTGCAAGACACAGGAGGTATCACGCAGAGAAAATTACTGACACATTTTTTGCTGACACAGCTAAACAAGCAGCAGCCCTACTACACTGTCTCGAAGAAACGGGAAATTGCATTTGGCTTTTTGCTTACACTACCAAAACAGAGCACATTTTCTTGAATCAAAATAGTAATATCTCTTCCCTAAATGAGACTTTTCTTGAAAATGTTGACGCGTTTACCTATTTTGGCAGTAAAGTTTCAAAGCAAAATTGCACAGAAACTGAACTAAATGTGCGAATCAACAAGATGTGAGCTGGACGAGATGAAAGTAATATGGAAGTAAAACCTTCCTACCAAGATGAAACGTGACTTCTTTAAAGCCATTGTTACATCAGTTCTGGTAGATGGAAGCACCACCTGAACTTTTACCAAAGGATTGGAAAATAAAATTTACGGTATATTCACCAGAATGCTAAGAGCTGATCTGAAATTTTCTTGGAAATAGCACCCCACGAGGCAGTAACTCTATGGTCACTTTGATCGGATCTCAGCCCGGATCAGAAAGAGAATAAACAGATTTGCTGGCCACTTCTGGGAGGCTAATGATGAAATGGTCAGCGATGTTCTTTTGTGGATGCCAGAAAAAGGGTGTAGTTCAGTGGGGAGATCGCACGGAATCAGCGTCAAACAATTAGCAAATGACTCACAATGCATCTATGAAGACCTACCAGATGTGATAGAGAATAGAGCAAAATGGTGCGAGAAAGTCACCAGGATCGGTGACACTACCACGTCATTTATTTAAATTTATATTTTATATTCTATGCCTATATACTAATCGACTCCGCTGCTGTAGTAGTAGACGGGGTCCCACTTAACGAGGGACGGAGAAATATTATATGCAATTTGGGTCCACGTGACGCGACTAAGCTTGATATCTGGTGTTGGCTTCTTAAACTTTCACAGTAAGAAATCGTCTCTCTATCACCACGCCAAATAATTTTTTTAAAGGGATTTCCTACAAGTCAAACGGAGTTTCTTTCTAAAAGTTCTCACACGACTAATTATCAGTGTTCGCTCGGTAGCAACAACAAATGGTGTTACCTGAAGTTTTAGTGACAACAAGTCTTCTCAAATTTCCATTACGCTCCACTTTTTTCAATTACTGTTGCAAATTACTTATGTTAGCATTGAGCTATCGCTAATAAGTTAATTTCGCTTTCACTAGAATTTGAGTGTAAATAAACTTCTCATCTGTGGAATACTTTTTCACAAGATTGCTTCCCTGAGGGCTAAAACATGGTCTTCTATAGATAGAATGTCAATAAACACTTGCCATAAACTGTCTCTATAAATTATTAACTCTTATCCTCGAGTGGCTCTTAGTCTTAATAAATGGTAACTGTTTAGTAAAATACATACAAAGCTGATCTACATAAGTAAATGCTGGTATTTGTAATTATTAGACCGGTCAAGGTTTTGGGAGAGTTGGAGAAAAAAAGTATAGTTTATTTGGACCATCTGTAACTCTACCAACTGACCTTGATAATAACGTGTTTGTCGCATGTGTTGATATCGATTAGTTGGTGCGATCGTAGATAAGCCATCCTTTTCAATTATGATGTTTGTTTGTAGTTATGAGTCCGGGGAAGTTTCAACAAATATTACACTGTTAATATCCATCACTAATCGATACGTTTGATTCTTATTCCCTCTTAAAAGCTTTTTTGTATCTGTCGGAACTCATCAGAGGAAAAACATCAACAATAAATTGAAACACGAATGAACGTGACACGTCAATATAAAAAAAATCTATGTTGTATTTATTTTCGTTTCAATTTATATTTGTTTTCCTTTGATGGCAGTAATGTACATCCGGTTCTGAAGTCCCAATTTCAGAGCAGCTGTCGATTTGCCGTCTCGTTTTCTTCATGTACAATGTTCATTCAATATGTTAATACGGGAAACAAGAAATCTCATTGGCTGAACAGTGCACGTGAAGAAGGCCGGAGAATACACTTATCGAAACCAGTTATGAAATAAATAGCAACATTATGATAACCCCTCATATGAATAATTAACACCAAATATTCTCTATAAAGACTTTTTAAATTATTCTAAACGAAAATAGTGTATTGAAAATTCAGTTTGTTTAAAAGGAAATGACGTTACGCATCAATAAACAAAGGCGTAAGAAAATTCGTGCAGGTTTCATGTTTTGAGAAAACGACCGCTGAACGAAACTATCGACATCTAGCGAGGAAGTGTATACCAAATTTATTGCCATTTTCACTAATGTTGTCATAACGATGAAAATAAAATTGTTGCAACTTTCAATAATAAAAACGTTTCTAATTTACTAACTGTTGAACCTTTTGCTAAGATGAAATCGGCCGCATTTAACACTCGTTGAAGAAGGTTATGTCTTAAGAGCGCTAATCGACTGATACAAATGTAATAATGAATTATTCAGAAGAATCAACTAACTTGGTATAAACATGGTGGGTTGTGTAACAACGTGGTCCTTGGTGGGGGAACAAGGGAAAAATAATAGTTTTAACAAAGTAATTATATACTAGCAAAAATATTTACTACTTCTCCAAAAGAAGAAGGCAATCCCTGGGAAGATGGTATCATGGCCACAGAACAGATACTACACTACCCCTCCATCACAGAAAGCAGGGATATAGTATTATGACGAACTAACATTTACTACACTCCCCAAAAAGAGGAGGTAATGCCTTGAAGGATGGTATTATGACAAATGAATATATATTAAACTACTCCCAAATGCGGGAGAATACCTGATAGGATGGTCTCATGATAAAAGAACATATACTACATAACCTGTCCCCAAAAAGAAGTAATGTCTTGAAAATGGTATCATGACAACAGAACAGATACTACACTACAATTTCTCGAATTGAGCATTGGAAATTATACCTTAGTCTGAAATAGTATAGTAAATGTTATTGAGCATTAAAAAATAGTACAATAGCTAAGTATTAATAGAAGTAATAGTATAGTTTCAGATGCAGACAGATATAAGATCTCTATTAGTAAGAGATTAGCTTACCAACAAGTCTAAACTATGTCTTCTTTTTCTTTTTTCTTCTTTTTCTTTTTTCTTCTTTTTCTTTCTTCTTCTTCTTTTTCTTCTTTTCCTTCTCCCTTTCCCTCTATGTCGAGAATGATTTTAAAAACAAGTTTTATGCTACGATATAATTCGAATTTTCTTGAGTAAGATTTTACGAGGAATCCAATTGTGGTATCAAATGTTATATTATTGTTGTGTTTATTATATCTATATAGTTATATAATAAGTTAGATACAAAAAATGTAACCGATAATAAATTACTTTGCATCACATTTTCAGTCATATTAAGTAAGACATTTTTAAAGGATTAGTGCGTGCACATGAGCGTCAATAATGTGTATGTGCTTGGTAAAATCCTAAACCATTGAACTGATAATTATGAATTATGGAATACGTATTCTAGGCAACGGGGATATTAATGTAGGCACATTATTTACTATTTTAAACTATACCATTTACGGGGTGCGAACAAAACCGTACCATACCCCCAAAGAAAGAAACACATTAAAATGTAAAAAATGTATTGCTTATGCCCAATATGGATGTATATTAAGAAAGCTTGCTTTCATTCAGGCAAATGTTATTAAATAATAATTATCTATATACTTGAAAATTGGATAAGGTTATAAAAGATAAATAAAAGCTTTATGATGTAACCTATCTTTCTGTGTGATATCATCCAGCGTGCACGACCACAAAATACAAACGTGCAAACTTACAGGCAAGATAGGTTTCGGTAGTATTTATTTACCTCCTCTCCAAGAGGTTAGGCACAAGGCCAGTATTATCTTACTCCCACAAGGTAAGATGTGACCCAAGGGCGGGTCGGGAAAGTGGGACTTGAAAAGCCAGCGCCCGAGAAGGTGAGCACTCGCGCCATTAAAAATTGCCTGGGCAGCCCCATGGGCATTCCCCGGTAGGGGCGCCACAGGCAGTAAGCAATAAACTGACTCCTCCCCAAAGAGGGGAGGCAAAGCCTGGGAGGGTGGGCCTCCTAGAACTGCACAGGACAAACCCACAGACCGGCGGAATCAAGCCCCGAAGGACAAGACGACACCGGTCTATAGGGTGCAGTATCCATCGGAACAGATACTACACTTTGATCCCTGCCAAAAGGCCGAGAGAAGCCCACGTCATCATTCGTGGCGTCATCTATTTGTAACAGCATCAAGTGTAGCACGAGGATAAACAAACAAACAAATGTAAGTAGTATATAGAGATAGATAGATAGATGGATAGATGGATGGATGGATGGATGGATAGATAGATAGATAGATAGATAGATAGATAGATAGATAGATAGATAGATGGATGGATAGATAGATAGATACTACTAGTATAGAGAGCAGTTGTAGTGAAATTACTGGTAGTTGTAGTAGTATTAGTAGTAGTTGTAGTAGTATTAGTTACATAATAGTTGGTTTGCATAGTTACATATGTTATCCCTCATATTCCATAAACAATGTTTCTGACAAAGGGAGAATAATTGCTGCTTTCTGGGTCCGTTGTTGTTTTGAGTGATTAGGATGTAGAGATTTTCAATCCTCTCATAATATTCATCATCATTCAACTGTCAATTCATCCATCTCATTTAGTCTTTTCCTCGAGTGATTTTCAGCCTTCATATGTAGTGAGTCCTTAGTCAAAGAAAAAGCGTCCCTGTTTCAAAAAAGCGTAATATTGGTGGATTGAAAACTACCATCGTTTGCAACGAAGAGCAGGTTTATTTTGGGGAGTGACAGAAGAGAGTAGTGGTTGCAGGTAAACGACGCGGCTTATCTAAAGGTTTTAGCAAAAGAACACAAAGCAGATCGTTATTGATAGCGGAAGATTCTTTTGGTCGATTGGATACAGTAATCAATCTTTATTAGAACTAGAAAACGATGCAGCGTGACGGAAGGAAACATTACATCTCCCCTAGGAGGGAAGGTAATAACACATCCGCCATTGTGCAAAATCTTTTTGCGGTAAGAAATAAGTAAATAACATTATTATTAACTGACAAGTGTTTGCTCAGTGGCAACAACAGGTGGTGTTACCTGAAGTTTTAGTGATAACAAGCCTTCCCAAATGTCCAGTACGCTCCACTTGTTTCGATTACCGCTGCAAATCACTTACGTTCTCACAGCAGCCGTTTGTCATTGAGTTATCGCTGATAAGTTATTTCGGCTTTCTCTGGAATTAGAGTGGCAAAAGGCTTCCCAATATTCCCATACTCTCGGTGCCCTTCCAATTGAGTTTTGGATGATGCTCCCACTTCTGAGTCTTCCTCTCCTCCCTGATCCATAACGACCAGATTTTGTGGCATTAGCTGATGTTTAACAAGAAATGAAAGGTCAGTCGAGGTCGACTTGATGAACTCGAGGTGAAGATTGCTAGACTGTGGGAATGTGGGAATTAATAGGATCGTATAGCATGTAACATATGTGAGAGAGAAGAGTTCGTTTGAAGTACGCAAGCGTGACCATGTAAAATGATATGGGCTGACAAAATATGATTAAACAGTGATTATAGCATATAGTTTCCTCCAAACAGGTCAGTGGTTTGGAACGAAGATAAAGTCGAACAAATCTCATCTGTCTTCTATCAGCTTTGTCGCGACGTACAGCCTTTGAAAGTATAAATACGGAGTGTGGGTTTCAGGACTGCAAGTCCTTAGTCTCGAAGGATCACGTCGCGCGTACAAGGCGAACGTGCAGCTCAGAAGGCTGAATACAACTTTACTGTTTCTGAAACGATTATGGCAAGTTTTCTGCATGCAAAACACTAGATTAAAATTCAACAATGGGATGAAAGTGTTTGCAGGAATAGATATATTAAATACAAAAAACTGAGTTCAATCCCTGTATAGGGTGGTATATTTTAATTTCTCTTAAATCACATTCAAAAATAAATTTCATTAAACAATATCTGAGAAGAAACTGGTGATGTAAGTAGTTCATGGCTTGAATGTAAATAAAATTTCATTGTGAAAATGAACAAATGGTTTTTTTTTTAATTTAAATTTTTGATTGATTCGATTTTGAAATTTAATATTTCTCTCGGTTACTTTTGCCAGAACCGGACCTTGCGTCAGACAATGTTCGTCCCAAATACTGGATGTTTTAGGACAAAGTCCTGAAACTGAAGCACACAAAATGGCCATTACGTGATGAGGAAGTGTAGCAATAAATCAGACGTACAAAGATATTGACACAAACTCCAAGGTAGAACGACGGGTGAAAATTACTTTGCACCATATTCACGGATGGGAAAGTGATTTGCGTGTTGGTGGGGAGGTATAGTTCTATTCCCATCCCTTGAGAGGAACTAGAAAATAACTTAATTAATATCTCTTTTACAAGCTTATGGTTCTCATGCCAAAGTGTAAAAGAGGGCGATAGATAAATTTATTAAACTTATTAAAATTTGAGGAAAAATATTGGTCACGTAAATGGTTTCCCGCGGACCGCAGAAACACAGTCCGCAGATAGCGTATTTGAGATGCCTGTTTTAGTGGGAGTCAATATTTGACCCCTATTGAACCTAAATGCTGATTACAGATGAGTAATAATCACACCAGATAGCAAGATTGCTTTAGCTAATAATATCACCACAGGCTTCTATATTCTAACGTCAAGTAATTGAAAGCATGAGAATTAAAATTAGACTGAATGTGTTTCCTCCTTCACGATAACGTATCAAAAAAAGAGTGATAATAGCATCCAGCCTAAAGTACACAAACACACGCGTATAAAAAAAGAGTGTGTATAATATGAAAGTGAGTGTCTGAGCATCGCGTGATTCAATGCATGAGAGTATTATCTTGAACATTTCAAACACCGACCGGACAGATTCGCATTATCTACGCCCACATTTGACAATGATATTAGCTTCGAGAAATAAAAAAAAAAACTTGCAATACCAAATATCATTATTCGCACGCAATTCCCAAATATATTGATTGCATCTAAAAAAGATAATAAATGCATGAGTTTTGAGTGAACGACGCCGGGATGTTATCTTCCACCAACGAAAGTTTTTCTACTGATAGATTCACAACAATTATTGATGGCTAAGAATTAATTATCTCGATCGATAATTCGAATGGCTGGGATTGCATCGACAAAAGAATGGGAGGTCTCGTTATATCATTGTATCATGTATATTGTCATATATAGATATACTGTGAAATATAGAGATCTCTTTATATATCTCATTATAATGGTGACTATGTAGCTGTAACCGAGACTGCATCACTATCTACGTCAGAATTCTCCGTAATTTTACCTCTTATTCTTGATGTTTATTTTTTTTAAATTTTACACCATCACAAAAAATTAAGACACAAGTACATGCACGCTTGCGACATACATATAGAGGGTTGTAGCAGTCTTGCAACTAAGGCGTGAATGAACTGTCAACAAAAAAATGTTTCGTGTTTCTCATACGGAAATCAAATAGAATTAAACCTTTTTACAAGCAATAATATTAATTGTTCGTGTTTCATTTTTGTGTCTCATGAGAAACAACAACAGCAAGAGAATGCAGCAACAAAAGCAAACTAACTACATCTAGACTAGATAATAAGCTACATATTGCGTTCGGGTTTACGGTTAGGTTTAGGATTAAACTAGACTAGATAATAAGCTATATATTGCTTTCGGGTTTAGGGTTAGGGTTAAGATTAAACTAGACGAGATAATAGGCTATATCTATTGCGTTCTAGTTTAGTGTTAGGTTTAGGATTAAACTAGACTAGATAATAAGCTATATCTATTGCGTTCGGGTTTAGGGTTAGGGTTAGGTTTAGGATTAAACTAGACTAGATAATAAGCTATATATTGCTTTCAAGGTTAGGGTTAAACTAGACTTGATAATAAGCTATATATTGCTTTCGGGGTTAGGGTTAGGGTTAAACTAGACTTGATAATAAGCTATATATTGCTTTCGGGTTTAGTGTTAGGGTTAAGATTAGGATAAAACTAGACTTGATAATAAGCTACATATTGCTTTCGGGTTTAAGGTTAGGATTAAGTTTAGGATTAGGATTAAACTAGACTGGATAATAAGCTACATATTGCTTTCGGGTTTAAGGTTAGGATTAAGTTTAGGATTAGGATTAAACTAGACTGGATAATAAGCTACATATTGTTAAATTATTTAGTGTAGATACTTTACGTTTCACGAAGAAAAAATAAATTATTTAAAGATGTCTCTGATTGTTCTCAAAACAAAAATAGGCAGATTCAAATGTGTAAATTTTCTACAAATTTACACTGTTTTTGTCCACATACACTAACCTTAAGTCGCTGGGAAAATGGTTTGATCTGTCCACCACTCCAGAAAGTACATCACAATCCTCTACATTTATAAGAGTCAAACTTTGTATGGTTGCTATACTTGAATTTACGTTCATGCCTGCAACTGGAGATAGTAATCCCCCAGACACCCCTCCCCCATTTGATTAAATACCCTACCATCATCTCGGATCTTCCCTCCCTACATCTCGAATTTCCTTTCCGATAGTTCTAATTCCTGTTGTTCTATAATCTCTGCATATATCTCCCTCATCCCTTTAGCTTTCTCTTAACTTAAAAAATTACCCATAAACTCCGTTAGCCTCACAATTCCTTTAGCTTTAATACCTTTCTCCCACTACCACCTAAATCATTCTACTTAACCTCCTTAACCGTATAACTTTTATATGACTTCCATTTCTTTCCCCTTTAACTTCTTTTAATACACTCGTCCGCTTCCTTTCAACACTTCCAAACTTCTATCCTTCCCTCTCAACCTGATAACTAACCCACCATATTCACATTATACCCTAGCCCTTTTATTTTCTTGATGGTTCGCCTTATCTACTCTTAATCCCCTCTGCACACTTCGATATCGAACTCCATACTGTTTTCTCTGTGCACTCTAATTATTTTTCCCCTCCTGTTTTTACTTCTAAATAATTCTTCTCACTCTTTTAATAGCCTCGATTATTCCCCCTAGTTTACCTCGCCCTTCGCTCACTTCTCTCAGACCATGCTCAACCCCCAACCCGCCCTCGCTCTACATCTTTTAACCCCCATAATATTTACTTTTAACTGCGATCTCCATTCTCACTCTGGCTTAATCTATTGTCACTACTTTAACCTTGTATGGCTCTTACTTCTTTCTGCCATCATTAACCTATTTAATAATTTTCTTAATCAACCTCCATATACCTTTTTTTGAAAATTTTTTTGTTTCAAAGTTTAATTTTCCCGCATCCATAAAGCACTAGCGTCCCGTAACAGCATATTTTATTTCAACCAATATCTTTAACCACCTTGGGGATTCCCATTCCGTATATCCTTTCGATGTCTATTTTCCTTTTTCCTTTTTCCTTATTTTAATACTCACCTTCGAGCTCCAATTTTATCGACTTTTCCCTCATTCTATTATTATTATTTTTTTATCGGTCAATCCATAATTTTCCTTGCGAGCCTAAGACTAATTTTATTATCTCTTTTTCATTTTTTATTTTTTATTTCTATTTTTAATTCTATTTTTATTTTTACTTTTTTAATTTTTCAATTTTTAATTTTTATTCTTACTATTCATTTTTCTAGCTCTACCCTTCAAATATAGTTTGCCTCATTGTTTATAAGTAAGGTCATCTGATTAAACATCTAAACTTCGAACTCTGTTCATGGACACATTCTGGTATTTTAACTCTCCCTCCCAGCACACGTTGACTCACCCCCACTCCATTCTTTCCCTTTTCTAGTTGAACCCTAATTCGCGCTAACATCTAATTTCAACTTTATGCGACTCACCCCCCACAATCACACTCTTAGTTTTAACCGCACTCATTCACCGCACCCGTTCCCTTCTCCTCCTTCGCACCCGTTCCTATCTCCTCCACCACACCCCTTACTCGTTCCCTCCCTGCCTACTGGTCGCATATGAGTTTCTGCCTTTCTTCATTTCAAGTCGGCTTTCTCAACGGGCTAGCTTTAAAATATTTTCGCTGCCTTTATTCCCATTTTAAAACACTTTCCTTGATATCTCAGCCCAGGAAGTATTTTTAATGGCGAATATTTTCCACCTCACTCTTTACTGAGCCTGCCTGCATCCACGAGCGTACCTCTTATTGGACTGTTTACCCTTTGGATTTTCTATTTTCGCCGCACCTGAAGTTGTGGCTTCTTGGAATTTAACTTTGAATCCTCTCTCACAACATCTCGTGCCTTTAACGACCTATCTATCTACATCTCATTCTCTCCGCTGGACTTTTCGACACCGGACTTTTTAGCAATCGGACATTTGCTTGCATTCGGGCAGAGTTTTGCCGTGTGTTTCTTTCCCTACAAATTTTATTTTATTTTTTCAAATTTTAAATCTTGGCCTTTGCCAACTTATCTATCCCAGCGACTTCCTCTGATGATAAGATTTTGATCTTTGAAAAGCCTGGCTTAAGGAAAATTTAACTTGAATAAATTGCCTTTTCGCGGAATATACCTTGCTCTGAACAATTGAATTGAATTTTGATTTGGCTTTTGCTTCTCTAATTCCTTTCCATTCTTCTTCATATATATATATATATATATATATATATATATATATATATATATATATATATATATATGAATATATGTATATATAAAATTACATAAACAATAGTATAGCCTTACGTCAATCAACCAACGTTTCAATGCGTATTACCGCAAAACTCTGCCTTTGACAAGATGCGGTAATACGCATTGAAACGTTTGTTGATTGACGTAAGGCTATACTATTGTTTATGCAATTTTATAAATGCTCTACTTGGTATTGAGCACTCTTAAAAACATGTTTTTTGTTTACTTTATTAACACATTTGAACTTGATCAAATAAATAAATATATATATATATGTATATATATATATATATATATATATATATGCCTATGTATGTATGCATATCAATATTTGTGTATGTTGTCTATTACAATGATCATCTTTAAAAATAGTATGCATTATTTCAACACTTGATTTGTTTATAGGTTGTATATAAATGACATATTTATTAGCAAATACTGTGAACGCTTTCAAATCCTATAAAGTGTGAAGTAAACATAAAAACAACTGAAATAATTGCAATAACATCGTATTTCAGCGTGAAAATCATCTATTGGTTATGTTTGCAATTCATTTATCATATTTTATACACATGGTATAAATCGATGAGAAACGCGGAGGAATAAGTTGCTTATCTTCTCGAATATTGTTTGCGTATTATCCAAATGTGTTTAGAATAAAAAACAGTAAAATAAACAATTCACCAGACAATGTCTGCACAAGATATACCTCCCCTCTCTCTTTCTCTCTCTCTCTTTCTCTTTCTCTCTCTCTCTCTCTCTCTTTCTCTTTCTCTTTCTCTCTCTCTCTTTCTCTCTCTTTCTCTCTCTCTTTCTCTCTCTCTCTTTCTCTCTCTCTTTCTCTCTCTCTCTTTCTCTCTCTCTCTTTCTCTTTCTCTCTCTTTCTCTCAAAATTGCATCCTCACGAGGGCAAATTTAAAAATAATGGCGGTTTTTAATATCAATAATATTTATATCCACCCAAATAAAACTTCTTTAATCAAATTCTCTTTCGACCGAGTACAAAATATATACACTTTCAATTATTTATTTATAAAAAAAAACGGAGAAATTTTACAAATAAAGCACAAGGCCATCAAAAGTGTGGTTCGTTGATCATACTCCGTATATCGTACTCTTTAATGTCATATCAAGCCTCTTTCTAGACAATCAGACAATTCAATGTTTCAAATTCTTTCGAAGTTTCAATCAACTGAACTTGTATTCGACAGACCGGGTAATCTTCATTCTCGATAGCTCCCAAATCTTCTAAACAGCCGACTCTTTTGAATAAGCACAATTGCATTATTTTCACATAAGTAATAAGACTGGCCATCTGATCGAATTTATTATTTAAGTAATGTCGGAAATATAAGTAGGCCCCTTACTTTATGGCTCATGGAACCGGAAGAGATGATTCAGTGGGGATTGTAATAAAGGGATTTGTCCCGCAAAATGATGTTAGACGGACTCCACCATCAAGTGAGACCGAGGGCAAGTAACATTTGAAATTATTAATAATAATAATAATAATAATAATAATAATACTGCTAATAATAATAATAATAATAATAATAATAATAATAATAATAATAATGATAATAATAATAATAATAATAATAATAATAATAATAATAATAATAATAATAATAAAAATGATAATGATGAAAAACAGATAAGATCATTTCACTTTTATATTCGTCTTGTCTTATTCCCGCATTGTAATTGCCTTATATAACATCTCTCTCTCTCTCTCTCTCTCTCTCTCTCTCTCTCTCTCTCTCTCATATATATATATATATATATATATATATATATATATATATATATATATATATATATATATATATGGTAAAAGCTCAATATACGAGATAGAGCAATTATAAAGATAGATGAACGAACAGTGATAAACATGCACGAATGTCCAAATTTATTTCAAACTTCGATAGTTCAATGCAAGGCATATTCTGTAATAAAATTATTTTTATTATTCTTTCCTTAAGCCATGACTTTTCAAAGATCGAAATCTGATCATCAGAGAAATTATACAGATAGATAAGTTGGCAATAGAAAAGCCAAAATTCAACATTTGAAAAAATATTGAGAAAATGACGGGTGAAAAAAAAAAAACAACACTTGCTGTTATGTAAGATTTTAAGAAAAAATAAATAGTAAGTCACATTTCGTATTCGATTTATTATTTTTGTTCCTTCAAACTCACATCTTACCCAGAATTTGCATTGCCCAAAGCCTTTTAAAAACATACTACTAATATATATATATATGTATATATATATATATATATATATATATATATATATATATATATATATATATATATAACATACGACCCCACACCTTTACTCTTCTTCCTCCGTGGGTATCGTAGTCGGCCACTCGCGCACATGTGTTTGATATCCTGGTCGCGGCGCCACCTATAAACAGGTACCCCACACTCTTCTTCCTTGTGACGACATCAAATGTAATGAGAACCGTCTCGGCGCAGGAATCCTTCCTGACTGTGAACACATTTTCTTTGGCTCGTGATTTCGTCTGTAGTGGCTGCAAAAAACAAAGAATGATATGTCGAACTCCCCCGGTCGGACGAATGACAATTTCGGGGCTCTGTGATAGCAAAGTTACTCGGCGCACAATTCAACAGTAGTAATAACTCAACAACATTGGTCTCCTTGTATCCATTAACTATTAATAACAAATAAAAGAAAGGATTAATTTTACAGTGAATTGAGTCTCTTATCTTAGTAAATTGTCCCGGTTTACTAAACTAGTCGTCGTCTTAGTGTACGAAGATGTTCGCAAACAGTCAACGAACTCTTACTCTGTGAGGGAAGGGCGATGGCAAAAGGTCTGTTCTTTTAATAATGGCTTATTTACCAACTATCGTATCTCTCTGCGTGCGTGTGTGAATCTCTACTATTTCCCAGTGGTTAATCAAGTTGTGGCCCGTCTACTGAACGGTGGGGGGGGGGGACACTATTGTTAACACCTCCCAGACAAGAAGCTGTTCGCGCAGCACCTCGTCCGGTGATCCCCTAGCCCGGCGGAGACGTCCGTTCTCGACCAATTCTTAGATCTGACTGCCTTGTCACTGTCTTCTCGTTCTAAAACCAAAGTTCTTTTTCTTCCCAAAAAGTGTATTTCATACTCTCTCTCTCTCTCTCAAACACCCCCCTCCCCTCTTGGGGTGGGTGGTGTGTGCGCTATGGACTTACTCTCTTTCTCTCTCCCATCCCTTTTTCTGAGTCTTTCTTCCTCTCCTGGTACGCTTTTCAACGGACAATTTGGAATTTATCTCTTAGTCTTTATCTCCCTAGAGACCAATTATTCCCTCTCCCTCTGTCTTCCAAGTGTTGACACCTCTGATAAGATTTTGCCAAAACTTTTGGCAGCGTGTGCTCAATGTATCCCATTGTTGTGGCGATAATTGCCAATGACACCCTAAGAGCCAATCTCAGACTTCCCGGCGCCCCCAGCGATTAAGGCCCGGACGGTCGAAAATATGTACTAGTTCCCAGATCTCCACTTGTTTCTACGTAGGGCCTGATCTCCCCGATGCATTCCAGTGCACCCTAGGGTGCAGACTCCGTCGCTGAAACCACTGTTTCACATCCGTCCCCCTTTATTTAGTGTCAATTTGGTCGCAATTTGACATCTCCCAGACCGTCATCTTTCTCTACGTGGGGGCTGATCTCTCTGATGCATATTGGTGTGCCATAAAGGGGGCAGATACGTCGGATGAAATCACTGTTTCACATCCGTCCACCCTTATTTCGTGTCACTTGGTTGCAATTGACATCTCCCAGACCGTTACCTTTCCCCACACACAGAGAGAACAACGGGTAATACAATCAAAACAATAATAATCAAAAATTAAGAAAAAACTGTAGCTAAAAAATGGAACAAAAAGTTTTCTTTTTCTGTTCTGTTTTCTTTTGGTCTGTCCTTCTTTTTCTCTTTCCAGTCTATTAAAACATCAGGACTACGCATGTATGTGTGTATGTGCGTATGCATTTTGTTGTTTCTGTGTTGGGAGGTGGGTAGGTGACAAAATGAATTATTATGCATGCAATTAAAAGTTTGTTAATACAGATTGGAGCTCGCAACGCCCCTTACAAATTACGTCACCATCACCTTCTCTTCGGAATCGATCTCTACTTCTTCACTGGTCATCCACCTGGATTTCCGACAGGGCAGGGATTCCTGCTCCCGCTCGCGATCTGGGTGAAGTGTGCTCAAGGGTAACCCTCCCTCGCTCATGCACTCGGCCGTCGGTGTGCTCGCGCCGTCCAATTTCTCCCTATGTCTTTCTCGCGCCCTTTGTCTTTTCTGCAAAAGCTAACCTTATTATTTATGTGCACAATTCTCACTAACATCGACCAAGCCCTATCGTGCCCGTGTCTAGTTCTACCTTTTAACGTGAATTTTCCCTTCCTGACGGGGTTAATCGAACCCTTCAATCTTTTTAAAGCTAATAGCTTGTTACCTTCTGGTTATGCAACGCATTTTAACACATTATAGTACTTTCATAACTGTTCGATGGGGTCGACCGGTAATCTCAAACGATTTGGTAATTCGGCCTGTATCCGTAACAGAACCTCCCTTAATCTGCCGAGATGATTATATTCGGCGACAAGTGTCTTAGCGATTGCATATCCAACTGTGCACCTGTGCACTCACTCGTCAGTATCAACATACGAAATTCTCTTGGTACGGACCTGTCTGGTTCGCATACCGTCACTATCATTGCGTCGGCCACCTCAGCCAGATTCTCTTCCGTTCCCTTCTCTGGGAAAACAATTCTCTCAGACTAACACCTTCTTGGCTCACTTCGGCCCGGTGACATTCGATATCGATGCGCCTTCTCTGGCTGCATGCGATAGTAACCCTTTTGGTTCTTCCCTATAACTTCCAATTTCTTCATGATCATTCTCTCATCGCTTCCCGACACTGTCCCTAATTACTCATCGAGTGCCTCTCCCAGCAACGGGGGGCCACTGATTTCTTCTGCTTCGTCTGTATCAACACTATCTATCTTAGATAGGATCTCATATCCTTCTCTTCGCTTATCATTACTCCTGTGCCCTTTCGTAAGGCGCACCACAATCTGTCATATTCACGGTGGTTCGAACATCTGTCGATTACTTAAACTTTCTTTTGCTTTTACAACTCACTATATATCTGCCTGGTCGTTCGGCAACAGCCCATCCAGCTGCAGGTATATTACTACTTGTGATCGATCATTTGGATCTAACCACGACGACCCTCCATCGGTCCCAGTTATGCATCTCTTTCTATCCTTATATGTCCGTTTATCTCGGGGGGGGGGCATCCAAGACAACTGTCCGCGCCACAACCACCAGCACCGCACACGCATGGGGGCCCTCCCTGCGCGCGGTGGAGCCAACGAATGCGACACAGCACAACCTCGGCCTCTCCCCCAGGTCCTTGACTATCTTTGGCTTGGCTTTCCTGCTATTCTGTGGTGGGGCGTTCTGCTCCCCTCTACCGTAACTTCATAGGTAATTCCTCTACCTTTTTGGCTAACCGATTTTCTCTCAGTCTCTTCTGGAGCTGGGTAGGGGGTTATTTTGCCGCTCTCCTCCCACTCGCCGGACTCGTCAACCGACCTAGCAGTCGCGTTTAATTCGATCTCTCTCTACGGGGGGGGGGGGTTCATTGCTTCTTGCGGTTTCTCATAAACCGGCGAACAAAACCCAAGCCCATCTTCTTCCCATTTAAATTCGCTATCTTTCACTAAACTTATCATTCTGGTGGCCACCCTACTTTTTATACTCTGTGGGGTGGCCTCTGGGCGCTTCCCTGGTTCTTTACCCTAGCGTCAGGTGGCACACTAAGGTTCGGAATCCTAATTCCTCACCTCCGATCTATGCTGCTGTGCACCACCGACTCTCATGTCCGAACCGACCACACCTAGTACAGTTCGGTCTAACCGAGCCGCGTGGGCGCCCATAATTTGTGGGACACTCTGCTGCTCTATGCCCCTCACCCCTGCAGGTCCAGCGGACTGATACCTGCCTGGCCGGTGCGGGCCTATCGTACTCATTTTGAAGGTCCCATGCCTTCCTTCTAGGATAGGAGTCTGCCTCCCAATCCTCTCCGCCCCCTCTCTCCATTCGGGGCCCCGGACTCGCCCTGCCCCCACCGTTTTCCTTCTCCCAGGCCTTTCCTCGCCATTGTTTAACCTTAGCCGGGTCAACTTGCGTACGGCCTCGATCGCGGTTCGCTCGCTGGCGTATTGCCTCACCGGCTGCTCGCAGAGCTCCGTCCAAGTGATCCCCGGGTTCTCTATATACCTCCCCTCAATGAATCTCGACACTGGGCCCCTCGCTCCCTCTAGAGCGAGCAGCACCATCTCTAAATCTTCTAGTCCATAAATCACCCTCTTCTTCTGAATTACTGCTAACCACTCCATTAGACCGACGGGATCCCCTTTGTGGGGGGGGGGTATTCGTATCCCTCCTATCGGCCTTTCTATCTTTCTAGTCTCTTCTCTTCCCATACCTGTTACACTATTTGCTAGGTCTTCCTCCGAACCCATTCCCCCTGCGTTCTAGCTTACCACTCCAACAACAGAACTACCCAAACCGCGTGCAAAGCTTGGACAACAATCGATACACCGACAACCGAGCAAGCGAACAAGAGAAATCAACGAGTCACTTACCCCTCTCCTCTGCTGCCCCTGTGGTCTTCCGTCTCTGGGTTGGTTGTTTATTATTTTTCGAGTCCGTCTGGGCCTTTCAATCAATTGATTAAAAGTTCGCGATCCCAGACCGATTTCAAAGTCTAAAAAACGTTTTTTTTTTCTTTCAGTCTATCTTTTTTTCTATCTTTCTCTTTTTTTTTTCAAACACGGGTGTACATGCCCGCCAAACTGTTTCTCTCTTTTCTTTTCCTTTTTCTTTTTCTATTCTCTTTTTCAACCACGGGCGTACATGCCCGCCAAACTGTTTCTCTCTTTTCTTTTCTCTTTTTCTATCTTTCTCTTTTTTTTTTTCAAACACGGATGTACATGCCCGCCAAACTGTTTCTCTCTTTTCTTTTCCTTTTTCTTTTTCTATTCTCTTTTTCAACCACGGGCGTACATGCCCGCCAAACTGTTTCTCTCTTTTCTTTTCCTATTCTCTTTTTTTTTCAAACACGGGTGTCGATGTCCGTCAAACTTTAAAGCATTCTCTGCCGGTAAAAAAAAGATCGTCCGTTGTGCCGTGGGTTTTTTTTTTGTCTATTTTTTTCAAAGTGTTCTGCCGGTAAAAAAAAATTGTTTCTTTGTGGCCGTGGGTTGGCTCTGTTCTTTCTTCCCCGAGGTTACCAGGCACTCCTCACAGTACCATGATCCTGGTCACGGCACCATTTATAACATACGACCCCACACCTTTACTCTTCTTCCTCCGTGGGTATCGTAGTCGGCCACTCGCGCACAGGTGTTTGATATCCTGGTCGCGGCGCCACCTATAAACAGGTACCACACACTCTTCTTCCTTGTGACGACATCAAATGTAATGAGAACCGTCTCGGCGCAGGAATCCTTCCTGACTGTGAACACATTTTCTTTGGCTCGTGATTTCGTCTGTAGTGGCTGCAAAAAACAAAGAATGATATGTCGAACTCCCCCGGTCGGACGAATGACAATTTCGGGGCTCTGTGATAGCAAAGTTACTCGGTGCACAATTCAACAGTAGTAATAACTCAACAACATTGGTCTCCTTGTATCCATTAACTATTAATAACAAATAAAAGAAAGGATTAATTTTACAGTGAATTGAGTCTCTTATTTTGGTAAATTGTCCCGGTTTACTAAACTAGTCGTCGTCTTAGTGTACGAAGATGTTCGCAAACAGTCAACGAACTCTTACTCTGTGAGGGAAGGGCGATGGCAAAAGGTCTGTTCTTTTGATAATGGCTTATTTACCAACTATCGTATCTCTCTGCGTGCGTGTGTGAATCTCTACTATTTCCCAGTGGTTAATCAAGTTGTGGCCCGTCTACTGAACGGTGGGGGGGGGACACTATTGTTAACACCTCCCAGACAAGAAGCTGTTCGCGCAGCACCTCGTCCGGTGATCCCCTAGCCCGGCGGAGACGTCCGTTCTCGACCAATTCTTAGATCTGACTGCCTTGTCACTGTCTTCTCGTTCTAAAACCAAAGTTCTTTTTTTTCCCAAAAAGTGTATTTCATACTCTCTCTCTCTCTCAAACATCCCCCTCCCCTCTTGGGGTGGGTGGTGTGCGCGCTATGGACTTACTCTCTTTCTCTCTCCCATCCCTTTTTCTGAGTCTTTTTTCCTCTCCTGGTACGCTTTTCAACGGACAATTTGGAATTTATCTCTTAGTCTTTATCTCCCTAGAGACCAATTATTCCCTCTCCCTCTGTCTTCCAAGTGTTGACACCTCTGATAAGATTTTGCCAAAACTTTTGGCAGCGTGTGTTCAATGTATCCCATTGTTGTGGCGATAATTGCCAATGACACCCTAAGAGCCAATCTCAGACTTCCCGGCGCCCCCAGCGATTAAGGCCCGGACGGTCGAAAATATGTACTAGTTCCCAGATCTCCACTTGTTTCTACGTAGGGCCTGATCTCCCCGATGCATTCCAGTGCACCCTAGGGTGCAGACTCCGTCGCTGAAACCACTGTTTCATATATATATATATATATATATATATATATATATATATATATATATATATATATATATATATATATATATGCGTGTGTGTGTGTATGTGTGTGTGTGTGTCTGTGCGTGTGCATATATATGTATATATATATGTGTATGTGTGTGTGTTTGATGCGGTATTCGATGGCTTTTTTAGTCATAGCGAGAGCAGATGAGACAATTGATTTGGGACATTCTTTTAGGTTCAGAGGGGAAAAGTTACAAACAAGTGTCAGATCTAAATCAACACAAATTGTCTCCAAATTTGTAATTTGATTGACAAATAAAAGTCGTTAAAAGTGCATCAAATGTCGGACTTGATTAATTAGATTAAAATCGGAGCGCGAAACAAATAGAATTGGATTCGTTGACGTCGAGCAGCGAATACAGTGAACTTTTTATATAATTAACATTAGAATGTTTTGCATGACAGTATTTTATATATTACTCTGCTTTTTTGTTGTTGACACTTGTGTTTGCGTAATACTCATAAATAAACAGATCATTCAGTCCACGTGGTAGGATATTTCCAGCCACGTGGACTAAATTAACCGTAATGTGAAAAATTTTACTCGTAAAGGATTCGAGCCTGTTTCCCCCAAAAGAGAGACCATTTAAGAGAGATGTCGTCTTTGACCGTTTGAGTAACGAGCCATGCGGTTAGATAAAGTTAAATTTGTACATATAACTAATTCTGCAAACTCTGTGATGAACCTTTTTTAGGTTTTACTAGCGATGTAAGCATCATCTCCTTGCGTCGAGCAGCGAATACGGTGAAATTATTATGTAGACAGTATATTATTTATAACGTTGTCTTTTCGTTTGCGTAGGGAATACCGTTAAACAAACGGTTAATTTTGTCCATGGGCTTTGAATAATCAAAATAAACCATGAGTCGCATTTTCACTTTGTGATTTTATTTGTTTATTCCCAGTCCCGAAGATTAAATCAACTGTTTAATAATGGTATTACATACGTAAACACGAATGTCAGCAAAAAAAAAGCAGCGTGACGCATAATATTTTGTTATATGTAGCGAGGAAAACGAAGTGAAATATAAACCGGCAATGATAACAAAGAGTATTTATAGAAAGGAAATTCTTTAACTTCTAAATAACGTAAAAACGACAAAAGTCAAAGGAAAATTGGATTATCAAGGTATAGAAACATGTAAGGCATTTCGTAATGGATAGTAATCAATAGATAGCTATTTCAACTCGGTCAGTGGATCATTGACTAAACTTACCGCCACCATGGCAGGGGAGATAACTCAGCCAAGCGACCGGAAGTCTTTAAAAGTTGTTATACTTTTTATCCTATTGGAAGACCTGGTGAAACATTAGTCTTTTATTTTTATACTTGGCGTATTTGGATTATGAAAAAGAAACAGGACTTTGTTATATTTAATTCGGAGACGTCAAATAAATCAAGGAAGGAAAAACGACGCTCATAAAAATTCTAACACTAAATTATTTTTTAAACAGTCAAAAGAAAAAATGGTATAATGGTTAGGGGGTTCGCTAAGTGGTCGGGATGCTGGAGGTTCGATCTTTAGTCGAGTTATACCACAGACAAAAAATAGTGATTGATTCTCCCTTGCTGAACACTCAGCATTATTACGTGAGGATCAAGGGTAAGTGGAGTTATAATTGGAAAAGAGTGGCGCCCCTGATGATGCGGAACAATACCAGTAGGTGGGGCGAAAAATTCAGCGCAACAAGTGAACTCTAGATTCTTAAAAATTGCCTTGGTTACTCTGTCAGAATTCCCCGATGAGAGCGCTCCAGGCAGTTAGCCATGAACTAACTCCTTCCCAAAGAGTGAAAGCAACTACCCAGAATTGATACACAGCCCGACAGATAACAGGCCGCCGCAATGGTCTAGTCTCTATCGGACTGATTGTCGAGAACAGATCAACGACTGGTATATACCGTGGCAGCCAGTACCATTGCTACTCGCCTAAAGGAGTGGCGCCTCTCCTACACCTAATGAAAATAAGAATTTGGGTTGCCCTCGACTACGGTCGACCACTTTACTATTATTTCGATATAAAATAAATGGCTGGCGCTATGCGGAAAAATAGGAGTAAAGAGTGATATTAATGCTTTGGGTATATATTACAATTCATGGTTCAAGAAAGTCGATAAAAGTGAAAAAAGTGAAATTGAATAGTATAAAGTTTTTCTGAAGGATAATTGAATTGTTCACTTGAATTGAAAATGATTTATTGTTCATATTACGAAGCTACATGCCATGAATCACGTGCAAGGCAATCAAATCTGTAAATGAAAAAGTTGGCAAACATAACGCAAATAAATATGAGAAAATGAGGACACAACCAAAAAGAAGATTCTGGCAAAATACATCACGTCATGTCGAATTGTTAGCAGATCATAGCTGGAGAGAATCCTTCACGGCAAGTACCTGTCTAGCTACCACCGCTGCAAAGAATTCCCCTGTTTCCCTCTGTGTACATAGCACCAAACGGACCTTCCATGAACGGGGGTTCTTTCCACGTACTTCTCATCTGTGAAACACAATGCTTCTCCGCTGACCACGTCTTCAAAACCAATAGCAACAAATTCTTGTTCAGCTGCTCCTTTCACGCATAGTTTCCAATCCTCTTATAGTATTGTTCTACAGCTAATTGACAATCTCATTGACCCATATCCTCGTGACTTTTCGGCCTCGATAAGTAGTGATTCGTTACTATACCTGTATAAAATGTGGAATCTTATACCCTTGAAAGTGATCAAATATTTATACGGTGGGTAATAGCTATTTTTTAAGCTACAAGAACTCACACGAATTACTTATTTAGACTAAGCATTTTTAGTAATTTTAAGTCATCAGTATGAAAACGAACAGGAGAATAATAAATCACTGAAAACACAAGAGTCAAATGATTATGTTACTGAGATTATTTTCAATTATTTTAAATTGAAGCGTTGACTACTGGTTTTCTTAATTCCTTTTTCTTTATGTATTATTTAGATTCTTCTTTTTCTTCTCTTTCTTCTTCTTTTTCTTCTTCTTCTTCTTCTTCTTCTTCTTATTTTTGCCTTGAACGTTTTATAGGAAACGCGGACATAGGTAATAGATTCTACGGTTTTAAGTATTTAGACAAAGTGGAGTGAGTGATTGATTGTCATTTGAAATGCCACAGTGTCCCAACTTTCAAATATCTACATATCCATACACACAGATCCAACCGTAAATGTCGCTGAATTTTATACATATACATATGAGTATACAGCTACTCACACACTTGGCCTTTTGGCTAAGATAAAAGTGTAGTATCTGTTCCGATGGATACTGCACCCCATAGACTGGTATTGTCTTGGCCTTCGGGGCTTGATTTACGCCGGTCTAAGTTTCTGTGCAAAAAAAGAAAAAAACTCCCTCCGGCCTCACCCCTGCTACAAAACAAATCTAGTACCCCTTCCCACTCCCCAATGAAAGAAACATGCCACCTCCACCTCCTCCCAACCTCAAAGTAAAAAGACAAAGGAGCCTCTCCATAGATAGAGGTAGCAAAAAATCAGCTATTCTTCCTGGTAAAGATTTATGTGTGGTCAGTAAACTCCAAGATGATACAGTCGAGCACTACCTACTGCTCACGTTTAGGGAGGTGGTGACAAATCAGCTGAAGATCCCTTTAACTTCCCTAACGCGATAAGAGTTCTCACGGTTATCAAAAAGAGAGATGAAGCCAACAGGCTTTGGAAAATGATAAGGGAGGTAAACGAACATTTTCTCTTTCACCTCCGATGGCTATTTTTAAATCCGATGAATTAAAATGTTTAGGGGAAAATTGTGTTGGAAGAGTCCCTGTTCGTTTACACCCTTCACTATACAGGATAACGAAACTAACACTCAAGGGGTGTTTCCTGGCTAGTAAATAAGTCTTTAGATGCGTTGTGTGACCCTTGTTTCATGGGAGGAAAGATGTGCGTTCTGGATGTTAGCATAAAAGATAAAGTATTTCGACTCCTTTGAGGTTTATGCGCCCAATAACCATGCTAAGCTTGTTTCCTTCTTTCGACGGATCGAGCAGTTCATGAATACAAATCGGACGGTCATCTTATCGGGAGACTGGAACGCGGTACTGGACTCTGATATAGATCGTAATCGGGCTAGGGGATATAACAATGATCGAGATGCTAAGGCATTTCGGGACTTTCTCGATAAGTTTGATCTTATCGATAAATTCCGGAATAAAAAGACCTGTGATAGAGTATGGACTTGGACAGCTAGGAGCGGTTCCGGTTCAGTACAACTTTCTAGTTATATTGACCGGTTCTTAATTAGGAGAGTCGACGTAGAATTATTAGAATGTCCAAGTTTTCATCATATAGTTTACTCGAATCATAAACTCGTTCGGGTCCGAGTAAACTTAGATAAACCTAGGCCTAGATTGGCTGGGTACTGGAAGCTCAACACTTCGTTGTTCGATGTGAAGGGCTACCAGGAACAGCTATTACTAACCTTACAGCGGGAATTGACGGGGGCTGTAATTGGGAATAGGATGTGGTTTCACTTTAAGAAATTAATTAGGTCCTTTACTGTTGATTTTAGCCGACGACTCAATCTAACCACTAGGGCAGCTAAAGTGGCACTAGAATCATGATTAGATCGGACGATGGGGCGAGGGATAGTGCTAAAGTTACTATAATTAAGGCGAAGCTGACTTCCTTGGCTTGATTAGGGCTAGCTTAAAGAGGATGCCTAACGAAGCAACAAATATGGCAACTGAATTGCGTGCTGAAGAGCGTCAACAAGTTACTGATCGACATATCGCATGTGTCTTATTACCGGATGGGCATTTTCTGACCACAAACGAAGGTATTCTGGAGGCGTTTCGTTTTCATTTCCAGGATCTTTTTACCAGGGAACCCGGTCTGTCTTTAGCGCAATTCGACCCCTATTTAGTTGACTTTTCTTGTCTCGAGGCGACCGAAGCGGCTAGGTGTGAAGGTTGCATAACAGAGGAAGAAGTTCAGGAAGCTTTAAGGCGGGTTCAGGAAGCTTTAAGGCGGGTCGGCCTGAACAAGACTCCCGAGAATGATGGTTTGTTTTACGAGGTATATTTGAGGATGTCGCACATTTTTGTTCCCTTGCTTACAGTTTTATTTAACTTGTGGTTTAGGAACGGGACGATACCCTAGTACTTAACTATGGGCATAGTTAAATTGTTACGCAAAAGCTAAAATGGTGGGGATGGGTTAGATAAATTTCAACCCTTAACGATGCAAAATGCTGAGTTAAAGATTTTGGCCAAGATCTTAGCCAATCAACTGTATCTTTTTGGGGCTGGTCTAATTAGCCCTGAGCAGCTTTCTGCTGTAAAGGGTCGGACCATTCAGGATAATTCGCACTCGATACGCTTGATCATAGATAAAGTCGACACAGAAACTGCGCTGATCAATTTAGATCAGTCTAAAGCATTCGATAGGGTGGATCATCGTTACTTGGATGCTGTTTTGTCTGCAGCCGGTTTTGGCCCTTACTTTCGCTCTTGGGGTCGCCTCTTGTATGCCAAAACACATGTGCTGGTAGAAGTGAATGGTCTGAAGTCCAAGCCCTTCAGTTTATCCAGATATCTTCGTCAGGGGCGTCCGCTTTCATCGATGCTCTATGTGCTTGTGTTGGAGCCTTTTCTTCACAGGCTAAGGGTGAATCAAGTCTTACGTGGGATTACTTTGGCAGGTGATTGCACCACTTTAAAGTACTCCGCCTTTGCCGATGACTTAACTGTGTTTGTAATGAGCAGTGCCAAGATTAGTATTGTCGACAGAGATATCAGAACGTATGAAACGATAACAGGGACCAAAATTAACTGCGACAAGTCTGTGTGTTTGCGCATTAGTGCCTAGAGGGGTGTATCACTGCAGGGGCCTTTCAGTTGAACTGACGGACCTTTCCAGCTACTCGCCGTCTGGTTCGGTCTTGATCTTAAACTGGAAAAAATTGGTCGGAAGTATTGAAAGCGATTCGGGCCTCAGCTAGTCTGTGGATCCGTAGAAATCTTTCGTTAAAGGGGAGAGCGGAGGTGTGTTGCTCTCACATTTATCCGATCATCCTATATCGTCTATCAGTACTTCCATACGCTTTAGATGCAGCGAGTTCTGTTCAAATTTTTGTGCCTTGGTAAGGCCACTATAATCCGTCGCGAGATTTGTTATCTTCATCCTTCTGAGAAGGGCGGTCTGATTATGCCAAACGTCGGGATTTGACGTCATACACTTCAGCTTTTTTTCATCTAGAGTGGCCACCGAGGTGTTAAAAGAACATTATGTTTTTCCACTGGTGGCAAAAGGGCTCATCAAATGTGTTGTTAGAACCTGCAAAACTTGCCAATCGATTGATCCAGCACCGGTTCAGTAGAAAAAAGGAGATCTGAATGTCAAGAAAAACTGGTGCCATTTTTTGACGCTCATCGATTGTGGTCCCGCCCGCTTTGCAATATGGCGGCCACTGCGACGGAAAGATTCGACTAGTGTCATTCGTCAGCTGGAGACCATTTTTTATGAAAGAGGCCCACCAACCGAAATATTAACGGATAATGACATCGCGTTCACTTATCAACAATTTAAGAAATTTGAAAGTACCTGGGGCGTGTATTTAAAGATCCGATGTGCTTACGTGCCGTCCGGTAATGGCATTGTGGAACATAGTCACAGAATCATGAAAAACTATTGCAGCTAGAAAAAATTGCTCTACGTTGGGTGCTGAAATAATACAACCTCTCACCGTCTACAGCGCCGGCTGATATCTTGCATAGATACCATATCCGAGTAAAAGGCATTGACATCGTGCCCCCGCCTGAAGTGCAAGTAATTGAAGGGATATTTAAGATAGATGGTCCGGTATGGGTTAAGTATATCTACACACATAAATTTATGTATAATCGAGCGGTGGGGGTGGCCCCGACTTACTTCATCCCCGCAGTAAAAGGGTCCGCATTTGCCTGGCTTGCAGATGGAAAAGGAAATAAGTTTTGGCTTCAGAGTTTCTAGGGAGGATTGAACTCACGATTTCGAAGTAACAAATCCACTGGTTGCTGCACAATAATAAGTGGATTCACCTTGACGACAAATAGTGAGCCAAAAATGATGTTTTTTGTTTTTGTTATCGGAATTAACTGAGAGGGGAAATCTTTTAATAAAATGGGAGGGAAAACAATTGGAGCTCGAAGTTGTACAAAAGTGTTCGGTGCTTCTACAGGATTTGAACCGAACTCCGTTTTTTTTCTTTAACATTTGGAGTCTAGTAATAAGCTGCCAAATTCCCGTTTTCAGGCACTTAAATAATAACCATGTATGGAATATCATCATGACTTCGTTCGTTAAACCCACAAAATAACAGCAAAAACGATCGAATCCTTTTTATCAACCGTTTAGCGTTGGGTGTTTCTGTAGAGACAGGTTAAAACGAACCCTGCCAGCCACGTGCAAGTGTGTGTGTGTGTGTAAAAAGGTAATCTAAAATATATTTATATTTTTGTATTTTATTTCATATTCGTGGACGTATAGGAATAAATAATGTTTTTAAAACCGAATTCAGCCGCTAACTGCGACCTTTTTTCGTGATATAACCCGTCTAGTAGAGTAAGTGTAGTATTAACACAGCATGACGTCGCCAGCTTTAAATGCATCGTTCCTTTCATTAAAGTCGAACGCTCTATGACGTCAAGCCGCCGTATAAAGTGTTAAAATTATCACCGTTTATTCGCAGTTCAACATGGCCGAGTTGTTAAGGAGTCGGATTTGAGTTGCAAAAATACTCGTGATCCGGGGTTTCGAATCGCATGACCGGTAGTGAATAGTCATATCTCTATGCTGATGAGTCCCGATTATTAAGGATGAAACGTATACGAACATAGATAATAAACGATAACAAATATTGATTATATATATATATATATATATATATATATATATATATATATATATATATATATATTAGAGAGAGAGATACAACCAAATTTAGAAGAAATAAGTGGAAAAAGTTAGTAATCACACAGATACGAAAAGCAAATAATTCACTTCCCACTAAAAAAGCTGGAATTTACTCGCAAGCCTACACACACACACACATACACACACAAACACACACACACACATATATATATATATATTTGTGTCTGTCTCTGTGTGTGTAGATTTAAACACATTTAAATTACATTTGAGAAAGAATAGTTCATATGAAGCCAATTTTCGCTGCAAGTTGTGAAATGAAATTTATTACGATTGCTCTACAAGAGAATTTCAAAGAATGTTATATATATATAAATTCTATACACGCACACATATATAATATATATATATACACATTCATACATATATATATACATATACACACATATCTATATATGTATATATATACATATAAATACATATATATACACACATATCTATATATGTATATATATATATAGAAGCATTTTCTAAATTTAAAAGGTGTAGGGTAATTATTAAACTATCACTTACTGTCGTCAGCGATGGCATTTTGGGGCTTTATCCAATTGAATATTCAAGTATAATCCATTCCGAATGACTGTCGAAAAACGATTTACTCCAAGACAATCCGTTTACGTTGTTATTTTGGCTGGTGACGTTTTTATTATGTACTGCTCGATTCTGGAAAAGACAAAACAAAATCGAAATTACTAGATTAAAATCAATCACGTCGCCTCACATGCAATCGTTAATTCATACATCTCACGCAATCTCTATCAGCGTGTGCTTCAAACGTTTTGTGCCTTTGGGATTTGAAATGTTGATTACTGGTAAATTTACTAAAGAAATAGATACACGGCTGGATAGATGATGGACGTTGTATCGTTAGAAGAATCTCACCAGTGCTGTAAAAATACGCAGTAGTGATTGTTGGCGAATGTCAACGAGGTCTGTACTAAAGTATAATCATATGCAGCTAGCACAACACCACAACTTGTCAGGCGCGGAATCACGAAATAATGCTACTGCGCCATCTATTTGTGTGATCGAAGCCAAACCTTCGCCGACTTTGCATGTAACTGATGAGCCTTTCTGACTTCAGTGTCGGAACTAAATGCCTGCATCCTGCAGGTGAACGTTTAGCTGCGACCAACGATGAGGACTTCGTGCAGACCAGACAATCCTGAGGCACGATCTTCGTGAGCTTTATGCATGATTGTTTCAGATAGAAAATCTGAAATATCCGGAATAGTATTTGTTTCTCTCTTTTAACTGAATGCTTTTACAAATACTAAGGGGTCCACCACCCTCAGTGAGTTAACTGCGCAATAGGACACAACCCCTTTTATTTCTACATCTTCATACAGTATATCTTTGGGACGTTGATCTCAATCCCGATTGTCGTCGACTCTACTTGATAGATCATCCGCTCCTTTGTCGCATAACATCTATATTCCTCGCGATTTTAGAAGAAGAAGACGGAGAAGAAGAAGATGATGATGATGATGAGGAGGAGGAGGAGGAGGAGAGTAAGGTATGAAAGACATACTTCGTCGTATCATTGATTCTGCTCTGATCGGGATTGATGCTGACTCTCTCTCTCTCTCTCTCTCTCTCTCTCTCTCTCTCTATATATATATATATATATATATATATATATATATATATATATATATATATATATATATATATATATGTATAAGCTATTATCTATATAAATGCATCTATCTATCCATTTAGGGCTATTTATACTTATTTATCTGTATCTACCATAATCTCTCTCTTACTCAATATATATATATATATATATATATATATATATATATATATATATATATATATATATATATAGTATAGTATTTTTTTCTATCGATGTTAATCCATTGAAGTTGGTTACATATGTCCTCTCCAATAGATAGTCAACTTCTTCAGATCAAAAGAGAAATTCAAATAAGAGATTGCGAACTTTCTTTTTTAGTATATTTCCTGAATTGAGATCGGTTCATAATTCATGGGTCCATCCTCGTATCTATATACATTTTTACTTATTCACACTTTCGTTTCGTTTCTATTTTTATTTGGTTTATCCAGTGTCTATGACCCTATTTTTTCCTGAGGGTGTTTACGTTGAGAGAGTATATGTACCTGTTCATATAATCTGCTCTAACAACTATGGCAGATCATGAATGTACAAATTCTAACACTGCTTTATGCAGTTTTTTTAAAGTTTTTTTTTTAATACTAAGTGATTTTTATATTTCTATTAATGCACTAAACATTTGCAGTGGATTCTTTGAATATATTCAGCAGACGACAATTTGAATTTAGCGTGCTGCGCTAAAAATTGAATATATTCAGCAGACGACAATTTGAATTTAGCGTGCTGCGCTAAATATTGAATATATTCAGCAGACGACAATTTGAATTTAGCGTGCTGCGCTAAATATTGAATATATTCAGCAGACGACAATTTGAATTTAGCGTGCTGCGCTAAATATTGAATATATTCAGCAGACGACAATTTGAATTTAGCGTGCTGCGCTAAATATTGAATATATTCAGCAGACGACAATTTGAATTTAGCGTGCTGCGCTAAATATTGAATATATTCAGCAGACGACAATTTGAATTTAGCGTGCTGCGATAAATATTGAATATATTCAGCAGACGACAATTTGAATTTAGCGTGCTGCGCTAAATATTGAATATATTCAGCAGACGACAATTTGAATTTAGCGTGCTGCCCTAAATATTGAATATATTCAGCAGACGACAATTTGAATTTAGCGTGCTGCCCTAAATATTGAATATATTCAGCAGACGACAATTTGAATTTAGCGTGCTGCGCTAAATATTGAATATATTCAGCAGACGACAATTTGAATTTAGCGTGCTGCACTGAATATTGAATATATTCAGCAGACGACAATTTGAATTTAGCGTGCTGCCCTAAATATTGAATATATTAAGCAGACGACAATTTGAATTTAGCGTTCTGCGCTAAATATTGAATATATTCAGCAGACGACAATTTGAATTTAGCGTGCTGCACTAAATATTGAATATATTCAGCAGACGACAATTTGAATTTAGCGGGCTGCGCTAAATATTGAATATATTCAGCAGACGACAATTTGAATTTAGCGTGCTGCGCTAAATATTGAATATATTCAGCAGACGACAATTTGAATTTAGCGTGCTGCGCTAAATATTGAATATATTAAGCAGACGACAATTTGAATTTAGCGTGCTGCGCTAAATATTGAATATATTCAGCAGACGACAATTTGAATTTCGCGTGCTGCGCTAAATATTGAATATATTCAGCAGACGACAATTTGAATTTAGCGGGCTGCGCTAAATATTGAATATATTCAGCAGACGACAATTTGAATTTAGCGTGCTGCGCTAAATATTGAATATATTCAGCAGACGACAATTTGAATTTAGCGTGCTGCGCTAAATATTGAATATATTAAGCAGACGACAATTTGAATTTAGCGTGCTGCCCTTAATATTGAATATATTCAGCAGACGACAATTTGAATTTAGCGTGCTGCCCTAAATATTGAATATATTCAGCAGATGACAATTTGAATTTAGCGTGCTGCGCTAAATATTGAATATATTCAGCAGACGACAATTTGAATTTAGCGTGCTGCGCTAAATATTGAATATATTCAGCAGACGACAATTTGAATTTAGCGTGCTGCGCTAAATATTGAATATATTCAGCAGACGACAATTTGAATTTAGCGTGCTGCGCTAAATATTGAATATATTCAGCAGACGACAATTTGAATTTAGCGTGCTCCTCTGAATATTGAATATATTCAGCAGACGACAATTTGAATTTAGCGTGCTGCGCTAAATATTGAATATATTCAGCAGACGACAATTTGAATTTAGCGTGCTGCCCTAAATATTGAATATATTCAGCAGACGACAATTTGAATTTAGCGTGCTGCCCTAAATATTGAATATATTCAGCAGACGACAATTTGAATTTAGCGTGCTGCGCTAAATATTGAATATATTCAGCAGACAACAATTTGAATTTAGCGTGCTGCGCTAAATATTGAATATATTCAGCAGACGACAATTTGAATTTAGCGTGCTGCGCTAAATATTGAATATATTCAGCAGACGACAATTTGAATTTAGCGTGCTGCGCTAAATATTGAATATATTCAGCAGACGACAATTTGAATTTAGCGTGCTGCAATAAATATTGAACCTATTCAGCAGACGACAATTTGAATTTAGCGTGCTGCCCTAAATATTGAATACATTCAGCAGACGACAATTTGAATTTAGCGTGCTGCGCTAAATATTGAATATATTCAGCAGACGACAATTTGAATTTAGCGTGCTCCGCTAAATATTGAATATATTCAGCAGACGACAATTTGAATTTAGCGTGCTGCGCTAAATATTGAATATATTCAGCAGACGACAATTTGAATTTAGCGTGCTGCGCTAAATATTGAATATATTCAGCAGACGACAATTTGAATTTAGCGTGCTGCGCTAAATATTGAATATATTCAGCAGACGACAATTTGAATTTAGCGTGCTGCGCTAAATATTGAATATATTCAGCAGACGACAATTTGAATTTAGCGTGCTGCGCTAAATATTGAATATATTCAGCAGACGACAATTTGAATTTAGCGTGCTGCGCTTTTATTTTGCATCAGTGCAATGAAGAACAAATAGCGTCCGTCAAAACACGTTTTTACAAAGAGTATGAGTTAATTACTCTGCACAGTTGCCGCACTTTGAAATAACACCAAATTAACAGCAATTTTAAAATGTTTAATAATATTTCATAATTATTGGCGCAGTAATTTGTTTCTGTTTTTTTTTTGCCATATTCAGTCATAAAATAATGTGATTTGTAATAACAAAATATCACGTCGGAAACCGAACGAAAAATAACAAAAAAACGAATTTTACAGATTAAATAAATGATGCCAACATTTACATCAAAATGTGATAATTTTTTTCAAAATAAAATAAAACTTAACGTTTGAATTCAACTTCTTCATCACTTATAAATTACAAGCAGGAAGACCCGATATTGCTCGGAATTTAATGAGGAACACTACAATGTCAGTTTCAATCACAACACAATAGGATTTTGTTACTGCCTCCCGCCCCCGTTTTGCCTCCTAATATCGTTGAAAGAAGATGACATTTTGGAAAACTCTCTCAGTTCGTGTCGTATACATATGGTTTAACTTTTATTAAAATAAGATATACGTATATGAAGTTTTAAAGGGGGTATATATACATACCTCACTTAGATGGGAACATAGACATTCGGTACTACTTCCATTGTATTTCTTGGATAATTTTATAATATGATTTTTATTTAATCGAAATAGGATATATATGAAGTTTTAAAGGAGGTTCAGCCACCATAGATTCCGGACCAATTCTATTATTCATTTATAAAGATTAAGAACAGTTTAAATGTATCAAAACTGCGCAACATTTTACATTATTCATATAAACTTTAATTACAAATGTCCGTACGCATAAAATTGTAAAAATGTATAATTTTGCAAAATATGTTTATTGATTAATCCTAAAATATGCAAATCGCAGTTTCTTGGATATCGTAGACAAAAGTCAATTTAAAAATATTAAAACATTTTTTAATATGAAGATGTTTTTACAGAATACACCGAAGAACTGCAACTGTCATTAAATAAAACTAGTAGTTGTCTTTGACAGTATTTTAAAATAATGAATTGAAAAATTGAGAGATATATGTTTTAAAATACACCCAAAATGAACACACATACACACAGACACAGACACACACACAGACACACACACACACACACACACACATATATATATATATATATATATATATATATATATATATATATAAATGTGAAAAGATGACAGACGAAAAACAAGTCAAAGTGCAGGAGAAAAACAAAAACAAGAGATTTTTGACCGGTTTCGTTCGTGGGGAACGTCTTCAGTCTTTTTTTTCTAAAGACGTTCCCCACGAACGAAACCGGTCAAAAAATCTCTTGTTTTTGTTTTTCTCCTGCACTTTGACTTGTCTTCCGTCTGTCATCTTTTCACACATTTTGTCCATCACGACACTTCATTTTCATGAATTATCGTGTACCTTACCCCATATATATATATATATATATATATATATATATATATATATATATATATATATATATATATATATATATATATATATTGTTGAATATAAGAGACAATTCATGTCTATATATCCTTTGGAAGATCCTTTCAATAGTCCTAATCAGGATCTTAGTTTCGGAGGGGAATTGGCTGATGAATTAGCCATAGTTTGGATTTGTCTCCCAAGTACTTTCAGACCAATCCGGATCCATCTTCAGGGGAATGAGGTTATTCAGGTAAAAACCATGTGTTAGAAGGAATTATGTAATAAGTACGAAACTATATATAGAACTATAGACATTTTAGTATATTATTGCTAATATTAAAGTTAATTCTATTAATCAGTGTTTTTTGCTTTTTATATATAGGGCTTCTAAGATATGGAGATCACCTAATTAACCTCATTCCCCTGACGATTCACCCGGATTGGTCTGAAAGTACTTGGGAGACAAATCCTAACTATTGCAATTTCATCAGTCAAGTCCCCTCCGAAACTAAAGTCCTGATTCGGACTATTGAAAGGATCTACCAAAGGATATCTAGACAGGAGTTTTCTCTTATATTCAACAATACTTGCCTGCAAGAGAAGATGCTGCCTATATATATATATATATATATATATATATATATATATATATATATATATATATATATATATATTTATATATGAGAGACAGGAGGCATACATCCTACTTAAGAACCATAAAAGCGATTTTAGCAATACTCCAATCACTCGATTAATGAGCCTGGCTAAGCCAAGATAGAAAGAATTAGTGCAACAACTATAGTAGTAGTATCGAAAGTAAATGTACCTTCTTACAATTCGGCTTCGTAGATTTTTATCCATTAAGATCTGTAGAACAATTTTCCTTCTCAGAGAAATACACAGATATATCCAACGATGAAATTCACATCATGAAAATGTATAGAAAGTTGGTAATGATCAATATCACTAAAGATCAGAATGAAGAATTCCTTTGATGCGGAGATTTAGTTTTTTTGTTCTGCAGTGGCATCATATTTTTAAATCTATATATTCTCTACACTGACAAATATATCTGATAATAGTGATATCGGATTTTATAGAGATGATGGATTGGCTATAATAAAGATAAACTGCCCTAAAATTTTAAAAATTATAATCACAATAACAAAATAAAAGATATAGTACATTTTTATCGAACATTTTTTGGAAACTTGACGAAAGTAGACGGTGGTCTATAGTCGAATTAAAAATATTAAGATGGACCCGAGAATGCAGATATTCAGACGACCGTTGTAGATGATGTTTAGGCGAGAAACTATGATTTTCAATTTGCAAGATGTCAACTAATTTCTAATTTATAGAATCGAAATATCAACAAATTGTAAAGACATAATTTATTTGTGGATAATAAATAAAATCTTTACTTTAGAATAACTAATTAGAATAACTAATTAGAATAACTAATTAAACTAATAACTAATAAAACTAATAACTAATAAAACTAATAACTAATTAAACTAATAACTAATTAAACTAATAACTAATAAAACTAATAACTGATAAAACTAATAACTAATAAAACTAATAACTAATTAAACTAATAACTAATTAAACTAATAACTAATAAAACTAATAACTAATAAAACTAATAACTGATAAAACTAATAACTGATAAAACTAAAAACTAATAACTAATAAAACTAATAACTAATTAAACTAATAACTAATAAAACTAATAACTAATTAAACTAATAACTAATAAAACTAATAACTAATAAAACTAATAACTAATTAAACTAATAACTAATTAAACTAATAACTAATAAAAAATCTAACGGACTTAAATAAAAAAAAGTAAATAAATAACAATAAATAAAAATGTTAGCGCCAAATTATAATTATAATTCCTTACAGGAAAAATTCGACAGACAAAATATCTTAGTTTTTTCGATTGTCAGAATAAGGTCAACTTTATTATTAGTTTGTACCCACTTAAACAAAAGGAGTGATACTCATTGGCTGAAATAAATGAATAAGTTGTGAGGGAAATAAATGAATAAGTTGTGAGGGAAATAAATGAATAAGTTGTGAGGGAAATAAATGAATAAGTTGTGAGGGAAATAATATCAAGTATTTTATAGAAGACTACCCGTCCGAGAACGGGTAAAATGAAATCGCCGAACATAACAGATTTGCAACATTTTTATGTCCCTTTGCAAAGATTTAAATCACGATATAATTCTACTAAACCTCATGGATAGAAATCGCATTTCAATTTTGATCAGAATTATGATTGTAATTAAAAAAAATGTCTAAAATGTAAGTCTCAAGCTTAAGGGGTTTTCAGAAGAAATTGAAATTCAGGGAATCTTGGTTAACTGGTGTCTAATTAATATGAATCGCATCTAATAAAAATTCGAAAAATTGGAGTTGTAAACTGAGAGGTTTTGCTCATATAATTCTCCTGAAAACCTTTAAACTATACGAATAAACTGGAATTTGGGGAATATTTATTAATTGATGTCTAATATATATTTTTACAATTTCTCTGCGCATAACATACATTACATTATTTTGTCTTATGTTAGAAATTCAGTTTTTGGAGTACCCAGCATTGATTGGGAGGGTCGGATATGAATGAGATTAATCAAAATACATGTGAGGCAATTTATTCT
>OY744524.1:170856606-170911606 GCA_963556195.1 Sepiola atlantica | reverse complement strand
ACCTAAGCCTAAGCCTAAGGCTAAACCTAAGCCTAAGCCTAACCCTAACGCTAACCCCAACCCGCCTCAAGATGGGGTACTGCTGCCACATCAGAGGTAGAGCAGCTCTTTCTTGCGTTGACACTGTGCAAAATCAACTTCGCCCCTCTCCCACTGAAGAGATGTTGCTAGTCTTTCTCTACTCTATCGGTATTTTCATTGTAGGTGCCCTACTAATATACAAGCTATGGTTCTCTCTTAACAAGTACCCGTCTAGCTGTCACTAGTGCAGGGAACCTTTCTGTCCATTTCTGTGTACGTAGAACCAAACGGAACTTCCAAGTGCTTCTCTGCTGACTACAATATAGTCATCTTCAAGCCCAATATCAAAAAGTGCTTGTTTAGACGTACGCTTAAGTAAGACAATTCTGCCCTCTTCATCGATTGTTCTTAATCCTTTCATAGTAATGTTCTACATCTAATTGACAACCTTATTAACTCTTTGGTCCTTGATAAGCGCTGACTCACTAGTTTAGAAACTTGTTCATTTGCTGACTACAATATTGTCGCTTTAATGCCCAGTATCAACAAATACTTGTCGGGTCGTCTTCTTACATATTCAAATTTTTCCCTGTTCACACATCGATTTAAATCCTCTCAGAGAATTGTTCCTCATTTTAACCCTTATTCCTGAGTGGCATTTGAGCCTTCATGAAAGGTGACTCATTAGTATAAGAAGATTTCGTAAATATTTAATAAAAATCAAATTCGCTAATAGTGTTTAATTATGTTTAAATAAATGCTTGCATGTAATTATGTAACAACACTACTGTAATGAATATGATAACAAATATAGTATATGATGATAATGATGATGATTTTTCGTTTCTACGAAATTTGGTACGAAATACAAGTGAAATTTGATCACATCTTGAATTCAATGTTTGTTCATTTTGACAGGCCGTCAATAATCACATTCGTGTAAATTAATAAAATAAACGTTTGGATTTGTTATTTAAGAACAAAACTTTTAATATATAAAAACAAACAATAAATACGAAAAAATGGGGAGTTGTGTGGTTGTTTCGACAGGCGTTAACGCGTCCTGTGCTTTTCTATACTAATAGAACACCATTATGAAGCCTACCAATGGAGAAATATAGATGTGTATAAAAATAAGATGATGTCATGAAAATATATTTATGGCAATTAAGCTACACAGATGCTCCCACGTTTCATCCCCGGGGGGAATCTTCAGGCTAAAATGCATTTTAGCCTAAATATTCCTCCCGGGGATGAAATGCGGGAACCTTTGTGTAGCTTAATTGCCATAAATATATTTTCATAGCTTACTATATACATATATATATATATTTATATAGTGTGACATATATATATATATATATATATATATATATATATATGATGACTATGACTGTGACTATGACTGTGACTTAGTGTGGACTTTTCTTGTGGCGGCTCTTTCGTCTTGGCACTGTACCATACTAGCTCTCCAGACTAAACGTTAGGCACATCTTCTTTAACATTAGCGATGTGTATATAGTGTGACATACCCGGTCGTCTTGCTGGACGGGTATTTTCTTCGGTGGCGCTAGGGGGAGTTATTAGGCTTCATTAACTCTCTCAAGAGAATTAATTCTGGCTGGTACCTTCGCTGTGGAGATGAAGGCTTGTCATAATGGAACAAACATCTAACTTCACATATAAAAATATAATTTATTTACGCATTCTGAAGAACAATTAAGAAACTCGAGTGTTCGGTTTAGTTCGGCGAGCTGTGTTTCAAACCTTTCGTTGCAGACAAAGCGAGAGGGGGTTTGAGAAAAAGAGAGAAAGACAGAGAGAGGGATAAAGAGACACAAATATACATCACATAGAAAAGGACAGAAAATACAATCATTGTTGTTCTAAATTTCAACATATCCCGGATGACAGGTGTTTGATCCTTAACCCGGCAGCCAACACTTTCAGATTATTGATATTTAAGTTGGCATATGGGATCGCGCCTAGCTCCCAGATTACTGTGATATAAACAACATGGCCGTCTAGTAAGATTTTGGAGTGAAATAATGTCGGCCTGCGTGTCTCCCCGCGAGAGCAATCCAGTCAAGCAAAAGGGCTTTTAAGTGTGAGGGATTTGTGACTGAACCTAGTGAGAATCAAGACCGACACTCCACTACTTCGCTTGTTTGAATGCATCGCTTTTTATAGATGTTATTTATTTTGTTTGCGATACATTTTGAACTAATTGATTTTATATGTGGATTATTGAATGAAACATACTCGATAACATGATAATAAAGAACGCTATCATATTTTAATCTTACATTATTGAATGTAATGAATATATTAGGTAGTCTTGTTTTTATTGTCACATTTTTATTAAAGTGAATCGAACCCAATAAATAAATGAGTGTAACTGTTTACCACCCTTGTCAACTCCAAACGTATGTGATGTAATTTTACAACATAACTTAAGATAAATAATCGCCCCGTTATTTCCAAGTATAGGTGAATTTCATAATCCAAAAACTGTTTTAGCGGTGTCAATCAATGACCTCTAAAAATGCAATATCAACGACTAGATACTTTCGTCTAGACTCCCCTAATGGATATTGATGAGTTGAACTTCTTCCAACATATTGCATACTTATAAGGTCTCCCTTTAACAAATAACTTTAACACATCATTTCAGAAAAACAAATGGAGAACTATTAACGTTTTATTCTGGTGTTTATCTTACTAACGATATGAATTGAATGCTTTTTTGTTTTCTTTTTATTCTTTTTAATGGGAAATAGAGCCTGTACTTTAGCCCCCTGTTTATTACATAAACTTGTTTTATTAAAAAAATGTCATTTGAAATCCACAATTTCTTTTGACTCGAAGAATATTTTATAAGTTTCTATAAATTCACATTCTTCTGAATTTTGATAACAAAATTATACGCTGATCAAGGAAATTCTGTATATGTTGGATATTTAACAAAAAGATGATTTGGTAAAAAATAAAGCTGAATCTCAGAAAGGTGTGTACATACACAGGACGTGTTGAGTATTTATTTCTAGAAATCGACTTGCATATTTTAAATTCTAATCAATATGTTTGGTATATTTTAAATGGTATTCTACTAATTCACACACACGTCGTTAAAGACCACGGAGTTTTGTTTCTTCGCTAACTTTCTTGTTAATTTCTCGACGCGGCGATCGATTCGTCGGTTTTCTGGTGTTAATTGGTGGAGTATGGCACCTAACGTTTTATCGTGGGCCATTCCTCTAGCGCTTTCGGTCTCTCGACCGTCTTCAGGAGGCTGTTTCTTATTGTTATTAAGAGCCGTATTTAAAAAATAAAATAAAAATAAAATAAAATAAATAATAAATAAACGAATATATATATATATATATATATAAATTAATAGATATATAACTAATAATGAAACTATTAATACGGCTCTTAGTAACAATAAATTAACAAGAAAGATAGCGAAGAGAGACAACTCCGTGGTCTTTAACGACGCGTGTATAATAAATGACTTGCTGCCGAAATATACATATATATATATATATATATATATATATATATATATATATATATATATATATATATATATATATTAGTACTTTAGTGTTATAAAAGAAATAAGCAACGTGCGTATATATAAAAATAATTTATTTCCATTGACATTATATATTAGTTTGATCTGCCATCAATACTTTCGGTTTTCCGGAAACATTAGAAACTCTGTCCGGAGAGCTAAAAATACGAAATGTAATCTATTCTTCAATCGATGTTTATATAGTGTGACATTCTATATAATGTTTTATAGAGTAGATTCATAAACAAAATTAAAATGTGAATGGCTTTAAATTCAAATCGTCAATCATATTGTCGAAAGTGACACCTGGCGGGTATTTTGCTATTAACAAGAGTCTCTTCTTGAATCACCGTCGAACGCAATCTCGTTTATTTGCCCTTTGCGATGAGGTTTTCGTAGATCGTTCATCCAGAAAAAATTATGCGCATGAATTTTTTTTCGAAATGTCAAGGAGTGATGAGGCACTCGAGACACATACATCTGTCGGTAATAGTCATCAAAGTAGGAGGAGGGGGAAGAGAGATTGACAGAAATAAGAATATATAGGAGGAAGGGGAAGAATATGTCAAAGTTGAATGAGGAGGAAGAATGGATAAAAAAGAATGGAGAGAATGGAGAGAATGGCATGGACATTTGAATTCGTTCAAAGGGAAGAATGGGTAGAAATAGGAAACAGGAAAATAAGAATGTGAAAAGAACACGTTTGACGCAAGGCAATATGCAAATTAGTTAACGTTAGTACTCCGATGACATAGCCAAACATGCTCAGTATATTAGAAAGCTAATGTGATTCTATTTTGAATATGAATTTGGATGCTTAATCTCACTGTCAGTGCGGCGATAAACGGCAATTTTCTAAATAAAGATTAAAAATTAATTTGTGTTTTTTTTTAAAACGGAGTAAAATGAAATTAATATGGGGGTTTATCCTTACTTTGCCACGGGCTATCTGTGGGTGTGCATTTTGCAAGGGGCGGGGTGGGTACTTTCTTTTTGATTTACAATTTAGCAGAAAAAAGAAGAATCTGACTTGTGTACGCATGAATTGAAATGCATTATGGTGGAATTATATTTCGTAATGAATTAATTCGTGACGTTGAAGGAATATTCACTGGCTGTTTTGTTTGGCCGCAGTGTGTTTGTGGTTGGGGTTTTATTTTTAATTTACAATTTATCAAACTAATTAAATAGCTGACTTGTGTACGAATATACTGAAATGCATTATGGTGGAATTTAATTTCGTAATGAAATAAATTATGAAAGTAAGAGGGATATTAACTGCCTTTCTTCTTGGCCGCGGTGAGTATCGGTGAGGGCTTAGTTTTTTCTTGTGAAGTTAAATTCGATAGATATTTAGAAAGTACATTAATTTATTGGTGGTTCTTGAAACATGAATTAGTTTTAAATAAGTTGTATAACTATTTGCAAAAGATTCGTATTTAAATCTGTTTAATTAACAAAAACTTTTACATTTTGCTGCGTTTGGCCTCAAGTCAATGTATAAAATACTAAAATTTATTTTGGGATGTGATTGAAGATAAAATGAAAACGTACTGCCCTATAAGAAAATTGAACTCACATCCTTCAGATTCTGAGACTATTGTGTTTAATGCGAGACTCTCCTTCCACCAGTTCTCGTTTCATTTGTCCAATACTTTCAATGTCCAAATAAACAACAAACAAGATTATCAATGTTAGTATTACATATCTATATATGTTAATGTTCCCTATAGAAAGAAATGTTAGAGAATCTATATAAAACTAAAAGCATATATGTATGTAAAATGTTCCAGAGAATAGAATGGAAGTATCTCGAATATTTAAGACCGCCCCTAAGAGAGCTATGAGGGCAGATACTTCCTTAAAACCTCAAATGTATTTCGATAAAATTTAAATCATATGTATTAAGTTCTCCTGGAAAGACAATGGAAGTGGTCCTGAATATCTACGTTTCCCTCTATGTGGCGAATCTCTTCCTACCCTAGGTTTGCTATGGGGGCAGAACCTTCTGAAAATTTCAAGTACGTATATCCGATGTTAATGAAATTTAAAACGTACGTGTAGGACACTAATTGAGAGTTTTTCAAAATTTCAGTATCGTTTAACTTTTTTGGGGGGGAAACGAGTGTGGGTTGTAAAAAAGAACATAATATTATGTTATGGCCATAGTTTGTAAGTTTTCTCGTGTTCTCATTACAGTTTGCGATATTCCTTTTGCAATCGTAAAACGTAATCCGCAGAAGAGAGTTTGGTGTATGAAGTGTTCTTCTTTGTCACATGTGGACGACGCGTCCGTAAATTGGACTGCGTCTCTTCCACTTTGTTGTCAGTTTCAATGGATTTACAAAGTGCATTGACCTCACACGAACATGCGCAGTGTCGGTCGACAATCCAACGATTGGTTACATTGCGCCAAGGCAATGCTTACAAATCTGGTCAGACGTGGCAGCTCAGAGGTTTTCTCGCAGGACAAAAGCGTAACTTAATATGATAAACATATACAAGAGTATTCGGCGAGGCGTGCTAGGCGAGATACAGCAATAGCGTACTTACAATCAATACACATCTTCCCGATGAAAGTCATGTTATAAAACAAAAAGACAAAAGAAACAACAAAGAAAGGAATTACACTGCTGATATAAAATCTGGGGTTCATGCCGGAGGTCAGAACACCTTGAGTTCATCTTGTTTATGATTGTATGATATGTTTGATGTAATTTATAGTTCACTCATTTCAATTCGATATTAATAAAATCTTGGCAGCTGATATATTAGCTATTATTATTATTATTAATAATAATAATAATAATAATAATAATAATAATAATAATAATAATAATAATAATAATAAACACTATTAAAATCACGACACTGAACAACACGGCTGATATATTACGCATAAGCCAACACACATAACCAGATGACACTACCTAACCATAAGTAAATCGAAATAAAATAATGCTACGTAAATACAACTAAAAATATCAACGGAAAACCACACGAAACCAAGAGAACTGAGACTGCCAGGTAAGATATGTAAGAAAAATCTGCTTTCCTCGTGCGCCCCTGTACCCCTATAAAAGTGACACAAGAATAGATTCTTACCAATACAATCGTCGTAAAATGTCAAGAACAATGAAAAGATCGAGGAGGGATAGTACTACTCTGACCTGTACTGGAGGTGCATGGGGAGAACTAGAACTCCAAGGAGACATTGCCACGCAAATTCCAGAAAAAGCAACGGCCATGTTGCATATTAGGCGGCAAGAGATAGCTGTTCTTTAAAAGACAGTAGGAGAATATGTCTCTAAGAATAATGCCTCTAAGAATAATGCAAAGATACTGTTATGGTGACTTACCTATGTACAACATGTACTCTTCCTCTTTGATCAATAAATGCCAACGGCAATTAACTATAATTATAAGAATTTTATAAATAAATTTTATTTTATGTTTATAAGAATTCTATAAAAATCTTCATGTTACGTTTATAAGAATTTTATAAATAAATTTTATGTTATGTTTATAAGAATTTTATAAAAATCTTCATGTTACGTTTATAAGAATTTTATAAATAAATTTTATGTTATGTTTATAAGAATTTTATAAAAATCTTCATGTTACGTTTATAAGAATTTTATAAATAAATTTTATGTTATGTTTATAAGAATTTTATAAAAATCTTCATGTTACGTTTATAAGAATTTTATAAATAAATTTTATGTTATGTTCATAAGAATTTTATAAAAATCTTCATGTTACGTTTATAAGAATTTTATAAATAAATTTTATGTTATGTTTATAAGAATTTTATAAAAATCTTCATGTTACGTTTATAAGAATTTTATAAATAAATTTTATGTTATGTTTATAAGAATTTTATAAAAATCTTCATGTTACGTTTATAAGAATTTTATAAATAAATTTTATGTTATGTTTATAAGAATTTTATAAAAATCTTCATGTTACGTTTATAACAATTTTATAAATAAATTTTATGTTATGTTCATAAGAATTTTATAAAAATCTTCATGTTACGTTTATAAGAATTTTATGAATAAATTTTGTTATGTTTATAAGAATTTTATAAAAATCTTCATGTTACGTTTATAAGAATTTTATAAATAAATTTTATGTTATGTTTATAAGAATTTTATAAAAATCTTCATGTTACGTTTATAAGAATTTTATGAATAAATTTTGTTATGTTTATAAGAATTTTATAAAAATCTTCATGTTACGTTTATAAGAATTTTATAAAAAAATCTTTATGTTATGTTTATAAGAATTTTATAAAAATCTTCATGTTACGTTTATAAGAATTTTATCGCTAAAGGCACAGATAAAATAGATGCATCTTAAATATTCCCATTTATGGTCAAATGTATCAAATGTTTTCGTAGGAAATGAAAGAAAAAAAAAACATGAATGATTTCCTTTTCCTACCTTAAACGGACCGTCATCGTTTTTAATACTATAAATGACATCTGACATGCAACTCCCTATAAAGTATTGTCCTTCCTATTTATTTACTGATGTGTCCGGGTTATAATATCTATTAATCACATTAAATTGTTCTATTTTTAAATTATTATTTTTTCTATTGTGTTCAACACATTACAAATACATTCAAAACCTTAGAATACCTCATACATTTCACATGTAAGCTTGAGAAAAAGGCCCTACGATTTTTCTCAAGAAGTAATAAACAAACATTCATATGCACCGAGCATATCTAATGTACCCTACATGCCCCAATAATACAATAGGTTACAACACTCCATATGATCGAAGAATTCCAACAACACTATACACATTACACACCATAAAAAACTCTAAACACAACAAAGCATTTTCGTAAAAGATCAACATCTAAAGCAGGAATATATATATATATATATATATATATATATATACATATATATATATATACATATATATATGGGAAGAGAAGGATGAAGGTAATCCGACGTGATGGTAAAATGAAAAAGGAAAACCAAAAACTGGATGTTTTTTTATGTGTACATCAACGTTTCGTCTTTATTTATAAGACTTCATCAGGATGATGATATAGGGAAAAGATATCATGCAAGCACGGATACATGTAGGGTAGACATGTTGGGAAGAAAAATAAAATAAAATGAAAAATATATATATATAATATGTGTATATATATATATATATATATATATAATATGTGTATATATATATATATATATATATAATATGTATATATATATATATATATACATATATATATATACATATATATATAATATGTGTATATATATATATAATATGTATATATATATATACATATATATATATACATATATATATATATATATATATATATATATATATATATATATATATATATATATATATATATATATTAGAAAGGGTATATAGACATATTTTTAAACCATTGTTTCGTAATAGTATTTTTTTTAAGAAAAAAAAAAGAAAAAGAAAACACTCTTTGACAAGGAGAATTATAATTCTCGAAAGGTAAGATTAAAATAAATTTTATTTATTTTAACACTATACCTTGTCATGTTTTTTTAAAAATATAATATATATATATATATATATATATATATATATATATATATATATATATATATATAATAAAATAAAGTAACACGGAATCACATAATCACCGATGCAATAATTTATGATTATGTGATTCCGTGTTACTTTATTTCATTTTATTCTTGCTCTGTTTATTACATCGAGCTATCATACCCAGATTTGATTCTGGAATTTATTTTACTCTAACACACACACACACACACACACACATATATATATATATATATATATATATATATATATATATATATATATATATATATATATATATATATGTATATGTATGTTGCCCAATGCAATAAGTTCAGTCAAATATATATTGGTAAAACTCAATGTGAACTTAAGAAAATGCTAGATGAACATAAAAAAGACACAATAAATTACAATTCCGTAAATGCACTATTATCTCATGTATTACAACAGCAAAATTCCTTGAAATTTACTCAAGCTAGACTCGCTGAAGACTTATACTGATTCAGTACTTATTATAATCTTGACACAGTTAAACAACGTAACAGCTTCTACAATTAACCGTACTCATCTTTTAATCAGCAAAATAAACTAACTAAACACAATTTAATTTTAAATTCAGGCTAAATATTTTTACACCACATTCTCCCAAAATTATTTTACATAATACCGATATATAAAAAAAAAATATTTCACTCTATAGACGGACCACAAATTTTGAGATTTAACATCTCCGTTTGTTTCGGAAAAATAATAGAAACATTCTTTCCACGTCATAAATGCACAACGTATTTTAAATGTTAACTCCCATTTTTGTCTTTAAATCGGTAATCTTGAGAAAGTCTGTGAATATAGACAAAACGTCGATAGACATATAAACAATTTTCGATTTTCTTTTTTTCAATTTTGATTACGTTAAATTATTAATACCACGGAATTAATAACCCTATGTTATATTATGTACAGAGAAATATATATGTATATATATATATATATATATATATATATATATATATATATATATATACATGTGTGCGTGTGTGCTAGAACTTTTTCACCTAAAATGCTACGCAATTATGCACAATGTAGAAAACATTCATCAATATAACTGTGTGTAATAGTTAAATGAAACCAATCATCCAATAAGAAAACAGAAACAGACGAATAGTTAATTAATGAGAGTTCGTTTTTTAAAGGAATATGCTAATTAGTTATCCTTTTTGAAATCGCTCGCATATCCATGACTCAGTATATTATACATTTTTTAAATAGAAAATTGGCTTTTAATATCAATGTTGGTGCGACAAACAATTGAACTTTATATGTATAGAAAATATAAAGACAGTAATGCATACATAAAATTTAGAGACAGAAAGACCCACCAACCCAAATGAAGACATTGCCAAGGCTGTCGCAAAGAAGGTTGGCTCCCTCTACCGTGCTAGTGGACATTATCCTGTATCTCTACAAAGCCACCATTCGCCCATGCATGGAGTATTGTTGCCACATCTGGGCTGGTGCATCATCTACTAGTCTCTCCCTCCTTGACAAAGTCCAAAAAAGAGTCGTCAACCTAATAGGTCTCTCACTGTCAGCTAAGATCAAGCCCCTGTCCCATCGCCGCAATGTAGCATCCTTATGTTTGTTTTACAAATACTTCAATGAATTATGCTCCGATGAGTTGGCTACTCTGGTGCCCCCTCAACGTAAATTCACTAGACTAACTCGACATTCTACTAAATCTCATTCATTCACTGTGGAGGTCCCCAGATGCCGGAGAGCATTCTACTCAAATAGCTTCTTTCCTCGTGCTGCTGGCCTCTGGAACTCCCTCCCTGTCCCCTGTTTCCCCGACAGTACTGACATGCAGAAATTTAAAACTAATGTAAACAGACATCTCGCTGCTCAGATTCCCAATTTAAGCTGAACCACCAATCCTTCTCCCCTTTTCCTTTTTCTCAGTAGCCCCTTACGTTTACAGTGGCGGCCTGCCTTGTTTGGGGTGAATCATGTAAAAAAAAAACATTTTGCATAATGGTTAGAATGGTTTTGAATCGGCCGGGCGACTGGGGTTCAATGATCGCTCGAATCATACCAAAGACTAAGAAAATGGCACTATTAGCATTATTAGGTGAAGGTTAATGGTATGTGGAGTAATCTGTGGAAGAATTAATGCTTTCCCTTACGTCTTTGTATAGAAATGAAAAGGGAGCCTTTGGGTCGCCCTCGAATATAGTTGACTACTTAATACACACTTTATAGATGTATATATACGAGTATAAACTGGATGCATGGGTGAAGATACGATTTATAAAGAATAAAGAATATATAAAAATATCCCCAAATCATTATGAGTGTGATAGTAATTTAGGTGTCTTTAAAAAATATTTTTTAATAAATCATATTTTCACTGCATTTAAATTTAATAGATTCTGTTAACATTCGGTTGATATTGTGTCATATAGGCAACACAAGTGAGGGAAACTCATGTGATATTAGTGTGGAGGCAAATAGGGAGAGGAGTGGATATATGAGGAGGGTACTTCAGCATGCGAGCCTGAAGAGAGCAGAGCGAGAGGATGGGTGTAAAGCTGAACTAGGTAAGACTAAACAGCCAACCAAACCACCTGCAGAGTTATTGCTACAAATGTTCAGTTTTAGTCTGAAGATCCTACAAGACGTGAATATGATAAATTATTACGGTTAACTAACATGGTGTGTTGAGGTTTTCAATTCAAACTTGTTACATATATATATATATATATATATATATATATATATCTTTCTATATAAAATAAAATATGAAACTAAAAGTATACTTTTAGTAGATAGTACCTATAGTGAAATGGTTTAAACTCAATATACGAGATAGAGCAATTATAAAGATAGATGAAAGAAAAGAGATAAACATGTACGAATGACAAATTTATTTCAACTTCGATTGTTCAATGCAAGGTGTACTCGGTAAAAACATGTTTATTATTCTTTCATTAAGCCAAGGCTTTTCAAAGATTAACATCTTATCATCAGAGGAATCACATAGATAGATGGCAGGGAAAAAGCCAAAATTCGAAATTTGAAAAATATTAAGCCATTTCTTAAGTAATTTAAGTAATTAAAGTTTATATATATATATATATATATATATATATATATATATATATATGTATATATATATATATATATATATATATATATATATGTATATATATATATATATATATATGTGTGTGTGTGTGTGTAGGTATACTGTGTGTGTTGCTACATATATGTATATATTATTTGTAGCCCCTAGAAAACCTCTAGATAGGCACTGTAAGTGTAGTATTAACACAGCATTACGTCGCTATCTATTAATGCATCGTTCCTTTCATTAAGTAGAACGCTCCCCTGACGTCATAGCCGCCGAATAAATGTTAAAATTATTACTGTTTATCTGGCTATTCCGCGGTGGCCGTATGGGGTTAGATGTCGAGATTTGAGTTGTAAAATACTCGGAGCCCGGGGTTTCGAATCGCGTGACCAGTAGTTATATCTCTATTCTGACGAGTCCCAATTAAAAAGGACGAAACTTATACGTACATAGATAATAAACAAAAGAAGTATTGTATATATATATATATATATATATATATATATATATATATATATATATATATATATATATATGGGAAAATGAAAAAGGAAAACCAAAAAATGGATGTTTTTTATGTGTACATCAACGTTTCGTCTTTATTTATAAGACTTCATCAGGATGATAAAATAGAGAAAAAATGTCATGCAAGCACAGATACATGTAGGGTAGACATATTGGGAAAAATAGAATGAAATAGTGGCCAACTACTGGGTGGACGTCCGTATTTGTTGGAGAAATAGAAATGAATGTAGAAAAGAATGAGTGGGGAAAAAATGGAAGGATGGGGTGAGCCAGGACTACTGTGGCTGGTGGTAAGAGAAAGAGGTGGGGTATGAGCAGGGGTAAAGTGGATGGCAGAGAGGGAGGTGAGGAAGAGGGGGGTGTTTGACCAGATGGCTGCGGTTCAAGATTGAAGGGGAAAAAGTAGGTTGGAATGTTTGTGTATGGGGGGGTGTATGCAGGGAAAGGAGGATGGGTAGAGAGGAAGGGGGGGCTGTGATTTTGGTGGATGGGCGAAAGTTATGGTCTTAGAGAGCGTTTTGAGAAAATGAGGGAATTTAAGAAGGGGTATGGGAGGAAATAGTTGAGTGGGGGAGAGGGAGGATTTGTTGTGATTTTCCCATCACGTCGGATTACTTTCATCCTTCTCTTCCCATATATATATATATATATATATATATATATATATATATATATATATATAGATAGATATTTATATCATATATTTAAACAGTTGTGTATGTCTCTTTTTATACATAGACCAACACATATACATATATGTTTGTACTGTATGGATGACCATCAATTCCTGTAATATGAGTAAGTACTGCGAGTTAATATAAAAGTGATCATGAAATGTAAAGTTGTATACTAGAAACACAAGTAAGTTGTAAGTAAGTGCTTGCAGTTTCAAAACTATTTCGAACCATGCATAGCAATGATGAATAAATATGTCAAAGTGTCTCTTCCATAAATTCAATGAATTCTGAGTAGCCTATTTACTTCACAAGATAATGCTAACATCAATTGTCTATATTATATTTGCGGCGTCTCTGTTCCTCTGTCCGGGCGTGAAACTTTAAACAACGCCCTACACTAAGATCAAACAACTTCTCAGAATAAAATAATATAAACTATCTAACGGTTGTATTACTTTTGTATTGGTCTAGTTTATTATCAATAATAATGTGGCGTCTTTGTTCGCGACAGACATCCATAAACAGCAAAGACAACATTTACTTTATTTTAATTCATTTTATTTTATTTATAAATTAAACATTGAAAATTATAAAAATTACAACAAAACTTCTCGACCTGGCCTGTGTAGACAAACAATTTTGAAGCATCACTTGGAGATCTTTAATGATTCAAAGCCACCATAACGTTGAGAGTTACTTTTTTTTCCTCTCTCAATCGTTTTCTCCAACTGAAACAAATGTTTTCCCCTCATATCTCATTCGATTTTCTTAGTTTTTAATTTATCATTCTGACGTTTCCTCTTAGAGGGTCAGACGATAAGGCCTTATGGAAAATTTTAGTAATTTCCTTTTTTTCCACCCGCCCGTTTCATTGATTAAAAAAATGTATCCTCTGAAATTTATCCTACGATTTTGTTGTACGCGAAATTTATATACATATACATATATATATATATATACATATGTAATTTGATGAAACAAATTCAATGTATTGATAAAATGAACTTAAAAATAATACTTTTCAAAAGTTCTTAATACAATGTTGAGCTTTATAGATATAATTTATATAAATATTTAAAATCGCCTACACAAATCAATTCATTTTTCAGTATATATACTGTAACTCGTCGAGACCACAAGTTAAAAATGTTGAACTTGTGGTCTCGACGAGGTAGACTGTAGTACTGCAATAGCAATTGATAAAGAATTTATATATATATATATAAATATTTTTTAGGTACAAAATTTATAAATAGTTTTAAATATAAGCGGAATTTTGTTAATCTCCGTAGGTGTGGTCTCGAAAGCTCTTTCGTCCAACATCTCATCAGGAGAAATCGTTGGAAAAACTCAGGATGAAATAAATTAATAGTGAGAAAAAAAAGCAAGTATGGGGAATTCACTGCCGGTGAAAATATACGTTTAAAAGATTTAATTCAATTCAACGAATAAAAACGACTAAAAGGCAGATTTAGAGGCAAGAAAAAAAAAAGAAAGAAAAGCCAACTAACTTTCCCCAAATGTCAACGTCTTAACGAAATCCTTCTGCTTGCAAAGAGATGGCTTCCGTAAAGCGATCGCGACTGATTCTAAAATTTTCAAATAAAAAGTAGAATCCGCCCGATGTAAGATAGTGAACAACTCTATTGTATACTTATTGGCGCAGCATGTATTGTCAGCTAAATGCTGGCCAATAGACGATTCCAAGGCTGAGGTAGAGGTATGGCACAAGAAACCAGATCTATCCTGTCTAATTTTGGATGGGATATGCTGGTTTATTCTGGTCTCTAAATGCAATTTCGTCCGCCCAATATACTCAGCATCACACTGGCATTTAAATTTATAAATAATATTACTATTTTTGGACGAAAGAGCTCTCGAGACCACACCTACGGAGATTAACCAAATTCCGCTTATATTTAAAAATATATATATATATATAAATTTGTGAAAGTTCATTATTTTAAGTATCTTTGAAATTTTAAACTGAAAGAAAGAGGCAAAATGCCTTTAAAAAAACATGTGTTAGAAGCAGGTATTTTTATTAAAATCAATATAATTTTATTTTCATCTTGACTTTTTTTCATGATCATTTCACGAGCCTCATCAGAACTTTAAACAAATAAATAGTATTAACTTAATTTCTTTTCCTCAGGGTTCTTCCTGGTCTTGTTGAAGTCCGACGTTGTGTGGACTAATAGTATAATGTCTTTTTTAAACATGAACTTACAATTGCGCATGGTCGCAAGTAGGTATAAATTTGACTCAAACAAATTATTTATTTATACTGAAAACCTTAATGCCCCAAAAATACATGGGCGGAACCGTATTAGATAAAAAAAGATATCATTACAAAGTATATTTAATAACTAAAATCATAGATATAGTACATTTTTTAGAAGTTCGAAATAATGAAGTGAAACATATTAAGGTAGACGATTCATGTAGATTATGCCTGAGCGAGAAATTAACAAAATTAAAGTTAAAATGTAAATAATCAAATATTAGATCGAAACTTTTAATAAATTTAAACAAGAAAAAGCTAGAATCTTCAGTTAATTAATAAGGAAGTGAATTTTTATTGGTTGATGGAGATGAATGGGACGGAAGTGATGAAAATAGAAAGCAATAAACTCAATTACTCTAATTGGTTGGCTGTTTGTATGGGCTTATTGACTGTAAAAACAGTTTATGAGTTAAATCCATTCATTTAGCCTGACGAATTCATGCGGGAATGCAAAATATGTCTTTGTCTCTCTTTTGCAATAAGTATATATATATATATATATATATATATATATAGAGAGAGAGAGAGAGAGAGAGAAAGAGAGAGAGAGAGAGAAGAGGGTAGTGCAGTATTAGTGCAGTTCCAACGAAAGAAAAGTATATATGTAAAGGAGTAAGGCTACCAGCATGTGTTGGTTTGCGCATATGCGCAAAAACGCCAAACAATACCACATTTTCTCAAATGAAACAACACTCTTTCAAATTGAAAAACATTCCTTCAAATAGATTTATATATCTGATGAAAGCGGACCACCGCTTGAAACGCGTTATATAAAATTATAAAATGATAAAATAACAAAATAACAAAATAATAAATAAATGTATATATATATATATATATATATATATATATATATATATATATCATATATAGAATCACATATAAACCAAAAGTAAACTTTTAGTAGATTGCACCTATAGTGAAAGGGTTAAGCTCAATATACGAGATAGAGCAATTATAAAGGTAAAAGAAATAAGAGTGATGAACATGTACGAATGTCCAAATTTATTACACCTTGCATTGAACAATCGAAATTTGAAATAAATTTGGACATTCGTACATATTTATCACTCTTATTTCTTCTATCTTTATATATATATATATATATATATATATATATATATATATATATATATATATATATATATATATATATATATATATATACACACATAAAGTTGATATCAGTTATTTATTCTAGTGAGAAAATGATTAGCATAATGGATACCGATGATGCCTCCAATCGGATATAAATACTTTAATTTACACTGGAATATGATTGAATAAAATAGCAACGTGTGTTCACTGAATCGTTTACAGTTTATATTTTCCTATTTCCTATTTGAAATTGTGTTTCGTCATTTCATAACACAGCGAATTATTATATGGTTGCTCTTATTGGCGATGACTGTTTTGAGAACAACGCATAAAGAACTATAACTTGATTTTTAAATCCTTCCACAGTTTGGCACGGTCAAACATAATGGTGGTTCAATGTTTTGATGAAAGTTTCTGGTCAAGGTTTATTTTTATTTCTTACAAATTAAGAAAGTTTGGTTTGAAGAGAATCAAAATTCTATTGGCCAAAATTCACCAATATTGAAAACATGACAGTTTCCCTTACTTCTTGGGTAAGTGTACATTAATTTCAATTTCATGCGGATGTGTGTGCATGGGCGTTAGGCTCGTGACTCTTAGCTGAATCTACGAATTACGTTGTAGCCCATGCGACCGCTTACAACCGCCACTACTGCGCTGATGATGTAGGAACACCCGAAACGACGTCGTCTGTAGGTATTAAAACACTTTAATATTATATATATATATATATATATATATATATATATATATATATATATATATATATATATATATATATAAAAACTGACGGCTCATAGATGTTGATAAAATTATTAAAAGTAGGTAATGGTAAAAATCATTAGTAACCCCCAGTGTATCCCGTACTTTAAAGTGCAAAAGTACAATTATTCATAACAAAACCGTCACTTCGTGTTTAGTGGACCTATGACGTCACAATTTATTATTTATTTTTCAACAATGGGGAAAGAATAAATGCGCAACTGGGACACCTTCAGGGAAAACAGTGAGAATAACGAGATTACTCGTAAACGAGGAGAAAGTGTTTTTTTTTTCAGGACAATTCGCGGCTTTGTGTGTGAAAAAATGTCTAAGAAGAAGATTAATGAACTAAATTTGGAGATAAAGTATAACCCATCATATTCGCTAGATCTCTCAGCAAATGACACCCACGTGTTCTTTAGCTTAGACAATTATCTAAAAGACAAGATCATCAGAAGTGTCTCTGACTGGCAGCAATCGAAGAGCAAAACCGAAAGAATAAACAGTATTTAGAAATGTAGCCGAGCGTTTCGCACTATTCTTTTTATTTATATTTACTAGTGCAAGTATTTTCTTATTGTCTCATTTTATCTTATATATGAAGTAAAAACAGTCAATTTACTGTTTATTTGACTTAAATAACTTTTTTTAATAGACGATGCATACTTCAATATCTTTAGATACAAACATTTGGTTTTCATCCGAGGATGTCTTAAAAACATGTATCTCGAGTAAATTCTATTGATTTTAATATTTAATCCGATCGATATTTTATTTCGGATTGGTATAATTATAGAAGAAAGAAAGGAACTCTACTCGAACAGTAGGAACTTCTATTACTGTCACTTATTAAAAATATAATTTTGGTTCACAAGAGAGATTCTTTTATGCACCGGTGTACCACATATTTTGATTGACTATTCATTTATCATATGACGATACTGGATGGCAGTTTGCAAGATATAAATTCAATAAGAACACATTAGTATGGTATTTTACAAAGAAGCTGAAAATAATTGTAGTGTACCAAATATGCTAATGATCCTTAAACAACCAAATTGCAGCTACGTTTAGCACTATAGAGTTGAAAAGGGCGTTTATAGGCATCTGGGCGTAATCAACACTTTGTGTTTTTCTGTAAGTTGCGATATGATACGTATCGAAACACTCATTCAAATCAACAAAGAACAGAGTTATTTCTATTGGTGACACGCTACATAAACACATCGTGTCTTCTTCCCAGACTTCAAATGATATTTTGAATAGAACTTCCACTTGTTATTATATACTTAGGTTGTCAACAAGAAAGAAGACACACAACGCAGATTTATAACAAATATAATAGTTTCTTAATTTACTGTTATACATGTCCTGAAGTAAAGATATACTTTACAGGTTTGTTATCTTTCCTGTCCTTAAAAGTCTGCGATTGAAAGCTACATAAAAGAAGCTTGACTGACTGGCGACTGGTTTCACTTTCGTAAGTAAATGGCGTTGAAACTTCTTCTCGATTAAAAACACTAAGTAATTCTACTCACGCTAATAATGTATCTTCTCGTATTTGCAGAAATTCGTTGGTCACATCCGAAAATACCTAGTCTGTCCTTTTTTATGCTCAATAACAATCAACTTACTATCATCCGAGTTGCCCTGATTTGGTACAATGTACAGTTGACATGGGATTATGGATTTAAACAAGAAATTCCGAAAGCGGCCTAAGAAATAAATAGATTTAAACATATATAAGAAATTTATAGAATGCACAAATATACCAGGTTGTCAGAAGGAAAACTGAATACGCAATAACAAGGCGATCATAAACACATAATACATATATATATATATATATATATATATATATATATATAAATATTTTTTAATTAATTATTAAAGTTTTTAAATATATATATATATATATATATGTATATATATATATATATATATATATATATATATATATATATATGTTGCATAGCCCCCGCTAGGGCCGCGGAAGTTCTCGTCGAGAGAGAGAGAGAGAGAGAGCAAATTACTGCTTTCGTAATTACTTATCAATTAAGTCCTTAACCATTCGTGGAGAGATCTTTCGTCTGTATTCTCTTAGGAAAATAATTCCCCTAATTATGTTGCTGACTACATGGTAAAAATCACGTCTGATAGGTTCGCCTCCAAAACCCAGACTGCAAAAACTCGCTTCTCGCGAAGAACGAGTGATGTCACGGATCCCTCTGCTTCCCACACAAAGGCCCGTGACGTAACAGAGCCTCTATCGCAGGTGCACTTGATCCGAGGTCTCGTCACGCGGTGACCCTGTCACGTCTGTGAGCTCCGACTGTGAGAACAGCCCCATTCTCACTCGACTGCACGGGTCTACCCGCACTAATTCGCGCAAGTCAAACCAACGATCTCCAACAGATACGTCCATTCCCATAGGGCCATTATCCAACATATATATGTTTGAAGATTTCGGATGATGACTAGCCAAGATGGAATATCACAATATTTTGGAGATAGCACCCCTTTCTCAAGTTTTTCTATTTCTTTATCTACATTCGTATCTCTGCTTCGTGCGTATATTTTTGAAAACTTCGAGCCTTTTGATAATAGCGACGCAGTATTTTACACTTTGATAAGTTTTATATTTTTTCGATATTTTATTCTAACTTCACGGCGAAACCTTAGTTACACCGTCGTTAAACGACAGTGAATTGCAGAACTGAAAACAGACACATATTTGATAAAAAAGTCTTCAAAACTGCAATTTCTAGCTTATTTATTTTGAAAACGTTTTTATTCTTATATACATAATACGGATAGATAGAACTGATATTTATGTATATACATCTTTTAAATATATATTTTTAGAGATGTGGTTTGAGTTCTAAGAACATTATTATGTAAAAGTCAAAGAACGTCATTATATTTTATAGATAAAATCTTGGCTAAATATTCCGATCTGTCTAGATTTGGGAGTTTGACAGATCATTGCATGAATATTCAAACGTTTGCACTGCGAGATTTTCATTACTTAAGTAAGTCAACATTTTGTTACAAAGTTATCGGTTTTGCTGACCTTTAGCTAAGATGTCATTAAAGAGGGTTTAAAACGATTAGGTATGTCTAAAAGTAATTGGTAAGTCGACGTAACCGTTTAGCAGAACTAAAGTGACTGGCTATAACACAGAATACACTGTCATCAGGCAACATTAAACGTACAAATCCCCCCATAAAAACACGTGTATTGGTCAGAAATATACATTAAAGGTCTTAATAAGATGAGGAAAAACGTACTCTTAAAAGCCTCTCTTTCTATCATCGATGGCACGTTCCATCAGTATTTGAAAAATATTGATAAATATATACAATTATAAACAAATAGAGCTAATCTTCCCTGTTCCATCAGTATTTAAAAAATATTGATAAATATATACAATTATAAACAAATAGAGCTAACTTTCCCTGTTCCATCAGTATTTGAAAAATATTGATAAATATATACAATTATAAACAAATAGAGCTAATCTTCCCTGTTATTCCGTTGTACATCTTTTGTGATTTATTATATCGCCAATAGATTGTTATCTATTGGTTATTCTTTTAAAGGAAAATTCAGATTTTGCTTTTGTAGCAATAGAGACGAAAACTTACCAGCTTCAAAGTGTATTAGATGTTTCGCGTGGAAGACAACTTATTTTATAGAGAAAAATTACCCGTGGCATATTCGTATGTTTGGAACGAATTTGCATGCGTGAGTCACGGATTTACATGCGCAGAGATCAACTGACTTCTAAAAAAGAATGCTTAAAAGCAGACGATGAATTAAAGTGTTTACAGCTGACAAAAGCGTTGGCGTTAGCAATCAATCAACGTCAATTACGGTGTTGTTTGAAAAGGGGTTCATTCCGAAATTTTAACCGTAATTGTAACCTCATAAGATTTACATACATCCGTTTTTCTTACAGTTTTTCAATTTCATTGGGCGTATTTTAATATTTCGGTTATAGAACTCCTTATCGTGTATTTTATTATTTGTATAATATTCTTATATAGTAATGTTTTAATATTTACTTATTTGATATTTGATGGAATTAGTCAGATGTCTGGAGGTGTTTACTCATTTGTTTTACTTATTCCATATAGTTGGTTGAAACAAATTATCTTCAGTTAAAGGCTACGTTAACTTTTCGGTGCACGTAATTAATTATAGTCTGTGAGTGGTTTTAGGCGTTTTGTTCATGCGATTATTGTATTCTTTTCTAACTGGTTTGTATATTCTCTCCGCAGGTTGAATATTACACCTGAAAGATAGTTGTTCTGGTTAGTTTTGATGCTTTTGGTGCTTGAAATATAAATATAATTAGTCCATCCTATTAGTAAAAGGCCGATACTGCCTTTATGAAATGTCTCAATATAATTATTCCATCTTATTAGTAAAAGGCCGATACTGCCTTTATGAGATATCTCACTATAATTAGTCCATTATATTAGTAAAAGGCCGATACTACCTTTATGACATATCTCACTATAATTAGTCCATCCTATTAGTAAAAGGCCGATACTGCCTTTATGAAATATCTCAATATAATTAGTCCATCCTATTAGTAAAAGGCCGATACTGCCTTCATATAATATCTCAATATAATTAGTCCATCTTATTAGTAAAAGGCCGATACTGCCTTCATACAATATCTCACTATAATTAGTCCATCCTATTAGTAAAAAGCCGATACTGCCTTCATACAATATCTCAATATAATTAGTCCATCCTATTAGTAAAAGGCCGATACTGCCTTCATACAATATCTCACTATAATTAGTCCATCCTATTAGTAAAAAGCCGATACTGCCTTCATACAATATCTCAATATAATTAGTCCATCCTATTAGTAAAAGGCCGATACTGCCTTCATACAATATCTCACTATAATTAGTCCATCCTATTAGTAAAAGGCCGATACTGCCTTTATGAAATATCTCAATATAATTAGTTCATCCTATTAGTAAAAGGCCGATACTGCCTTCATACAATATCTCACTATAATTAGTCCATCCTATTAGTAAACGGCCGATACTGCCTTCATACAATATCTCAATATAATTAGTCCATCCTATTAGTAAAAGGCCGATACTGCCTTCATACAATATCTCACTATAATTAGTCCATCCTATTAGTAAAAAGCCGATACTGCCTTCATACAATATCTCAATATTATTAGTCCATCCTATTAGTAAAAGGCCGATACTGCCTTTATGAAATATCTCAATATAATAAGTCCATCTTATTAGTAAAAGGCCGATACTGCCTTTATGAAATATCTCAATATAATTAGTCCATCCTTATAGTAAAGGGCCGATACTGCCTTTATATAATATCTCAATATAATTTGTCCATCCTATTAGTAAAAGGCCGATACTGCCTTCATACAATATCTCAATATAATTAGTCCATCTTATTAGTAAAAGGCCGATACTGCCTTCATACAATATCTCAATATAATTAGTCCATCCTATTAGTAAAAGGCCGATACTGCCTTTATGAAATATCTCAATATAATTAGTCCATCCTATTAGTAAAAGGCCGATACTGCCTTCATACAATATCTCAATATAATTAGTCCATCTTATTAGTAAAAGGCCGATACTGCCTTCATACAATATCTCAATATAATTAGTCCATCCTATTAGTAAAAGGCCGATACTGCCTTCATACAATATCTCACTATAATTAGTCCATCCTATTAGTAAAAGGCCGATACTGCCTTCATACAATATCTCAATATAATTAGTCTATCTTATTAGTAAAAGGCCGATACTGCCTTCATACAATATCTCACTATAATTAGTCCATCCTATTAGTAAAAGGCCGATACTGCCTTCATACAATATCTCAATATAATTAGTCCATCTTATTAGTAAAAGGTCGATACTGCCTTTATGAAATATCTCAATATAATTTGTCCATCTTATTAGTAAAAGGCCGATACTGCCTTTATGAAATATCTCAATATAATTAGTCCATCCTAGTAGTAAAAGGCCGATATCGCCTTTATGAAATATCTCAATATAATTTGTCCATCTTATTAGTAAAAGGCCGATATAGCCTTTATTTACGTGTTGTATTACTGTTGTTTATAAGTATATTTCAACTAACTTTGATCTTCCTGTTTCATCGTAACGACCCATTGTAATGTAAACGATGCATTAAATACTTGTTTTATCACTCATGTGTTGAACAAGTAAGGTCACTTCCTTCTGTCATTTCCTACTATGACTGCAAATACACTCACCTATATAAATACATCTGCCCGGGATATTGCCAAACTTGAACCTTAATAGCAGCAATGAAAGTAGTCCTTACAATATTCCAGGAATTGATCTGAAAAAATCTGCTACTAAATCTACTCCCATATTTACATTCTTTCGTTGCTTGAAAGGGTAAAACTTTTCACCTTAGATAATTTCGTCGTCTTCCTAGTTTTTCCTGGTTATCATATAAATCTCAGTACAGACCGCTCAGTCACATGTGCTTCATAAGTAAGTTGTTTGAATCTGTGATAAATAAAGGTTGTTACTCATCCAAACAAAAACTATCTACTTTTTTATGGAAATCGCTCCAGACATGACATGAAGCCAATTGATGCCAGAAGATAAAAAATACCACTTCACGGTTAAAACCAAGTCAACGATAAGTGTAAGATTGATAGATTCTGATCCACGAAACAACAATTCTTCTCCCTTTGTCAGAAACATTGCTCATGAAATGTGACGACTAAAGTAACAAAATAAGGGAAGCGAAGGTTACGAGGGTGCCGAAAGTAAACCCAAGTTAGTCACTTTCTACTCTCATCACCTAGTGAGAAGCAATATGGTTTTCGTCGTGCAAACATCAACTGCTCACCTGCTGATAAGGTCTGACACAAATGGTTGCTTCGCACACTTGCTGGCTCTGATATATATGGCAATGTCCTCTCAACCATCAAATGCTTGCTCTCTGATAAGTCTATGAAGAGGTCTGAAGTATCAATACTAGCTTGTCACAGAGATGTATCTTGAACCCCACCTATTCCGAATCGTCATTAATAATTATCCAAATCATATTCTCAGATCATCTGTCAAAATCGTATGACGCAATCGTATGACGCAATCGTATGACGCAATCGTATGCCGCAATCGTATGCCGCAATCGTATGACGCAATCGTATGACGCAATCGTATGCCGCAATCGTATGACGCAATCGTATGACGCAATCGTATGCCGCAATCGTATGGCGCAATCGTATGGCGCAATCGTATGACGCAATCGTATGACGCAATCGTATGCCTCAACTGTCGAAGATTGATGATGTGGTTGATTCTCTCTCTTCCAATCTCGCGCACCTGTGCAATGGAAACAAGTGTCTTTTTACTTTTAACACCTATAAAACCAGGAAGGATGATGCTAGTCTTTCTCTACTCTATCGCCATTTCTATGGAAGGTTGTTCACGGAGCTCTAATCTCTGTTTCTTCTTTGTAAGATATTTACAATAAAAACCTCGTTTTTTAGCCACAACTGAATCAAACATATTCCTTCGTTTGTCTGGCGCTAGATGGAACTTAAATGAACGGAGTTTTTTCACCAAGAACTTTCCATCTGTGAAACAAAATACCCCGGAGCTGCTTCCCAGCAAAGTAAATATTGTCAACAAATACTTGTCATAAACCGGCCCTTAAGTAATCAAACTTTGTTCATTACATCTCATTAACCTTTATCCTCGAGTGGCTTTTAGCCTTGATAAGTGATGACTATTTAGTAAACACTTGTAAATAGAAATCATTTTGTGCGTGATCTTGAAATTAAGATAGTGGGTTTGTTTTTGGAAGTCTTCATTGGAAGATCAAATAGGATTTAATTTTGGAAATTCTTCGACTCAGGGTAAATGGACGCCGTCTACGAAAATTGGCAAATCGAATAAGGCGTATTCATGAATACCCATAGGTATATAAATATCGAAATCAAACGCTGGGTGCAAACTCTCAGAGAAAATTGAAACTTTAGATTAACTTATTTCGCAAGAATCAAACAGCTTTAGCTACCAATTTATTTTAATGATTATTCATATATGTTACTTAGTATGATAAAAGGCAATACATAAAAACACACACACATACATATATATTTATATATATATATATATATATATATATATATATATATATATATATATATATATATATAAAATGGCCGAATTAAAAATTATCGGTGAAGTACTATACGGATTGCCACCTGAAACCAGAAAGATGGCTCGACGGTTTGAGAACCTCACGAGGAAAATATACAAACGCGAAAGTTCCGTGATGTTCAACAATGCGTGTTTAGATATATATATATATATATATATATATATATATATATATATGTGTGTGTGTGTGTGTGTGTGTGTGTGTAAGTAAATTTCGCGTACTACAAAATCGTAGGATAAATTTCAGAGGAAACATTTTTTAATAAATGAAACGGGCGGGTGGAAAAAAAAATTGCTAAATTTTCCTTAAGGCATTATCGTCTGACCCTCTAAGAGGAAACGTCAGAATGATAAATTAAAAACTAAGAAAATCGAATGAGATATGAGGGGAAAAATTGTTTCAGTTGGTGAAAACGATTGAGATAAAAAAAAAAAAAAGTAAATCTCTTTTGTTTTGAATCATTAAAGATCTCCAACTGATGCTTCAAAATATTTTGTCTACACAGGCTAAGTCGAGAATTGTTAATAACTAACGCCTCAATAATATTGTGTGTGTCAGATTGTAACAAAAGTTTGGTCAGTTTTTGGAACTCAATTAAACAATTTGTAGCACTTAATTAGATTTATTTATTCGTTAATGTAGTGCCCGTTATTATCTATTGTCTTTTTTCTAATCTGATAAGATATTTAATGATACGTTTATGAATGTCCTGGATAATGGCTAACTTCTAGAGAAAAAATAAAGAATATTAAAGAAGAAAACTAACTCATTTCTTTATTTTTTTCTCTAGAAGTTAACCTTATCCACATAAAAGGTTTTCTAAACATCTAAAAAGATAGCAGTCTGTTAATGCAAGATCAGAAGAATATGGTGTGTGTTTCATGACTTTTCTAGGTTAATTTTTCTCTTTTTCACAATGTGATTTCTATCGTTGTTTTCATAAAGGTGATGATGCTAGACCTTATTAAAAAGCTTATTACCAGAATGAAGACAACATATGAACGGTTAAATCAATCCGATTGTTTTTTATTAAGCTTCCATAATATACAATAGTTTCACACACACACACACACACACATATATATATATATATATATATATATATATATATATATATATATATATAGTCTAAAGTAGCTTTGAGTCATTTTAAACAAAAGAGAACAAAAATAAATAAATAAATAAAATGCAGTTTAAATTCCCAGAGAAACCAACTAAATCCAAGATATTGCAGACTTAACATTCGTTGGAAAATTCATAAATAAATAATAAAAAATAAGTAAATAAAATAAAAAGGGGGGTTAAGTATCTAACAGTGAAACAAAAACAAGAGACCTTAAGCGTCTAATATTAACACGGGGATCATCAGCTGTTTACCATGTAACTGTTTCGGAGATTTAAAAACAGGACAGTTATAATATCCATGGCTCTCCAATGGTACTGATTAAACTACCATTTCCCCAATAATCAAGTGTCGAAATAATTCAGCTTAATATATATAAATATATATATATATATATATATATATATATATATATATATATATATATATATTCCTTTGTATTTTTATTGAATAATTTATTTATCTAATTAATTATACATTCTTAGATCTTAAAAGAAAACGTAAAAATCTATATAATGTTATCTTTCCAAACAGCGATATCTGTTCGAAGGGGAAAATTCAGTCAATATGGAAATGTATCGGTTATTTTAACCCTTTGATGAAATGAAATCTCATGTCCATTGCTAATGTATCGCCAACTAAATTTACTGCGGCGAGTACTGATATTAAGTAAATGTTATATTGTTTGGATAATTCTTATCTTTGATTTTATTCTCACAACGTTTCGCTAATGTAACCTCCGACCTTCTTAAGGTGCATTTGGTCGAACTCGGGAATCTGTATGTAGAACTCAGGAATCTGTACGGTATTTAGAACTGAACTCTTTATTTAATCTACGATGGTAGTTTACCCTTGTTCCGTCAACCACATGGTTTCAAACGCAATTTGTATATTCAGGTAAGAATCACGAGCCTTACGCCCATGCACACACGGCCGCAAGAAATTGAAATTAATGTACACTTATCCGAGAAGCGGGGGAAATTGTCATGTTGTCAATATTGTTTATATATATATATATATATATATATATATATATATATATATATATATATATATATATATATATATATTCTTTTGGTCATCACTTCAATACACAGAGAGCGATTTTAATAAAACATATCCACGACACTAAACTCCGTCGTCTCATAGAATTGTGTTTAATCCTACGTCATAATAACACAATTATTCAAAGACCAGGATTCTATAATATCTCTACGTCTTCTGCCAGATTGATTCTAATCGAAATGAACCTAAACCAATGTGATAACGGATAACTTCTACTACTTTGAGTCCGTCTTCCCCCTCCTCCGTCTCCTCCTCCTCCTCCTTATTGGTTTAATTCCTTGCTGTCATTTTAAATTACTACTAATTTATTAACTTACGATCGGCGTTTATATGCCAACTGCTGATGTTGTTCTTTCTTTCTTTTTCTTTTTCTTTTTCTTTTTTAACATTTCTTTCTTTCTTTCTTCGTTTCTACTGTCTATTACACGTGACTATTTTTTCCCAAATTGCGTTCTTTGTATAAATTTGAAAACTTTTCTGTTTTTAATTAAAGTTCTGCTACCGATTGATGATGATTGTATTTTAACAATCGAAATATTTTGGTAGAACTATTCAATATGTGTTTTTGAGTTTATTTTTGCTAGTTGTTGATTTGCTTATCCTTTATTCTATTTTTATTTATATATATATATATATATATATATATATATATATATATATCACTTTAGTTATATCACTAAGAGATTGTCTGACCCCGATTTTTATTCAAAATAAATTATTACAAATATCCAGAATAGAAGAAATACTGCAGTTTAATTCGAGCTCAATGTACAAACGGAGCTCATATATTAAAAAAAATCTAACTCATCCTTCAATATATATTATGACTTCTATTGAGTCCACCTATTTAGCATGAGGTTTCTGGAGTTTGTTTTATGTTTGTATTTATACTTATTAACCAAATCAACTGAATATTGCCTCCATCGAATTGATAAAGAATTTATGTGCTGACAATGAGATTCGTATAATTTCAACACTGCTGCGAAAGTGGTAATAAATTGAAATTTCTGAAACATCTGTACGAAAAGGTAAATATTGTTTGCGTTGAATTTTTCGGTGTATAATTACAAAATATATATCATAAATGTTTTATTCTACTAAATTATATATATATATATATTTATATATATATATATGTGTGTGTGTGTGTGTATGTACCTGAATACGAGTTATTCCTCGCCAGACAATCAGCACATAAGTGTATAATCTCTCTCACCTTTCCGCACTTCATGTGCCGCCATAAATTTACTAAAATCTTGCAACAATAATTCTAACCTAAAATGTATTCCACATCACAGTATTAAGTCAACCAAACAATCAACTAAATAACCCCCATAAGAACTTCAGCTGACCACTATGATCACCCCGTCAATCATACCTTACTACCCATCGCACATGAAAAACTGTATCAACGCATTACTCAAAGAACTAACCACCGTACCCGGATATGCAACACGTACAAGGGGTTTTATTGTAACGGGAGCTGAGAAGGAAAGCTGGAAGCTATAGAAAAACTAAAAAACAAAATCGTACTCCATTAAAAGTCTTAAAGAATAAATTGACAAAGGACACAAAATCTCCAGCTTTTTTAACTGTGAGAAACGCCTAAAGAGCAACAACAGAAGAGGTTGATAAAATGGGCCTAATGAATAATTTCACGATTCTTAACTGACATTTGAATTTCAACTATTTATTAATAACAACATTATTTGCATATCGTCTGTTTCACAAGATACAAGCAGATAAATACAGTAAGTAAGAAAAACATTAACTTGACCCTTGTTATTTAAGACATGCCCCTTTTTATTTAAGACATGCCCCTTTTTATTTAAGACATGCCCCTTGTTATTTAAGACATGCCCCTTTTTATTTAAGACATGCACCTTGTTATTTAAGACATGTCCCTTTTTATTTAAGACATGCCCCTTTTTATTTATTCATGCATTACTGCTCAGAATCTATCTATCTAACACTTATCGCTGGCTATTTTTTTTTACTTTGAAGTAGTAATTTTTAGCTCCTTATATCAAGTGGCTTCATGCTTTGTCTGGAGCGATTTCCATGAAAAAATGAATATAAAAAACGATTCATGGCATTAAGATGTACACATTGGAATTATACCAATCTATAAATATATATTTATTCTGAAAATGTACAAATATATTGACCATTAATGTTTCGTTTTCTAAAAGATATCAGACTACAAAGAGGAGCATACAATTAACCACACGGTCTATTGGACAGGACACAAATTATCAAACCAAAACAATTGTAATGGAAGTAAAACTAATTATAAAGACTATATACTAGTAGAGAGAACCGGCATTGCTCGGATTGGACGGATAACAGCGATAACAATGCTATTAAGTGTATTATTGTGTCCCTTAACATCAAAATGCTACCTAACATTTAACATCCGAAAATCTTTATTGCAAATTTCATATAAATTCTGTCCAGTAGATTTTGAATCCATACATTAATGTTCAAAGTAGTTTCTGCCTTCAATGCCCGCCTAAAATAAATAAGACATCGCCCACCACATTCCATTTTAGTTCTACATATTCTGAATCTAATTAAAAATCTGTCTCGCCGTTTTTAGAATCATTAACTAGATTTATTTTCAGAGGGAGAATTTGGCCCCTTTTGTTCCCCCATAAAATAAAAAGATACCACATTATACTCCCTATAGTGTATCATATTTCATGAAAATCAATAAGTATATAAAAGGGAAGGTTCTGCTCTATAATTTTTCTGCTGAAATAAATATAAATAGCATTTTAGACTCGATGTAGTGTCTATTAACAATGGTCGGAAGTGCATAAAAATCTGTCGAATATTTCATTCGTATATTTATATATATATATATATATATATATATATATATATATATATATATATATATATATATATATATATTAGAATTGTATGTATTTAGGCAGCATTTTTTTTTATTTAAGCAAACATGGTTAAAATAACAGAATTTTTTCTGTTTAATTATACCTCTTTTATTTTTTCAGTTTTTATAATAATCATTCTACATGTATCACGAGCGTTTTCGATTCTTTGTCGAATTATCTTCAGGTGAGTTTTTTCATTTGCTTTTCAGCTGATGATGATTCGACGAAGAATCAAAAACGTGAATGATACATATGGAACATACAATCATTTTTTGATTTTAAAACAAATAAGATCAGTAGAAAAGTTGAAGAATTGAAATGGTATAATTAAACAGAATGATTCTGTTATTTAAAAAATATGTTTGCTTAAATATATATATATATATATATATATATATATATATATATATAAATTTAAGGAGATGTAGTTTACGTTTTTCTGTGTACTCATGCTCCAAGCACTTAACGCAATATCACCATTTCTGTTCTTATGTTTCAATTTCTGTTTCAAGTTATGAATAAAATTTTTACAGCGGGAACATAAACACAACGATTTTAGTGTATCCCTTTGATCAATATGAAATCGACGAATCCAAGTATCCGAAATAATATAGTTTCAGAATATATTTATTTATCAGGAGCTGACCTCATTTTCAAGATACGAATAAGATAAAATAAAGTTGTTAGGCGCACTCCCAGATCCCATGTGATCAATCAAGAGATGCGCGAGAGCGCTCTATCCCTTAATAGACTCAAAAACGGCCTATGCTAGAAATCTCATTTCTTTGATCAATCATAATGCAAAAACTAATAAACCAAATTAGTTAAAACTTTGCACAACATTTTTTTTATAGGTTCTATAAGTGTGTAGAATTTCAGCATCATTAGTCAAGGCAACCCAGAGATTCAGAAAGGTCAGGTATGATTTTGTGTTATCCGTGTGTACGTACGTATGTGCCCCCTGTATATCATCAACTATTTGATGGATTCAGCTGATTCTTGGCAGAGATAGAGGTTCTAGGGTCTAGTTGATAGCATAACATAGTTTACATAACATAGTTTACCATAACATAACATAGTTTACCATATATCTTAGTTTTTCAGAAAATTCTAAAATAACCTTTTAAATGACCATTGTATTGAGGCATAGCCTTTACAAAATTAGTGACATTCCATGATAAATACCAGTATACTAAAATCATATGCCCTTACTAGGGTTAAGATGAAAATTCATATACACTAAATGTACAAAAGCAAGGAAATTCCCAAATTTTTACACTTTTATTGTCATTAAGGGTATGCAAGCACAACAGGGCTATGTATTTTACTGGTAGGAATTTTTCTCCAGCGCACCTCACACACTTCATCCACTCATGCATAGAGATGTATACTGTAGTGATGTGATAATGAAATGGTTTGGTTGATATGTAGTCATACCCTTAATTAATGACAATAAAAGTGTAACAATTTGGGAATTTCCTTGCTTTTGTACATTTAGTGTATATGAATTTTCATCTTACCCCTATTAAGGGCATATGATTTCAGTATACTGGCATTTATCATGGAATATTATATATACTTATACAGAGACTATTACGAGGTTGCAATTTATGTTCGTGTTCTTGAATCCTTGGAAACATTTATTTTCATGGCTTTTCCTTCCTCAAGATTAAATCAAATATAGCTCATTACGCTCCCTTGTATGTCTACTATGCATGTTTAAATCTCATGAACATGGCTGAAGGAGTTTTTCTTCATTAAAGGTTCACAGAGTGAAACAAAAACTCACACATTGACGTATATAATTTGAAATAAGCTTTTTTCACTTCATATCACGTTTCGTTTAATAACTTATAACCTGTTCAAATAAAAAAGGCAAATAAAAAAACATCATTCCTCGCAGAGAATATTACAAATAAATGTAGTAGAATTAACGAGAGACGAAAAAAAAGAATGAGAAAATAAATAAATATTAATGAAATATAAAAGAGAAAATGGAGAAGAAAATGAGTTTGCGACCTTGTTTTAAGTTATGAGGTTGAAAAAGACTAGATATACATTCGGATTGTACACATTATAAGTTATTTCCACCATAACTAGGTCTCCTCGGATGTGTTTCCAACCACAATTCAAACCTTTGAAAACACATCCGAAGAGACCTAGTTACGGTCGAAATAACTTATAATGTGTACAATCCGAATGTATATCTAGTCTTTTTCAACCTCATAATTTATTCATGCAATGTTTGAACGGACATAGAGCTCTCTGATTCGAATTCCTATCGAAAATAATCGAACCTGAAAACTATATATATATATATATATATATATATATATATATATATATATATATATATATATATATATATATATAGATATATATATAGAGAGAGAGAGAGAGAGAGAGAGAGAAGGGGGTTGTGTAGCATCAGTGCAGTTCCAACGAGAGAAAAAAGTATATTTAAAGAATTGTGGTTACCAACGCTAGTAAAAACACTTTTTCAATAATTATTTATTATCTTATCATTTTAACATTTTAATTTTTTAATATAATTACATAACGCGTTTCGAGCATTTATCGTTTTGTTATAATTTATCGTTTTAGTTATCGAATGCATACCCCATGTGATTGTATACTTGCATACATGCAGAAAATAATATGAATACAGGTGTACATACACCCCTCTCCCTACCAATCTTTCCACCCACCCATCTCTCCATCCACCCGCACATTTCACCTATCTTTGCATGTATTTATTTTCTACCCTTATATGCACAAAACACCTATTCCCATCTTTCGATCGATCGATCAACATACCAAACTTTTTATTTTACCTATTTCCATCTTTCGATCGGTCCACATTTTAAACCTTTATTTTATTGTATTTTATTTTATTTTATTTTTCTTATTTTATTCTATCTTTCTGTCTATCTATCTTTCTATAAGTCTACCTTTCCATATTTCTATCTATCTATCTATCATTCTATATCTCTTTCTATATTTCTATCTACCTTCAATCTTCCTTCCTTTCTTCCTTTTTCTCCCTCCTACCTATCTATCTACTCACCCATCCTCTTTTCTACTCATCTCTCTCTATCTATCTCTCTAACCCAAGCAAACATCCTCACCCCCAACCACCTACACATCCACATTCATGTGTTAACCCACCAGGGACACCGTCATGGATGACCGGGAATGACCACACACACACATACCAAACAGATTTGATCGGCACCATAAGAGTAATTAAAGTAATAAAACCTAATACACAAATGTACTCAAATGACCAAACACTTGCCAAACGGAATATATTTTTTATCTCAAGATAATCCCCATAACATTTTTCTGTCAAATGGAACAGACACTTTTAAATGAAAGAAAAATGAAATGTTTTCTCAAATGAAACACTTTTATCAAATGGAATATACATCTGAAGAGAGCATAATTGATAAACGATAAATGCTCGAAACGCGTTATCAAATCATATTAAAAAAACTTAAAATGTTAAAATGATAAGATAATAAATAATTATTGAAAAAGTGTTTTACTAGCGTTAGTAACCACAATTCTTTAAATATATATATATATATATATATATATATATATATATATATATATATATAACTTCTTTTATAATATAGTAGAGAAAATCCCAGCTGAGTGCTCGATTAATTGAGAATTAACATTAACATTAAGAGCGTAATATTGTTTTTTTTTTGGTACAGAAATTTAGTACAACATTAGTACCGTCGGTTTCCAGCTTAGAAAGACTCAGCCATCCGACTCCCTTCAGCTTATATTGTCATCTGTTTCGGAAATGCGCCACGTGTCACTCTCGTTTGGACGCGTTATTTGCTTAGACTGTTATGTATTGTTTAAATTTTAATGTAAGAGAGGTTTAATAAAGTTAGAAAAAAGGGGGGTATCAGTTAGGATTTAAAAATGGAAAAGATTTTTAAAAATATAAAAATTAAAAGGTGCAATAAAAAAAATATTTCTATATAAATCCCGTGAGTCAATATTTACAAGTAGCGTATATTTGGCCGTTACTGTTTTGGGGTTTAATAATGTGTTTTCTAAAGAAAATAGGGAGAGAAAATGTGTTTAAGCATTATACTTATGAAAAAAAAAGAAGGTTAAAAAACACACATTAAATTCAAGTTTAAATTCTGGATTAAAGGACTTTAAATCAATCGAAAAGGAATTTAAATAAAGATATAACCCGGGCAGATTTGTCGATCGGCTTAAGGGCAGTAACTTTGCAGGGATTTAACATTATTAACTAAATTATAGTGAAGGCTTATGGGAGTAATAATATTGGTATACTGATTAAGACTGGTTTAGAGATAAGAGCAAGGATTAGGTTGGCAAGATTGAATCTGTTTTGGAGATATCGGAGGTTAACATTTTAACTGAGATATAGTGGAGACTTATAGGAGTAATAATGACGTGAAAGAAGTAGAATATTAGAATATAGGGCAAATATTACATCTTCTTGACCCGAACAAACAAACACACCTAAAAATCCTTGTTCGAAAAAAAAAAGAAATAAATTAAAAAAAAATAACAAAGCAAATGACGCGGCCTGTAGCCGGGGATATTGTAGAACTTTCATTAATACCCTTAGAAAAATTTGAATCCATACATCCTTCCCCAGTTATGGGTCGAATATTCGGGTAGAATAGACACTCAAGCCTTATTAGGGCAAGTAGTCTGTGAGATAAGTCTCAACTCAGAGATAAGATTAGTTACTACCTGATTAGTCAGGAATCGTTTACTTGTATCTGAATTTAAGCAATGTCAGTACAGGAAAAATGTAGTTATATTTATGTCCCTATAAACCCCCCGTCGTACAACGACGGGAGGTTTATAGGGGCACAAGTGTAACCATCATGAGATGATTTAAAACAGACACAGATAAATTCAGATCACACTTAAGAGAATGGCTGACTAAATGAGTGATATAAAAGAGATAGATAGGTTTATTAGTACAATTAATACATTTTCAAACCTAATAACATCTTAGAACTAAGGTATATTTAGCATATATTTTACCTTGACAGAATAAGCGTTTATGAGCTCATAGTTAATATAATAATAAAAAATATTTTTACTGTTTGAAATGGTGATATAATAATAATATTTTTTTAAATGTTTGAAATGATGATATAATAATAATAAAAAAATATTTTAAATGATTGAAATGGTAATATAATAATAATAATAAAATATTTTAAATGTTTGAAATGGTAATATAATAATAATAAAAAAATATTTTACACGTTTGAAATAGTAATATAATAATAATAATAATAAAATATTTTAAATGTTTGAAATAGTAATATAATAATAATAATAAAATATTTTAAATGGTTGAAATTGTGATATGCTTTGAAAAATTATATTTATGGTGATATGTTTTTAAAAATGTTTGAAATGGTAATATAATAATAATAAAAAATATTTTAAATGTTTGAAATAGTGATATGCTACCTAGCTAATCATCTTCTATTTTATTACACAAGTTAAGGTGTTTAGTTTTCACGATTCATAGTTGAGTTCCCTTACGTCGGCTCATATAATTTCTAAGTCTGCAATATACGGATTTAGTTAATAAGATTGAAACCTCTTGTATACCACTGTCCTACTATATGGTAAAGCAAATAATTGCGTATTGTTAGCAGTGGTGACTGTTTTCGTGAATGGCGTTTTTGTGGATAATCTTTTAACCTTTGGCTAACTTTGTATTTTATTTACCTCTTCTCAGGTGTGAGTTTTGATGAAAGTGTTTCTGTGGAACGAACTGCATTCGAACCCGGCACACCCAGGTCCTCCGTCCGCGTCGTTAACCACTTAGCCACCGTGGCATCCCCTTACATTGTATTATTACTGAATATATGTGATTTCCGTATCAATGACTTCGAAAAGCCCTGTTTAATATATATATATATATATATATATATATATATATATATATATATATATATATATATATATATATATATATATATATATATATATATATATATATATATATATATATATATATATATATATATATATATATATATATACGAACTGCGTTCGAACTATTGCGACATCGTCCAATCGCAACTCGTGCACTGATGAGAGTAGAACACCTGAAATGACGTCGTATGTAGGTATAAAACACTTAATATTTAATATATATATATATATATATATATATATATATATATATATATATATATATATATATATATATATGCACGCTTGAACTTGAGTTGAGCACGGTACTGAAGAAGTAAGAGTTCTCGAAATATTATATCATACGTAGTTTCCACAAGACCATCTTGATACAGGTATTACATAACATTGCAACAGTGTGTAGATAAACAAATATATGTGTGTTTGTAAAAAAATAAATATATATATATATATATATATATATATATATATATATATATGTGTGTGTGTGTGTGTGTGTGTGTGTGTGTGCATGTATACATTGTATGAAGGGTGAAACTATTTAATTTGTTCCACCATTATATGTCTTATTTGCTCCAACTTGTGTCTATCCGTCACACGTCTGCATTGTATTGCTTTCTAAGTATCACATTTATATATATATATATATATATATATATATATATATATATATATATATATATGTATATATCGCCTGACGATTCCTTACGGAGATGAAACACGGAAGCCTCTGTGTCGCTTAATTGCCATAAATATATTTTCATAACCTACTATATATATATATATATATATATATATATATATATATATATATATATAATTTAAAAAGTCAGATTCCAATATTTTTACTTGATTGTATTATAAGGAAACAAATAAACCGAGATCGAAATATCTATGATATGCAGGTGAAATTTAGCTCAATGATTAGGACTTTAAGTCTAACAGAGCTCATATATTATAACTCAGTAGAATACAAGATGTATGAAATAATCAATATGCTGTAACAATGCTCCAAATATATTATTTGATAGAACTTTCTGTAAACTAGAACTATATGCATACTTTGAAGAATATTGATTTACTCCTCTCCAGGAGTTAGGCACAAGGCCAGTTTTTATCTTACTCCCACAAGTAAGATGTGACCCAAGGTCGGGTCGGGAAAGTGGGGTTTGAAAAGCCAGCGCCCGAGAGGTGAGCACTCTGGCCATTAAAAATTGCCTGGGCAGCCCCGTCGGCATTCCCCGGTAGAGGCGCCTCAGGCAGTAAGCAATAAACTTACTCCTCCCCAAAGAGGGGAGGCGCAGTTCTAGGAGGTCCACCCTCCTAGAACTGCACAGGACAGACCCATAGACCGGTGTAAATCAAGCCCCGAAGGCCAAGACAATACCAGTCTATGGGGTGCAGTATCCATCGGAACAGATACTACACTTTGATCTTAACCAAAGCAAGAGTAAATTCATCGGTTTAGAACAAATATGTACATTTGACTCTTGAATCCGAGTATCATATCATTTCAAAGTATATGAAATAAGAAAATGAGTTTTTTTGGATTTTCTTTGATATTTTTGTCTTATGTGTGTGGACTCATCTTATAATTTCATTGTTAACTTGACCTGTGACGAATTGATAAAGAATTTTTGCGCCGATGAGATTATAAAAGAAAATTCTGAAACATAGTAATGGTTTTTCATGTTGAATTTTTGGAGCACGATCCCCAAATATTAGTTATGTTATGTATATGGAATTCTACTGAGTTTTTATGCTATTATATATATTTTAGGAAAGCGACAATTGCGTAGGATACTGACTTTTATACCAGTGATTTACTTTTTTAAATTAATTTTAGCCAGACGTCAGGCAAATAAATAACACGGATCGTCAGTTCCTTCGTTCTAATGGGCATTCGCAGAATAAAAATGAATTAGTCTGGTATCACGAAATTAAGCTACTATTTTTAAACTTCCATACATATATATATATATATATATATATATATATGTATAATTTTATAAATGGTTTCCAAGAATAATAGGATTAATATATTTTTGGAAATGTTATATGGTTACAAGAATCGAGACGAGCAGATTAAGGCTTGTGTTACAAGTGTCTGCAAAACAAAAGACTGATTTCGAAATCTACTTGACCAAACTCGTTTTTATATCTGAGATTATCTTAGCTGAAAAAGGGAGAATACTTATGCAGCGATTATTTTATATGAAAATCAATTAATATATAATATCGTTAGGCCACTCTCGTAAATAATGAAATATATTTGTACGGAAAACACTTCATCTAAGTGTTAAACATATGGCATTTATTTTCCAAAATCTGTAATTATCAGTGGCGATTTGTGATCGGAGTTCACGCCCGCCGACCGTCGGGAATTAGCTTACTGCATGAAGATTGCGTAAGCATGAAACACCGATATCTGTAGGTAATAAATGATTAATATTTATTTATAAAATATTAAATGAAGCTTGATCAATCTTCGCTGCTTGCTGTAAATACCCGCCGACTTGGGGGTTACAAAGTTAAATTCCTCCTAATTTCAAACCTAATTTGTGGTGGTCGGCGAATAAGTCTCTTGACTGTGAATCAGTGGCGATTTGTGATCGGAGTTCGCGCCCACCGACCGTCGGTAATTAACATCCTGCACTGAAGATTGCGTAAGCATAAAACATCGATGTTTGTAGGTGATAAATAATTTATATATATATATATATATATATATATATATATATATATATATATATATATATATTATATTATATTTGCATTCCATAGACCATGGGAAATAAATCCAAAATAATAATTTTTATTGAAATATATACTCGTCTCAGGACGGGTAAAATTTATTTTTTGAACAGAACAATTTTTTATCAATTTTATGTCCACTTACAAAGATTAAAATCAGGATATAATACTACTACATTTTATGTCTAGAATCCTTATCAAATTTTTTATTAAAATCCATTACATAATATTGATTCTAGAAAATGTCAATAAGTAATTGAAATTCAGCGAATCTATGGATTAAATTTAGCTGAAATCTGAAATATTTGAACTTTAAAATAGGTGGATATTGTCGTATTATGTTCCTTAACAAGTTTTTAAAATCCTCCAAAGAAACTAAAATTTTAGGAAAATGTATTAGTTGATGTCTAGTACTTATTGTAAAAATTTCACAAAAATCGAAGGTATCTGAATACTCACGAAGATCACTACCCTCTTTCACCCCTTTTCTCATTAAACTTAATTTAAATGAATATAACCTACATTACGCACCATTACGCCTAACAGCTGTGTTCCAAAATTCATAATGATCGGTTAATTAGTTCAAATCCTGTACATATAACTATATAATATATACACATTACTAACTTAAATATATCTCTATATATCTATGTATATTTTCATAAATTCCATAATATCCATGGATTTATTTCATGTACAGATAAAATTAAATAAATATATATATATATTCCATGATAAATGCCAGTATACTAAAATTAAATGCCCTTAATAGAGTTAAGATGAAAATTCATATACACTAAATGTACAAAAGCAAGGAAATTCCCAAATTTTTACACTTTTATTGTCATTAATTAAGGGTATGACTACATATAAACAAAACCATTTCATTATCACATCACTACAGTATACATCTCTATGCATGAGTGGATGAAGTGTGTGGGATGCGTTGGAGAAAAATTTCTACCAGTAAAACATAGCCCTGTTGTGCTCGCATACCCTTAATGACGATAAAAGTGTAAAAATTTGGGAATTTCCTTGCTTTTGTACATTTAGTGTATATGAATTTTCATCTTAACCCTATTAAGGGCATATGATTTCAGTATACTGGCATTTATCATGGAATGTCATTACTTTTGTAAAGACTATGCCTCAATACAATGGTCATTTTTATGTTTGTTTTGGAATTTTCTGGAAAACTAAGGTATATGATAAACTGAAATTAAAATGCCATCGACTAGACCTTAGAACCTCTATCTCTGCCAAAAATCAACTGAATCTATCAAATAGTGGATGAGATACAGGGAGCACATACGTACGTACACACGGATAACACAAAATCATGCCTGACCTTTCTGGATCTCTGGGTTGCCTTGACTAATGATGCTGAAATTCTACGCACTTATAGAACCTATTAAAAAAATTGTGCAAAGTTTTAACTAATTTGGTTTCTGTGTTTTTGAGTTATGATTGATCAAAGAAATGAGATTTCTAGCATAGGCCGTTTTTGAAGTCTATTAAGGGATAGAGCGCTCTCGCGCCTCCCTTGATATATATATATATATATATATATATATATATATATATATATATATATATATAGGTCTTATAATATTAAAGGCGACTAATGATGCAATCTTCTGCATTAATCTGTATCACTTAGGAAGTGAACAATTATATAATAATTCTAGTAAGCAAAAGTAACAAACGCTACAATCACCAATAAAAACAATTACATAAAATGCATTATAATATATATATATACATATATTTTTTTTTTGACTTCATATAATATATATTTTAAAAGGTATATATTGTTTATAATACTATCTAAATAGTTGCAAAAAACAAGCTCAATAAAGTTTCCGGCTTCAGATCATATATACTAGTTGTTTGCATTCCAATTACCAAAAAAATAAGTCGACAATCATTTTTTTCTTTTTAGTATTTTTACATCAGCAAATGCCTATATATTTTTTCTTTTCCGTCTTACGCGCGTTTCATAAGTCGGTCAAGATGGCTGCTTCAGAATCAGCTTACGCTGTGTCAGATGTTTGGTGGTATTTTTTTTTCTGATTGTCATCTTTAAAGTGAGATTTTTCGTATTTTTGACCTTCGGTTCTTCTCACTTTTCTTGCTCATCTATCTTCCTATTTGTTTTGGTATAGTGTGCTTGTTATTTTAGTATTAAATGATTGTCTCTGAAGAGCGGCATGGCAGGTCAGGTTGAAGTTCCGTCGATTCTGTCTTAATTATTGCATTTGAAAAATGTATGTAATCGATCTCTTCTACCTCCACTATTTATATGGATGAAATATTTGTGTAAGCTACACTCCAAATGCATGTTTTGGATCCTCATCAAGGAGAAAGAAAAAGTCCCGAAACAACACTTGCAACTCTGACATATAGCTACATCGTCATCGCTTGCAATTCGAAATAGCGCAACATCTGACTCATTGTACACTTTTAAGTCCGGGAGTATCCTTTTTCAAAGAGCATCCATTATCTGACGCAAATAAAACGCAGTTCCGATCTCAGCATTGTTTTAAGTAAATGAATCAAATGATTTTTTTATTCCATGTTCATTCCTTCCTCGGTAAATACTGCAGTCTGACTATTTCTTAGCATACTTCATAATTGTACGAACATTAATCTTACGCCATTTTTTTTCATATTTTGTACTTGCAACAATTTTTTAGTCTGGATACTTTTTCAACAGACTTTTTATTGCCAAGAACATTCATTCATCTTTTGTTCAGATTTTATTTTGATTTCTTCGTCAAGCACGTTTACATATTTTTGAACAAACTCCGTATTTTCAAGAACATATCCATTCATTGACAGTTTCTTTCTGGATAATAAAACGCTTTCAATCGGAATACTTTTTCATCAGATTTGGTATTTTACCTCGTTTCTTTGATAAGTATTCCTTAAATATAGATTTTTTTCAAATAGAGGTCCTGTTCTTGTTGTATAGTACTTCTGTCCATAAAAGAATGACAACAAAAACTAATAAATGAAAATATAATTGTGTATTTTATTGTTGTTAGCGGAAAGCGGGTAGAGTGAGTGAGATGGGTGGATGAAGCACAGTCAATAATCAGCAGACTCTGTTCGACCTCGATTTGGGCTAAGTTATATAACATTTTAGACACCAACTGCAAAGAGTTTTCATTTCTTCCTTCGTGTGCCTAACATCAAACAGAATTCCCGTGAATGAAGTTTATTTTCAAGAACTACCAATCTGTAGAAAATGCAAGCTACCACATGGTCATCTTCAAATCCAATATGAACAAGTACTTGTCATAAACCGTCGTGATGGATAATCAAATTTTGTTTATTTCATTCATCATTTTCAATCCTCTCATAATATTCATCATTATTCAACAGAAACGGCCATTAATTGTTCCTTTAATTAGGGGTGGGACGTAAGTGGTGAAAATTTCAGATTCATGCGAGTAGTATTTTTTTGTGTTCATTTATACATAAATAACACTAAACAATCAAACATTTTGAAAATTTTGCAAAATTCAGAAGGTGCAGGCCACTAGTTTTTCGCTATTTTACATTCATGAAAACCCTTTCACAGCCTGAAAATGGTCCTAAATTAAAGTACTATATCAGATTTAACCATCTATATCCATTCATAGCTTTTGAGGATGTTTTAGGACTTGCATTGTCGCATGAAATCACTTTTTCACCGAAAAATGATAGATTTTGAGTCCCGTGGAACCCTAACGGCTATTTTGGCCTGCACCTTCTGAATTTTGCAAAAGTTTCAAAATGTTTGATTGTTTAGTGTTATTTATGTATAAATGAACACAAAAAATACTACTCGCATGAATCTGAAATTTTCACCGATTACGACTACGTTAATCTTTGTCGTCTTGGCAAAACACTTTCAGTCTGAATAATTTTTGAATAATATTTTAAAGAAAATGTTTATTCATTTTGTTTCATGTTCTTCGTAAAAACGCCTTCAGTCTCGGTACTATTTGAACAGATTGTCCGATTGTTTTATTTTGTTTCTGTTTTTGCTTTTTAGTAGAAAGACGTTCACTATTGATAGTCTTTGATCAGACTCGGTATTTTTAATATTAATGTTAATTAATTTATTGTTAATTAAATTATTGTTAATCAAATTATTGTTAATTAATTTAATGTTCTTGATTAATACAAACTTAGTCTGAATACTTTCGTAAGAAACTTCTTTTTCTGAATTAAATTTATATTTATTCATTGTACGTTTCTTTCTCGGTAAAATAAAAACAACACTTTCAGTCTAGGTACTTTTTTGGATAGACTTCGTGTTCTGAAGGAAATAGCATTTCATTCGACATATGTTTCTATTTTTAGAAACTCTGGCTTCACCCTCGATATTCTCTCGACACAACTAGTGTGTCTCCAGTTGATTGAACTGATTGGTTCAATTCAATCGACACAAGAAGAAATTCCAATAAACCCGAAAATCCGACAATGTTCTTTGAAACTGCTGTAAGGGATGACGATCGCTGTTCTATGTCGGTGAAGATATATTTATTTACAGACAACATCAGACAATTGATCGAATTAAACTTTGACTAATTGCAAAAAATCAATGATCAATGCACACCGATATGAAACGGCTGATCAGTAATTGGCCTTTTGTTTGCTGAAAAATAGGTAGGGTGGCTTAACGAGCTGTCTCCCTCCGCAGATTCAGTCGCCATTTTGAAATATAGTTCCTTTACATCGGAAAGAAAATCGATTGTAGTCGATTTCTTTATCTTATGTGATCTGTCTAGAAAATAAAGAGGCATGTACATAGATAAAGTCATGCCATAAGTAATGTCCGAATTTAAATTAAGAAGAAAAATTTAAATGTTATAATTTATTACAATTTAGTCATGTACACTATATTTTTATCTGTGTTTTTCTGACTGTCTATTGGTCACTTATAAACGTCGAAACTACTTGTGTTGAATAATTGGAGAGGCTGAGACGGCATCCCAGGGGTGACGTCATAGCGATAGTTTAAGTAAGATTCGGCCATTTAGCAACATCGATCGTCTGAGGCAGATGTGTATTGTTGGGTTCATATCGATCTTCCTTCTCTCCACCAAAGACATCTTAGGAGGAGTTCAGGTTGGTTGTCCTTTAATGTTGGACGATTAACAAGTGCGGTTTTATGAGATCTGAACCAGTAATAATAAATCTGTGAACTGTAAAACGTGTATCGTGCCTTCAGGATGAGATTGTTTTTTGGATTCACGCACGTGTGTACCTATAAAGGAAGTTAGACTTATGCAGCAATCTTGATTTAATAAATGTTGGCGTGTCGTGTTTACAACCAGACACAGAAGAACGAAGACGACGGTGATCACAGACAACATCCGATGATCTATTTGTGTCTACCTAAAAGATAACTCTAAAAAATAAATGTCGGACATAACAATCTTCCTAACATGTATTGTGGCGACTATTACTACTGCTAATACTAAATACAATGCAGATTTCTATGATCAAAAACAATTAGGCAGCATCTCCCACAAATTGATCCTGATGAACCCTTAGGATGCCGCTGTCTCATAGTTGATTAACAGGATACTGCTACTAAATATAATAATAAACGTTGTAAGCTTCTAATAATATTGGACAAAATAAGAAAACATTAGAATCAGTTTCTTTTTTCTCTTACTACCAGAAAAATCGGACGTAGAAATCGGTCTCCTTTCTCAATTGCACAGGTTAATGAAGATAGACGCAAAGACCTGATCAAAATATATCAGTTAATTTTAGTAATATTGGTGAGAGTTGGTATTCAACAATTCGACTTCAGACAATTCGACTTCAGACAATTCTTAAACAAAATTAACGATTGACTTTAGTCAGTGTCTCTAATTTGTCTGTCGTTTAACATTATAATTTATTGAATCTGTAAGATTATGGTTTTATTTAGTTTCTTCTGCTTGCAGAGTTATCTAGTTTGGAGTTCACATGCAGAAAGGGAGGGGGTACTAGTGGAAAGGGAGGGGGATTACTAGAGGAAAGGGAGGGGATTACTAGAGGAAGGGGATGGGGATTACTAGTGGAAAGGCAGGGGATTACTAGAGGAAGGGGATGGGGATTACTAGTGGAAAGGGAGGGGGATTGCTAGAGGAAAGGGTTAACAAAATGAAATTAAGATGAAGGAAATATGAACGAAAATGTGAAATTAGAAAATAAATAGATTTTAATACAAAATAAAAAGAATGGAAAAGAAAGGAAAAAGACAAACTGGCAAAGGAAGGCAAGAAAAGAAGAAAATGGAAAGAAAGAGAAACAATAACAAAATAATTTTCGTACATTTTTATATTTTTGTTTTTTCACAGCCACCATTAAAAGATGTCTACAAGATAAAATGGAGAAAGAAAAAGAAACTGTGACTGTTTAAAATCAGTTTCTCACATTTTCTCACAGGTCTGTGATCACACGATACAACTGTTTTGTGAATATATATCTATGTGCATATAGATAACGAAAATAGATATGCGAATGGCAAACATGTATGTGTTCTTGATTTCAAATCGGCCGGAGCTCGAAGTCTGTTGGCAAAACATGTTTGTACTTGTATGATTTTTTTTTTCAAACAAATAATCCTGAGGAAGTCTTACAATAAAGACGAAACGTTGATGAATACATAAATAATATTTGTTTTTGTTTGTCTCTTTTCATTTTCCATGTATGTGTGTGTGTACATTATTTGGAAGAGGGATGTGGCGGTGATGAATTGAGTTCTGACGTGGGCTGAGGATCTGGGCGTGTCAAGTTCGACTCCTATCGGTTCTATAGCACCACTTTCACAATGAGAGTAGGTAACCTTCATATGGTCCCTCCTGTGAGTACCATAATTCTATTAAAAAATGGGTGCAACAATAGAAACAATAGAATCAAGCTGATCAAAATGTCTTACAATGCTGATTCATGTGAATGTACTTTTTTATTAAAGAATTACAGTATTAAGCCAATATTAGAATTAAATAAAATCACCCGGGTGGTACCTATTTACTTGTCTATCCACAAAAGAAAGGTTACACATATATCAGATGTTTAATATGTTTAATATGGGGTACTGTGGATTGAGACAAAATTGTCCTCAGTCTAGAAAGAGTCCTCCTCTGACCTAGGACAAAACATGTGCGACACTTTTATCTTAGCTCGAAGGCCAATTAATACTGTACAATAATATTTGAAAAATTACTCTTATTATAAGAATTATAATTCCTGTATATTTGAGTAACATTGGCAAGTCACAGCGGGAGAAGCCCAGTCGCCCACTAAACTACACCAAACCTACATATTAAACTATCTCAACATTTATTTTGGAGATAGAAAATCCGTCCCCTTATTTATGTCCGAGCTTAATTAAGATTTATTTAAAGGGTCATTGAAGTAAGAGAAACACGTGGTTTTATGTTGCTTTACGGAAAAAGTTTGGCATTGGTATTGTAAGTACTGACCCGAAGAACAAGATTTGAGACTTGCACCAATTTTTAGCAATTAGTTTTACAAATCTAATAATAAAAAACACTGGAAAATCATCGTTTGTGAAACATGTTTGTATGGATTGAAATATCTTTGAAACTACAAAGCTTAAGCATCTGCAAATTGATTTTTTTCCATTTCTACTCTCGCCCTCGATATGTGCCAAAACAGCGTATAGAAAGCAATCTTGGCGTTATTTGAACAACGATTGCCATTAAGTTGCCATTAATTCTTATAATAAGATCTTAAAGAGTAATTTTTCAAAATGTTAGAAATCTACTTTTTGGTGTCAGTACTCAACAAACGAACACAACTTTCATACATACATAGACATTTGATTTTCACAAACAATCGAAAATGAACCTCCCCTTATGTGCATCTCGGTAAGTATCCGTGGAAAGGGAGGAGGATTACTAGAGGAAAAGGAAAGGGATTACTAGTGGAAAGGGAGGGGGATTACTAGAGGAAGGGGAGGGGGTTACTAGTGGAAAGGGTGTGGGATTACTAGAGGAAGGGGAGGGGGATTACTAGTGGAAAGGGAGGGGGATTACTAGAGGAAAGGGAGGGGGTTACTAGAAGAAAGGGGGGGGGGGGTTACTAGTGGAAAGGGAGGGGGAAACTAGTGGAAAGGGAGGAGGATTACTAGAAGAAAAGGGAGGGGGATTACTAGTGGAATAGGAGGAAGATTACAAGAGGAAAGGGAGGGGGATTACTAGAGGAAAGGATAGGGGATTACTAGAGGAAAGGGAGGGGGATTACTAGAGGAAAGGATAGGGGATTACTAGAGGAAAGGGAGGGGGATTACTAGAGGAAAGGATAGGGGATTACTAGAGGAAATGGAGGGGAAAACTAGTGGAAAGGGAGGGAGATTACTAGAGGAAAGGATAGGGGATTACTAGAGGAAATGGAGGGGAAAACTAGTGGAAAGGGAGGGAGATTACTAGAGGAAAGGATAGGGGATTACTAGAGGAAATGGAGGGGATTACTAGTGGAAAGGATAGGGGATTACTAGTGGAAAGGGAGGGGGATTACTAGTGGAAAGGGAGGGGATTACATTATGTATTTTCTTTGTTTATTTTACACATCGTATAAGCAACAAGTGTAATCAATATTGTTTGAAAACTACTAACAACACTCGATACTTTCTTGAAATGCTCCAAAAATTTGTTCGCATAATAAATTATTCTTTCTGTTATGAAATCCCGTTATCTATATCGGTGAGTGATCAAATTGTTGGTTTTCTTTTAAATATTCATTACAAAAAAATGGTGGCTTAAAATATCAAAGTATTATACAAGATCAACCCTCACGTTTCCTTCTTAAAGTGCTGTTATACCCAATTTTACAATCGCTTAACTTACACATTCTATTCTCGATAATCCTTATAAAGTTTCCTTTTTCCCCTTATTCATTCGGAATAATCTCCCACTTATAATGTCAAGTTGTGACAAGTGACGTCATAGCGATAGTTTAAGTAAGATTCGGCCATTTAGCCACATCGATCGTTTGAGGCAGATGTGTATTGTGGGGTTCGTATTAATCTCCTTCTCTCCACCAAAAACATATCGGGGGGGGGAGTTCAGGTTGGTTGTCCTTTAATGTTTTAATGTTGAACGATTAACAATCTTAACTAGTAATAATAAATCTGTGAACTGTAAAACGTGTATCGTGCCTTCAGGATGAGATTGTTTTTTGGATTCACGCACGTGTGTACCTATAAAGTAAATTAGACTTATGCAGCAATCTTGATTTAATAAATGTTGGCGGGTCGTGTTTACAACCATACACAGAAGAACAAAGACGACGGTGACCACAGAAAACATCCGATGATCCATTTGTCTCTACCTAAAGGATAACTCTAAAAAAAATGTCATTAAAGATTTCCCCTTATTCATTCATAACAATCTCCCAATTATAATGACAAGTTGTAGTGCCCATAATTGACGGCAGTATTGAATACTGGTGTCTTATTTGTTCTATAAACCATTATAAAGATATTCATACGGTCTACGTATTAAAATAAACATGTGATGTGTCCACTCTTTCATACAACATCCGCATTGCGACATAGTTCAGTAAGAGCTAACAGAAGAAACTCACACGAAGAGAAAAAACGTGAGATAGAAGGTTTCATAAGCGAGTGATATCAGTTTACATAGCGAGAACAGTATATAGGTCGCCAGTAAAAGAAAGGGAGACTATGAGAGAGACGGTGATGCTATCAAATATTTGTGTCTTTGATAAGTAACATATGCAATGCATTTTTAGTTATTTACCGAGACATTTTTTAATTTTATATTGGCTTTTGTCTTTAAGTCGACAAAGATAAACTTAAAACCTATTTCATTTAAGTCGCCGTGTATGTTCAACGCTCACTGCTTGTTAATTTCTCGCTTCCTATTTTACGCATTGACAACAGATCAGAACTTAACAACGTTTTTCCTGTTCCAAATAATATAAATGGAACATGAGTTGTAATAGCCGCTCATCGTTGAATGATTTGCACAGAGCTTTTTGAAATATAATTCTTGTGATTTTTCGAAAATAATTCCCATAAAAGATACAGACATATCAATAAAATTGATTTGTATAATAATTATTTTTTAAATTTCGAATGCATTCAAATGTTGTACTGATTTTCAAACATCAGACATGCAGCAATGTCATGTTTATCACAAATGTCCTATGAAAACTGTTTGACAATAGTGACAGGGTCAGGATTCGTAAGAAACGGTTCTATAATTTGACTAGTCAACGTAAATACCTCAGACCCACTTCCGACTAACAGCAAAATCACACCCCTTCACTCCAGATGTACCTAGATGCCGGATGATTTTCTACTTTTATAGCTTCTTTCCTCGGGCTGACGGCTTTTGGAATTCCATCTCTGTTCCTTGTTTCCACCGACTGTACCAACATGCAGGAATTTAAATGTAACGTGAATAAACATCTTGCTGCCCAACTCCCCAATCAGGTTCCTGTAATAACTCTGGACCCGATTACAGTCGCAATTCGTATTGCGTGTCGCTTTCTGTACCATTCAATGATAACCAAAGTCAATCTTCAATATGACAACATATTCAATTAACGAGATAGAATTTAGCGTATTAGATGTTAGTTCTTGGGAAATTTCAGATTCAATGTTGAGACTTCGAATTGTTGGCCTATTATTAAATGGCATGAATAAGATTGAACTCGTACATTAATATAAAATGCCAGCACAATTAAAGCAGGCAATTCTATCTATGAAATGTGTTTAGTACATTAAATTTAGTATTGTAAACATTATTGAGAAAATCAATATAAACATGCGTGGTCCCCCCCCCCTGTATGTGACTCGATGTGGCGAGTGTAAAATGCAATAAATTTAGGCGATTTGGGGCATTTTGCCCCCTCCCTTGGACACCCTGGGGGCGCGAACCAGTTATTCTGAAGTCAAGGATGCTCATTTTATATCCAGAACAATTGCCTCTACATTTTGGCCAAGTTTCAGAAAAATTGAATGGATGGATCAAACGTATCGGAGAAAAGGGTCATTTTTTGCCATTTTGGGGGCTTTTGACCCCCTGGGGGCGCGAACCAGATTTTTTCCAAGGTCAGCGATACTTATTTTCTATTAGGAACAATTGCCTTCACATTTTGGCCAAGTTTCAGAGAAATTAAATGGATGGATGAAAAGTTATGGGGCAAAAAATGTCATTTTTTTTGCCATTTCGGGGTCTTTTGCCCCCATGGGGGGTCTAATCAGATTTTTTTTTCAAAAATCGGAGAATGTCACTTTCTAACCTGACCAAAGTTACAACTTCATGCAACATTTTAGAAAAATTCAATGGATGGTTGCGGAGAAAAATCCGGACGGACGGACATGCCTCAAAACATAAAGGGGTGAATACAAGTCATCAAAGAATATTCATACATCAGCGTTTCTCTATAATTCGTGAGTGAATTAACCAATGAGTTCAATTAATAAATTACCAATTCTACTTCTTATATGGAAAATGGAGGAAAAAGCTACCCCCATTGAAGAAAAGTGCTCAGTTGACTCCCAAAGGATAATTTTTCCCCCGATTCTGAGATATCATACGTCCGAGTGCTGGCCGGTTCGAATGATGTCAAATGTGCGATTGTTTGTTGGGTACTTTCGGATGAGATACGTTACATACATACATACATACATACATACATACATGCAGACATTTCCCTTTTTTATAATAAATAAGCAGGACTACCCGGCGTTGCTCGGGGTTCATAAAAACATAAAACAGAAGAAAAATAGTCTGTTACATTTTTATATTCAAACTTCTATTTCTCTCCCTCTCTCTATATCTTTCTTATTTAGAATGATTTAATCGGCAAATAATTATTTACCGCCCCTCCCCCAATGTGACGCAGTCTAAGCTTAATGCGCGAAATCCAACACTCAAAAAAGGCATTCTTAACCGGGTGCATAGCTACACCGATGAGAACTCATCAAGCAACAGGCAGTAAACCGACTCATGCTTAGAAGGATGTACAATGTCAATATAAATATGTTTGTATGGTAATGATAAGTTTTTAAGTGTTTGGTACTCAATCATCCTAGAAGCGATCTTCATAATCTTGCCTTTTGACTAAGATTGTGATTAACTTTTGATATGTAATCAATCCTATCTAATCAAATAAAAACAATTGAGTAATGAGCATTATAACAAATAAAGAGGCTATTTTGTACGCCAGATTAAATAAAACACAGCGTGGAAACTTGAGAAATTAAATGTAATTTATTAGAACAATTCGGATGTATTATGCGTAAATGATCGAAATACCTATTGGACGCCATCTTGGAAATAAAACCATTCCATGTCAAGCGATGTTTGGCCATTTACATGATATTAAGCACACTTACTATGACAAATTACTCCTTTTAAACTCACTTTCGTCGGGTGATTAATGAATAAATATTGTTACGGATTTGGCAGTCAGCCATCTCGGATGGCATCTTGAAAATGTTGCCATTTCATGATATAAATCACAACTAATCGAATTATGAACAGTTGTGAGACATCACGAATGATAAATATTACAGAAGTAAAGAATGACGCCTCATTTAAAAGAAATAAGCTGAAATTTTAGAAACTTTTTAAATGTTATTATTTAGCGCATATATTGAGAAAAAATCAATATTTTATCATTTTCGTCCCAATTTTACAACGGATTGGCCTAATGCTCTTGATTTATTAATACCATTTCAGCCATTGTTATGAATAAGTATGACTTGAAAATAGTGGAAATCCTAACTCTAACGAAAATTGTGCGTACATGTTTGTAATCAAAATTTAGTTTTTTATCCTAAACAATGTGTCCACATTAAATTATCGTTATATGTATATATATATATATAGAACAATTTTTATTACTGCTATGTATATATATATATATATATATATATATATATATATATTATTTCCTCCCAACTCTCAAAGCGGCTATTTAAACAATCCCGTACCTCATAAACCCTCCCCCTAACCCCGAATCTTTAGCTATTTTGCCTTTTTGTTTCATTTGGATTTAAACATGGAACGAGATATCATTTGCCTTATTTGGTCCTGGAAGTATATAAATATGGCCAATTTCTCTCTTTTCAATCCCCTTTAAGTGCGTCTGGACTCACCTATATTTTTAGCACTTTCTCCACACTGTTCCCACGCAAAGAGTTTTCTTCACATTCTACAATTCATTTGACTTCTTTTCAACGGAAATTTACCACCCGGACAATCTGCATATATTTTTCACGGAATTTTTCTTTTCATTCACTGCGTTTTTTTAACAAAAATTCCTTTAATAATAATTTTCATATTTTTCAAATATTTGAACTTTGTTTTTTTCGAAAGCCAACTTATCCATCTGTATTTCTCCTCTGATGATAAGATTTCTTAAGGAAAGAATAATAAACACTAGTTTATTACTGAATACACCTTGCATTGAACAATTGAAATTTGAAATAAATTTGGACAATCGTCGCATATTTATCACTCTTTTTTCTTCTATCTCTCTCTCTCTATATATATATATATATATATATTACAGAACTTTCTTAGACCAAAGAAAAATCCAGGTTGTCCTCGATGACCGTACATACAAATGAAACTAAATACCAAACCTATCTATGTATATCTATTCTAAAATCCGCCATTGACCAAAAATTACACATATTCCCAAATCTATCGGAAGCAAAATTATGAATAACTCTTCACATAATGAAATTGTTAATGAACATGGAATCTTTTATAATAGTAAATTAAAAATTAGCGGATATGAAAACAAAAACTATAAGAAATCAATAAAAAATTAAAATAGACTGACAAAAGATGTAAAAAAGTAGACTGACGAAAGATGTAGAAAAATAAGCTTATAAAAATGTAGAAAAATAGACTGACAAAAGATGTAGAAAAATATACTGACAAAAGATGTAGAAAAATAGACCGACAAAAGATGTAGAAAAATAGACTGACAAAATATGTAGAAAAATAGACCGACAAAAGATGTAGAAAAATAGACTGACAAAATATGTAGAAAAATAGACCGACAAAAGATGTAGAAAAATAGACTGACAAAATATGTAGAAAAATAGACCGACAAAAGATGTAGAAAAATAGACTGACAAAAGATGTAGAAAAATAGACTGACAAAATATGTAGAAGAATAGACTGACAAAATATGTAGAAAAATAGACTGACAAAATATGTAGAAAAATAGACCGACAAAAGATGTAGAAAAATAGACTGACAAAAGATGTAGAAAAATAGACTGACAAAAAATGTAGAAAAATAGACCGACAAAAGATGTAGAAAAATAGACTGACAAAATATATAGAAAAATAGACCGACAAAAGATGTAGAAAAATAGACTGACAAAAGATGTAGAAAAATAGACTGACAAAAGATGTAGAAAAATAGACTGACAAAATATGTAGAAAATAGAGTGAGAAAGGATGTAGAAAAATAATTTTGTTTACACGGTTAAAACTAAACTAGGCCATAAATTATTAAAACTATACACAAAATATTCAATGAAAATACAGTGTGCTAAATTAAGAAAGAAATATGAAAATTATAAAAACAAAACAATAAAAAAAATGTTCGGCACGATAATCAACCAAGAACTAGTATTAACATTAATAGAAAAAAGAACATCAAAAATGGTCATTGAAACAGTAATAGGTTGTATATTGTCTCGAACACAAGTATTGCGTCTCAACTTTTGTGGTCTATCTTGTAACGATATCAACCAAATAAAAGCTTATGATAAATAAATGTGATATATGAAGCACTGCAAACAATTTTACAAAATAATTTTACAATAAAAAAAATGAAAAATATAAGAATAAAAAATCTTTATCTAAATACTTTTGTACCTTATTTAAAAATAATAAAAAGTGGTAAGTAATTAAGTAAGCTGGACGATAAATCCTTAAATATACTATGTTATTCATGTTTTAATGAGAAGTTAGAAACGGTTATGTTCAGTGACACGGAGTAGCTGTTTAATAAAAGAGCAGACATTTCGATTAATTGTAGGCATAAGAAAATATACGCGCCAGAAAAATCCAAACGACTTCGCGATACTGGAAAACGCGGAATCTGAAGAATGGGTAAAATGAGTTTCGAAGAACATTTATTATGTGTTAGACCATGATACTTATCATATTGGGTATACACGCTTCTATGAGCCTATGTTTTATAAAATAATTTGTTTGCATGAAAGTAGGATTTTATTCACGGATGTTATAATGTAACATTATATGTGTGTTTATATATGTTTGTATATGTATATGTATGTATGCGTATAT
>OY744524.1:170841606-170854106 GCA_963556195.1 Sepiola atlantica | reverse complement strand
AGCAGGCTGATTTCGAGTCAATCAAAGATCACATCAGTGACGCCCCATGAGGGGAAACCTTCTCACTCGCTGCTGAACAGTGTGCCAATAAATTAACTTAATGGGTCGAAGCAGGCATTGAAGCCTATGTCCCCATGCGAAAATTATTTAGCAAACCTCACTCTCCCCAGGCAGCAAGCATTCCGTAAATTTAGCCGCCATAAGTCAGTTACTAATAGACAGAAATTTATAGTCAAGAAATAATTGTAAGGCCGTGATAGGCGAAGCGAAGAGTAGGTATACTGAACTAACAAAACAAAAAACGCATTTAGTCACAGAAACTAGGTAATCACGATTTCTGGAAAATCTACAATAATGTGGTGGACAATGGTCAATTAACGATTCCGCCACTATCAAACCACAATGATGTCGTTTGCACAGCAACTGATAAGGCTCAACTATTTGCCCAGCGTTTCGCCTCTAACTCCACTTTAGACTTAGATAACCACCCCCTCCCCAAATTCCCTTTGCGGACCGAAGCCACACTTGATAATCTGGTCATCACCCCATCCCAGGTCAGAGACATCATAAAAAACCTTGACACCTCCAAAGCTTGTGGGCCTGATCTTATACCTGATACATAATAAAGAAATGCTCTGCTGAACTGGCCGCTGTCCTCTCCAAACTCTACAATAAATGTCTAGCTGAATCTTGCTTCCTCGATAGCTGGAAAATTGCCTCTGTGCTACCAGTCTACAAGAATTCTGGGAATAGAACCGATCCCCAGAACTACCGCCTAATCAGTCTACTGCCGATCTTTGCCAAAATCTTTGAATCATTAATCAATCTCGCGATAGTACGGCATTTAGTTAATGCTAAACTTCTTTCTGACCACAAGTATTGATTTAGACAAGCACGATCTACTGCAGACTTCCTAACGATAATCTCTGAACGCATGTATCATAAACTCGACAAGGCAGGTGAAGCTAGAGCAGTAGCGCTTGATATATCCAAGGCCTTTGACAAAGTATGGCATAAAGGGCTTCTCCTGAAAATACGCTCCTACGGTATTACTGGGCAATTACTTAATATAATTAGATCCTTCCTAACCAAAAGTCAGATCCAGGTTGTCCTCGATAGCAACATGACATAAATGCTGGTGTGCCCCAGGGATCTATCCTTGGACCTTTATTGTTCATGATCTTCATAAACGATCTCCCTGATGACAGAGAGTCTGAGATTGGTTTATTTGCTGAGGACACCACGCTTTACTCTCGTCATGTGAGCAAAACAGACGCGATCATACCCGAGGCAATGGCTGAATCCTTAGAAAATGACCCCCGGGCTGTAGTGGATTCGGGTCATAAATGGTTAGTAACTACCTGAGAGTTCAACATTCAAACTCTTCGGCCTAACCTTCACAGGTAACATACATTGGAATAAATACATTGAAGACATTGCTAAGGCTGCAGCAAAGAAGGTTGGCTCCCTCTACCGTGCTAGTAAACTCCTCACACCTGACATTATCCTGTATCTATACAAAGCCACCATCCGCTCATGCATGGTGTATTGTTGCCACATCTGGGCTGGTGCATCATCTACTAGTCTTTCCCTCCTTGACAAGGTCAAAAAAAGAGTCGCCAACTTAATAGGTCCCTCTCTATTCTATCAAGCTCCAGTCACTGTCCCGTTGCTGCAATGTTGCTTCCTTGTGCCTGTTTACAAGTACTGCAATGGATTGTGCTCCGATGAACTGGCTACTCTGGTGCCCCCACGACGTAAATTCACTAGACCAACTCGACAATCAGCTAAATCCCATCCATTCACTGTTGAGGTCCCCAGATGCCGGAGAGCTTTCTACTCGTGCTGCTGGCCTCTCGAACTCCCACCCTGTACCCTGTTTCCCCGATCGTACTGACATGCAGAAATTTAAAACTAATGTAAACAGACATCTCGCTGCGCAGCTCCCAATTCAGGTTGACCCCCAAACCTTCTCCCCTTTCCTTTTTTCTCAGTAGCCCCTTACGTCTACAATGGCGGCCTGCCTTGTTTGGGGGTGAATTATGTTAAAAAAAAATGATTTTAATAAATTGAACTTAATATAGTCCACAAGCAGCTGTGTTAAAAATCCATAATAAATTTAGGAGTGAATCTATTAATTCAAATATATAAGCATATAAACATACCTAAGTTTATAAATATATTGAATGGCGACCACTGACATTGATAAATAGTAGAATAATTTGTGTTTCTTGCAACGGAGGCCATTCCTGTAATATGATGCCGCATAAATCAAATATTTATCCAGAGTCACCTGTGCAGCTGCTGGGACAGATAGAGTCAGAGCCACTAACGTGTTTAACGAATATACATGCAGCCTATGAATAACTTCACTGTTTTCACGTGAAATATCGCCATTTTTATTTTTTGTATCAAGAAACAGTACTGAACCTTTTCTTCATATTTAAAAAAAAATACTATAAAAAAAAACAGCAATAGCAATTATAATACGGGAAATGTAAGTATTTCTTTGTATTTTTTTACTTTAAGCTTATGCGTATCTATGAATGTCTATTCTGTCGTTTTCTTTCGAATTTTTTGAATATGTATCTTGGGAAATTTACTTTCGAGAATTCAATGACTGTAAGAATGTAAGAATTACTCATCAATATTAATTGTGCTCCATAAAGCTCACAGGGTTGACGTGAAGTCACATCTGAACGTGTATCTACAGATAAGCTTATCTATTCATTTAGGTTGGCCGACATTTTCCTCGACCTTTTGGTTAAGGGTAAAGTGTAGAGGTTGTTCTGATACTAGACTTTATCTTTTCTGATGCATTTTTCATTTTTGTTCCAATCCAGACTGCCCGTATTTAGGAAGATGGATTTTCTCACATAAAGCACCGAACTTGTGGCTAACTTTGCCATCGTTAGGAGACAAGTGAATAAAGACCGATATGAATTAGACATCATTAATTGCAAAACAAATCTGAGCCATTCTTCTTCTCAAATATTTTCTGGCAATACTTTCTATATTTTGCAAACCAAATTTATGTGATAACTAAAAAGTGTACTAAAATCCTTTTGACTATATTTAAGTTGTGTGCTTATTTGGTTTTAGACAAGTTGTGGCGTAGAGGTACAAACACATACAGATAGATAACTACATAGTAATAGACATATATATACATATATATATATATATATATATATATATATATATATATATATATATATATATATATATATAGTCTAAAGACGCCTTGAGCCATTTAAAACAAAAGAAAAACAAAAAGGAGTAAAATGCAGTTTAAATTTCCAGAGAAACTAACTAAATCCAAAATATTGCAGACTTAACATTCGTTGGAAAATTCATGAATAAATAAATAAATAAATAAATAAAATAAAAAGGGGGGGTTAAGTATCTAACAGTGAAACAAAAACAGGAGACCTTAAGCGTCTAATATTAACACGGGGATCATCAGCTGTTTACCATGTACTTGTTTCGGAGATTTAAAAACAGGACAGTTATAATATTCATGGCTCTCCAATGGTGCTGATTAAACTACCATTCCCCCAATAATCAAGTGTCGAAATGATTCAGCTTAAAATTTCACGAATATATACATTAATAAATAATAATAATAATAATAATAATAAAATAATAATATTAATAATATATTACCCTTTAGACAACCGTGTGATATGCTAATTTGCATATCAAATAACATTAATAATAATAATAATAATAATAATAATAATAATAATAATAATAATAATAATTATATATAAACACTACATCTATATATATATATTACCTCTATATATATTCCATATATATATTCTATATGTATATTCTACATATATATATATATATATATATATATATATATATATATATATATATATATGAGAGAGAGAGAGAGAGAGAGAGAGAGAGAGAGAGAGAGAGAGAATATATATATGTAAGATAATGAAGAGTGGCAAAAATGAATCGTGGACGAGTCCATTGTGGGTGGGACGTCGGGAAAGCAAGAAAGCGACTTGATAACTATTACAAAGGGAAAGGTTCCGCAGTGCAAGCGAGACTTGAAAGGCGGCGGTTTCAGAAACGCGAAGAGCCGGAACGTTTAGTGATCGGAGTATCGAAGTACCGGAAGAATGGGAGTTTACCGATGTTTATTGCACCGATGAAGCTTTATTGGCTATGGTACCAAATCCCGTCTTGCTGTTAGGCTTTCGTGTCCGCTGACTAGAAATGCGACTGATAAGCAAGTTGGAATCCCCTGACTTGTATTTCATCAAACAGACAATTGGAAGGGCTTGTGGAACAATTGCTTCAGTTCACGCTCGGATAGACAATGCAGAGCAAATTGCTTTCCAATCAGATGTATATATGAACGAGTTTTTAGCAGAAACCAAGTCTGTGACCTCAGCAAGAAAAAGACTTTCATGAGACAAAAGTATGTCAAAAGATGGTTATATGTGTGTGCGTAGCCGGCGTAAACCATCCGGTGATGGGAAATAAAGAAAACCAAAGTTTTTCCATATACGTTCTGTTCTTTGTCATTCTTGTTTGATCTTACCGGGTATCCCGAAAGAACGAATAATGCAACATATATATATATATATATATATAGAGAGAGAGAGAGAATATATACATTTATATATATAGAATATATATACATTTATATATATATATATATATATAGAATATATATATATAGAGAGAATATATATAGAGAGAGAATATATATATAGAATATATATATAGTTATATATATTTAGTTATATATATATATATATAGAGAGAGAATATATGTATATATATAGAAAGAGAGAGAGATAGTAAGAATCAAAGTGCTTAATTATTTGTGCAAGATCGTATATATTTTTTTTATTTAAATTGAAACTATCCATCGATCTATTCGGTTTCACTGAAATACTTGAAACTCAGACTGCAGAGCAAAAGCTACCGAATGTAATCGATTCTTCAGTCGATGTTTTAATAGTGCGATCCATATTGATAGTGTGATCCAGAACGTAATTGGGACGTTTTCCTCATATAAATGAACCACATCAAAACAATGACCCATGAGATATATTATCAGCAAATCAACGAGGTGCATCAGAAAAGGCATTGTATTGGCTCGGCCTTGGTCAACAGTAAAGACCCAAATCTGCTAAACGACAAGGAACGCTTATGCGTCACAAATATCACTTTGCGTAAACTTAACAAATTGGATTACGGGATACTGCATCACCCATCTTAATCACGTGATCTCTCGCCCATCGACTGCCACTTTCTAAAGTATTTCAAGTAATTTTGCGTTACAAATTTTTCAAAGTTAAATCCGAAAATGTCTTTCCCGTTTGTTTGTTTTTTTCGAATTCTGGACGTCGTAATTTTATGCAACTGAAATACATAGAATGCACTCATTTAAACGGCTTTTATTTCGATTCATTCAAGCTTATGTATTTGAAGTTATCTGTTAAACTTCGATATTATTCTCTTGCAAATCTAATAAAATGCTTGCGTTCTTTTAATTAAGTGACATTCATTCTATTTACCAAAATGTTCCGTTATAGTTTTTGATCTTTGACAAATTCTTTGAATTGTCGAAATTAATTAGAATTAGTTCACTGATATTTCGATGTGTTAATAACATTATAGATTTACAATCTGAGCCTATTTAATGTGCAATCGATAATATTCGCCCGATTCATAATACTTAAATACCCAATGACCGTTTAAGTAGTGGAAGAAATCGAATCGCCAAATATAGTACTGAACCGTGTGAAATCAGGACGCACACAAGTGAAGTTATGAGTGTATTATTATTTATTTAATGTTGTCAAATTCTAAGACTGATACAGATTTGCAATAATTTATAACATCTGTAAACATTCTAAGCATGTTTAAAATTCATTGGGACTTAATGAGAGTGAGGAAGTTCAAAACGTAGCAAGAAAACTTACAAGTGGGCAAGTAACATTGGGCAAGTAACATAGTCAGAAAAGTAAGTAGTAAAGTTACAAGAGTAACATATTAACCATAAAATGTACGAAATTGCTAGTTTGAAAGAGAAGAGATATGCGCCACTACATATATCGCTTTCTGACCCTTCAAATTTAAACTGTTGAATAGACAGTCATTTAACTAACTTCAAAATTCCTATCAAATATTCGTGGATTGAAAGTTTTGTCAGCTTTTAGCATCCAATAAGTTTACAAATAGAGATCAAGCAACACAATTAATTGACGTTACATTGACGATTCCAAATCGATGTCGTTCGTTACAGCCGATGTACGTAATATTTCCTGTGCCAGACAATCGACATTTGTATGAAGCGATATGGTTACTGTTTTCACAATTTGCGTTCACGGTCACATCGTTAACGCATTCAGATGATTTTAACACCAGTGAAATTATTATACCTCGTGGCTAATTGGTTCCAACTTTGGACTGTACGTACGTTCGAATCTGCTCGGTGACTGAAATTGTGTATTTTTGTTAGTTTTTTCCATCCTTTTCAAAAGATTAAAAAAACTCGTCGGCTAATAAAAATTTTCCACGTTTTCAATAATTCCTTTTTGTTTCGTTATCTGCTTTTTAAATACTGTTAGTTTCTTTTGTCTGTTTGAAAACAAAAGAAAACAGCTACAAAAACTGTTTTCAGATTAGGGTGATTACGTTCTGCTTGAAATCAAAAAAGTGAACGCTTAACGATTTCATCTATTTTTGCTTTCACTTATTTGTGCTTATTCGTCTTAGAGATTAATTGATAATTGATATTATTTTGTGTGCGAAACAAAAATGAAAATAAAAACATTCCCGGGAAACTCCGCGTCGAGACAGCTAATAAGATATCAATGTTTTAAATAAAAGATTACACATACTTTATAAACTTCCTGCGTATCTTGAAAATAATATAGATTGCGATAAAATAGTTCTCGTGCAAATGAGAAGTCCAATAATTTATGGTCTTTTATTTTTATTTACTTTATTAACCAGTCGATCTCTAGTCGATATGTATATATCAAACCTCACTGTATGCTTATGACTAGCAGTCTCATTAACATGTTCTTGCAACGAAGTTTGCATTGAAACCTATTGCACTATAGCCTGTTACTAATAAGGGTTGAACCATAGAACCATAACTTTTATAAAATCAGAGAAACTACCTGTAATTTGATCTTCTGCCGTTTTTGTTTTTGTTCACACAAGACATAAAAAGAAAACACGTACATGTTGGTGTATTAAAAGGGGGGTCATTTGTTTTATTGAGGTGAATAACGCAGAACAGGATTCTGTTAGCATTGCATTGAGACTGAGAGGTGACGGTGGCTCATTGGTTAACGATACGGTCTGACAAACTGGGTGTGCCAAGTTCGAATCCAGTTCGTTCCATAGAAACACATTCACTTGGCAACCTTCACGTTGTCTCTCCCGTAAGAACCCTAACAAGTAAGATATCAGGGTAACCAATGCCAACAATGGAATCATCTGATTCATACGCAATGAATGAATGAATTGCGACTTTCTCTGGTTTGGTCTTTCAGGCTTCTGTTTTCTCTCTGTCTGTCTGTTCATTTATCTATGTCGCTTACGTCATAATGGACGAAAATAAACATTCCGCACATTTTCTTCCAACCCCAAAGATAATTCTAGTCAGACTTCGGATATTTATCGTCTACTTTTAGACATTCTATTTTGTATATAAAATCCCAACAAACTATTTTATCCATAGTTCATTTACTGACGTCGTAAAATGGTCTTAATATAAATTGGCATTTCAAAAATTCTTAATAAAATGATTGGACTTTTTATTTTTATGGTTTCGAGTTCTTTGGCACTAAACCCACAAGATATCCTGAAAGCATTATTATTATTATTATTATTATTATTATTATTATTATTATTATTATTATTATTATTATTATTATTATTATTATTATTATTATTATTATTATTTCATAGTATTCTCAACTTTTGGATGTTTTTAATTGGAGTTTTTTTTAACATCAGGTCAATTCTCTTGATGTTAGACATTCAAGCTGTACGTTAACACTTTCGCTGTTCCTAACAGACAAGCCTTTTGCAGAATTGGAAAAGAAACTGTCTTGTCAATCTGTTTAAGCCATTTATGGTGGCTTTTCGTTATGCTTCCTAACCTTACAATAATAATAATAATAATAATAATAATAATAATAATAATAATAATAATAATAATAATAATTATTATTATTATTATTATTATTATTATTATCATAACCCGTGACACATAGGTATATTTTAAAGATTCATGGATGCTGACTACTTATTATAGTCAAACGTTGGGCAGGCAAGTGTAAGCAAAGCTCAAAGTCTGCCAGGGAGCATCTGTCAAACAAAATGGAGGAGTGACAAGTTTGCTATGAAAAGGGGAATAATTCTCATAATTTTATTGTTAACGACGCACTAAATAGTTCGGAAAGTGGTAGGCTAATAGCATTGTTTTATTTACTCTTTTTTGCTATAACTTTTAAAAGATATATTCATTTATAAATTCACGATGATTTATATATATATATATATATATATATATATATATATATATATATATATATATATATATATATATATATATATATATATATATATAGGCAGCATTTTCTCTTGCAGGCAAGTATTGTTGAATATAAGAGACAACTCATGTCTAGATATCCTTTCAATAGTCCGAATTAGGATCTTAGTTTCAGATGGGGAATTGACTGATGAATTTGCGATAGTTGCGATTTGTCTCCCAAGTACCTTCGGACCCATCTGGGTCCATCTTCGGGGGAATGAGGTTAATCAGGTATGAGTATTTATAGAATATTTTTGGCGGGAATTATGTACTAAGTACGAAACTATATGTGGAGCTATAAACATTTTAGAATATGATTACTGATATTAAAGTTAATTCTATTAATATATATATATATATATATATATATATATATATATATATATATATGTATATATATATATATGTATATACATATGTATATACATATATAACCATTTGAATTTATCTGTTGTACTATCCATTTCGCATTTGAATTCTGCTTGCCAAGGAAGCTTTGTTCACGGCTAGACGATTTTCAAGTGTTTGTAGAGTCATTCACATCACTGTTCACTAATTTCTTGCTTTGGATATCATTGTAATCAATATTTTAATTGCCCACGGATTTTGCTATTGGACTCCATTTGATTTATTTAGTTTACTGCTCAACTTCTTTCTAATATTTTCTTATTGATTCTTCGAATGTTCGCATGAACACATTGTTTTTCTACCTAATTTGGAAACTTTCTTTGAAATTTTTATTCTTTAACGAGATGGTAAAAATTTGTTTTGCTTGCAATATTTTATTAATTTATTGTTCTGGTTGCAAGGTTGAACAATAATTAGTGAGGAATACAATGAAGACGCAAACAACAAGGAGAATGCAATAATAAGTGTATTAAAGAAAAGGTATAGTTACAGTATGTACAAATGAAGGTGTCGAGTCAGAGAGTTTTGGTGGGAGGACATGTACGCTCTTCGGCGTCACTCCCGGTGGCATTTAGGTAACACACCCTGCGGCCAACCTAGGCTTGCCATTTATAGTGTAACGTTATTCGTATATGCAAATGAGTGGTTGCCACCACAACACCCCCCTCCCAAGATTTGAAGTCACACAGATTTCAATATCTTTTTCTTCTTGGGTTTACCATCAATTGTTCATTAAATTTTCTTTTCCTACCTGATCTTCGGGGTTCAGGTGTATATTGAGGCGGTTCCAAATTAAAGGATTCGTATATGACATCTATGGTTTCCTCCTCTTCGACTGTTGTCGTATAATCATCATCTTGGATATGACGTTTTTTTATCTGATTTAGGTGCCTTTTATGTATACTCTGTGGACCTTTAATCATATATGTACAATCACCAATGCGTTTATCCACTACTCCACATTCCCAGTAAGATGTGTTATTCTTGTAGCACTTAAAATATACTCGATCTCCCGAGTTATATTTCTTTCTTCTCGTGTGTGTAGTGTTTCGGATAATTGTCTGTCTTGGCAACAGTTTATCAAATTCTTTATTAATCTTTTCCAACCCAGCGAACGGAACGTTTCGCTTTTTTCTAAAAATTGGGCTGGCGTTTTCTTTAAGTTCAAACGAGGCCTTGAATTTATTACAGCGACCTAAGTTAGTCGTGAATGCTTCAGAAAATAATTCTTTTAAATCGTCTTTTATATTTACTGTTGTTGGAGAAGAACATTCTATTTTTTTACAGAATGTATTGATTGGCTTATCCCATAGTCCAAATTTCTCAATTAAATCTATTCCAAACAGATTTTCACTATTTTTCAGTACGAATATTTTTAATTTCTTCGTAATCCCTTTTAATTTTATCGGAAGGACAACTTCTCCTTCAAATTTTATACCACCACCAGTTACCGTCCGGGCTGATTTACTCGTTTTCATCATGGTTGGTTTTTTACCCAACTTTTTCCATGTATTCAGGTTTATAATAGAAATATCGGAGCCGGAGTCGAGTTGTAACTTTATTGGTGTTTTAAATATTTCCACTTTTACGTATTTTCGCCGATCTTTGTCTAATTTTGTATTTGATTTTGTTTGTTGTACTCTCTTTCTGGTGTAATCTTTATATCTGCAGCAATCGCTTTTGTGTCCCACCTTCTTACAAATGTAGCATTTTTTCTTCTTATAAGGACAATCTGATTCCCAATGCTTTTCTGCACATCTCTTACAGTTATATCTAGGAAGAGGCTTGTTATATTCTGTCCTATATTTATGGTTATTAGGATTGTAATATCCCGTTCCATTTCGATTGCTTTTCTTTGTAAAGTTCTTGGTTGGTGTGTATGGTTTTCTAACTTTTCTTACATATGCCACTCCGTATTCTTCTATATTTTTGAATCCTTTTTTAGTGTAATGGCCCTTTCACAGTCCTCTGCTAGTTTCTGGAGGGTTAAATCTTGCTCAGATTCCAGCTTAGACAACACTCGTCTGCGTATTTCTGCATTTTTCGTGGAAACTAACCCTTGTGCGAAGATTAGACATTTAAAATCTTCTACCGTTAGTTCCGCAAGCTTAAAATTATCGCAGTTTTTATTGACAACTGATGCGTATGTCAAATAATCTTGGTTGTCCATCTTTCTTAGATTCATGCACAGCCATCTTTTATGAAAAAGAGATATATTTGGATTAAATAATTCTTTTAGTAATTTCACAGCTTCCATGAACTCTAATTCCGCAGTCTTTTTAGGTAATATGTAATCTATGAATTTGCTGTGTTCTGATGTACCCAATTTCCTGAGTAAGAGGCTCACTTTCTGGCTATTTGGCCAATTTTTACCCGGTTTTGTCAGTGAGCGATCACTGGTAATAACTCGTGTGATAACTCCCAGTAAATAAATAATAATAAAAATAATAATTTAAAAAGTACAAAATAAATAATAATAATAATAATAATAATAATAACAGTAATCATAATAATAATACGAATGATAGTAATAATAATAATAGTAGTAATATAATAACAGTAGTAATAATAATAGTAATAATAGTAATAATAATAATGATAATAATAGTAATAATAATAATAATAATAATAATAATAGTAATATAATAACAGTATTAATAATAATAGTAATAATAGTAATAATAATAGTGATAATAATAGTAATAATAATAATAGTAATAATAGTAATTATAATGATAATAATAATAATAGTAATAATAATAGTAATAATAATAATAGTAATAATAATAATAGTAGTAATAATGTTGCATAATCAGGGGGATCATGCAAAGGGGGGGACTGCTGTACAATCGCTCGAAGAGGAGTTGTAAGAGGGGAGACTGTTGTATAATACATTACACATTACAAACGTTCCTATTATAATACAGACGGGACGATATACTACAGACGGGCGCTTTACTATAATTATTAATGGTCACTGCTCCCCCCGACTGAGGCCATTCTCTGAAACCACTTCAACTGTTCGGATCTCATCCTCTCCGAATCGAAAATAATGCGAAATGTTCATGAGAGGATTAAGAGTGGTTCGATCTATTCTTTTTAATACTTTTGTACAACATTTTAACACATATTCTAAACACATTTCTAAGACTCATTTTTAAACACAGTTTCTGAGAGTCACTTTTAAACACACTTCTAAGAGTCATTTTAGACACATTTTTTAAGAGTCATTTTAAAAACTGATTCTAAACACACATTGAAGAGTCATTTTTTTAACACAGTTTCCTTAAACAATGTTCCTTTAAACAATTACTAATCAAATACCGTTCGTTTTTCTTTAGTTCTTCTTGTTAAAGTATCGGTTCTTTTAAGTTCGTTAAAACACAAAACAAAACTGCACTGAGAAAAGATTACCTTACATTTTCGTTCATTGTTTCCGCCGTGATCATCCATTGACATCGACAGCTCCGTGAATTCTGCCGCCGTTTGTCATTGGCCGAGA
>OY744524.1:170834106-170839106 GCA_963556195.1 Sepiola atlantica | reverse complement strand
GTCAGAGAACTGAAAGGAATATCGAACACAAAGAGAGTCAAAATAATACCAATAATTGTTGGAGCACTAGGAACATTCTTGGAAAACCTGAAAATAAACGAATAGAAATTGGAATCAAAGGGAAGATTGAGACTCTAAAATGGTCGACAATGATAAAAACAGCCGAAACCAACCCACATAAACTACGAAAGATTACCAGACACACGTAAGTTGAAAAATATATAGGCATGACAAGTTTCAGGCAAAGATTGTACGCACACAGAAATACTTTCAAATACAAAAACTAGGCAAACACGGTACTTGCGACCCGGATATGGCGACTTAAATATGAAAAGACACCCTTTACCATCAAATGGAAAGTTATAGCAAACAGCGTATCCAAAACGAGAGTGATACGTGAATTCACATTTCTATAACAGGTGACAACATAAGCTGAAGAGAGCCGGAGGGTTAAGTCCTTCTGATCTTGAAACCGACTGTATTAATGTTGTACGAATTTTTCTGTACCAAAAATAAATATATATATATATATATATATATATATACATACATATATATATACATATATATATATACATACATACATATATATATATACATATATATATATATATATATATATATATATATATATACATACATATATATACATACATATATATATATATATATATATATATACATATATATATATATATATATATATATATATATATATATATATATATATATATATATATATATATCACAAAATATAGAGAAACTCAACAATACGGAAAACAGCAAAACAGGAAACAAAAATACGAGGAAAAAAATGGGAAGAGAAGCAGATATATAGCCGATTTATAAGATCGACCAAAGAAAACATATGGAAATGGCTACAGAAAGGACCCTTAAACAGAGTATTGATTTACTCCTCTCCAGGAGTTAGGCACAAGGCCAGTTTTTATCTTACTCCCACAAGTAAGATGTGACCCAAGGTCGGGTCGGGAAAGTGGGGTTTAAAAATTGCCTGGGCAGCCCCGTCGGCATTCCCCGGTAGGGGCGCCTCAGACAGTAAGCAATAAACTTACTCCTCCCCAAAGAGGGGAGGCGAAGCCTGGGAGGGTTGACCTCCTAGAACTGCACAGGACAAACCCATAGACAGGCGTAAATCAAGCCCCGAAGGCCAAGACAATACCAGTCTATGGGGTGCAGTATCCATCGGAACAGATACTACACTTTGATCTTAGCCAAAAGGCCAAGAAACGATAAACAGAGTAACATAATTTGTATTGATAACCGCACAAAAAAACTGGAAGAGTGCGGAAAGTACTGGGACCTTAAGGGAAGCTTATTGCCACCCAAATCCTAGAGAACACTGATGGTCTTTGCCAGCGAGAAATCAATGATAAGTTGCTGTTGTGATAACGCAAAGTCATTTGCAATGGCTATCGTAAGAGGTGGAGAGTACTGGAAATCTGGGGAGACTCGTTGTCATTCAGACTCCAGGGAACACTACCTGTGATTACTAGTGAGTAATCACCGATGATGACTTGTGTGGGAACTCCTAATAATAACATACCAGTAAGTCTAACGAATATACTTTAACAACACAACTTAGAGAATAGATCTATTATTCTTTGACCAGCTGCAGACTTCTTCCCAAAACGAAAGTTCTGCGAAAAAGTTACAAAAAAGAAAAATAAACTCTTATATATAGATCAGAAGAAACTGAAGGGTTGATAAACAATGGTAAAATAAATTAGGAATGGTCTGTATTGACTCAAAGACTGCATATGACACAATCCTTCAAGATAATTTAATGATTAAAGCTTGTTTAAATGCTGAACAAACGTAAATACACTAGACCAACTCGACAATCAGCTAAATCCCATCCATTCACTGTGGAGGTCCCCAGATGCCGGAGAGCCTTCTACTCTAATAGCTTATTACCTCGTGCTGCCGGTCTTTGGAACTCCCTCCCTGCTCCTAGTTTCCTCGACTGTATCGACATGCAGAAATGTAAAACTAATTTGAAAAAGCATCTCGCAGCAAACCCTTAATTAAGGATGCTCCTCAAACTTTCACCCTTTTCCTCAGTAGCTCCTTACGTCCACAGTGTCAACTTGCCTTGTTTGGGGTGAACTCTGTAATATATATATATATATATATATATATATATATATATATATATAAGCACCCATTAACAGACTGCATCACAGCTCCCCAGTGTGGCTAGACTCGCAAATGCACTAGACTGATCGATATTTTAATGGTGCAATGTTGCACCCTTGTGCTTGTTTTACAAATAGTTCAATGGATTGTGCTCCGATGAACTATCTTCTTTAGTGCCCCCCGACCCAAATACACTAGAACAACCTGTCAATCAGTTAGGTCCCATTCATTCACTGTGGAGGACCTTAGATGTCGGAGAGCCTTCTACTTCAATAGCTTCTTTTCTCATTCTGCCGGTCTCTGGAACTCCCTCACTGCTCCCTCTTTCCTCGAATGTACCAACATACAGAGATTTAAAACTAATGTAAACAGACATCTCGCTACACAGCTCTCAACTTACGGTGACACCCAAAACCTACTATCTAATTCTCAGTAGCCCCTTACGTCTGCAGTGACGGCCTGCTTTGTTTGGGGTGAATTTTTTTTTTAATTAAAAAATAACCAATTTAATTGAGAAAGCTATCGACAATGTGGGATTAGAACTGACAAATGAACAATATATGTCAGAAATAAGAACACGGAGAGGGATTTTTCAGGAGACTACCTATCTCCACTACTGTTTGTCATTTCAATAATGCCATTCATAAACATGAGAGATTTGAATGAAAATACAAATTCAAAGAAACGAAGGAAAAATAAATCACCTTATGTTTATGGATAACCCGAAATTACAAGCAAGAAGCACGAGAATATTTATACGGGATATGGGAACGGAATAGAAAAGGGACCGGATGAAGAGGGGAAAACAACGGAAGGTATAAATCCATCGATTGGAACAGTAATAAGAGCACAAATGCCGAACTACAAATACCTGGGCATTCTGGAATTGGGCAATACCAAACTAACAGTTATGAAAGAGATACTAAAAATAGAATATCTCGGAACGGGAAAACTCGTTGAAATTAAATTGTATATCAGAAACCAAATAAAATAAAGAAACACCTCGACAGTAACCCTCGTCACTTACTCAGGATCCTTCATTCGCCGAGCAAAAGAAGAACTCTGGTAGCTGGATCAATCGATTAGGAAACTGGACAAGGCAGGTGAAGCTTGGGCGGTTGCGCTTGATGTATCGAACACATTTGAAAAGGTCTGACATGAAGGTCTTCACATGAAAAATAATTTGTACGGTATTACTGGACGAATATTTAATATAACCAAACCTTTCATAGCTTAAAGAAAGATCCAGTTTATGATCGATGGCCGTACATCCAAATAAAATGACATCATTGTGTCGATTCTTGGGCCTTTATTATTCCTGATATTCATAAACGACCTCCCTTATGCAATTGTGTCTGAGATGTGTATATTTGCTGATGCCACCACGCTCTATTCTAGACATCTATGCAAAATGCCAATGACTGCATCCTTAGACTGCATCATTACGTTCACTCTGTAGTGAAATGGGGACGTAAATGGATGGTAACATTTAATGCTACCAAGAACAAGCTCCTTTCCTTTAACAATTACAAGAAACCTTTTCAACCACCGATTCCCATGGCTAATAGCCTCGTATCTGAGAATCCATCATTTAAACTACTCGTAATAAAATTCACAGGCAACATGAATTGGAACAAATACATAGAATATATTGCCAAGGCTGCTGCAAAGAAGGTGGGATATCTCACACTCTCTATCGTGCTAGAAAACTTCTTAATCCTGCCGTATCCTATATCTTTACAAAGCCAACATTCGCCTATGCATAAAGTATTGTTGTCACATTTGGACTGGTCCATTAACCACTAGTCTCTTTTTCTTAGACAGGGTCCAAAAATAGTCTTTAATTTAATAGCTCCCACACTGTCAACCAAGCTCTAACCCCTGTCCCATCGCCGCAATGTTGCATCCCTGTACTTGTTTTACAAGTACTTCAACGAAATGTGCTCCAACGAACTCGCGGCACTGGTGCCTCCTCAACGTAAATACCCCCGATCAACCCGACAACTAGCAAAATCCCACCCCTTCACTGTGGAGGTACCTATATGTCAAAAGTATTTCTATTCTAATAGCTTTTTTCCTCAAACTGCTAACCTTTGGAATTTCTTCCTGCTCCATGTTTCCCTGACTTTACCCACATGCAGAAATTTAAATGTAATGTGAATTTCGCTTAGTCCTTTACGTCTCAGTGGCAACTAAAAAAAACTATACACGCAATGATGATCTTAGTCGACCCAATAAAAAAGTAAAAAAGAAGAAGAGAACTGATAAGTATTGAAGATCGCGTAAACGACTAGAGAAATACATAACACAAAACACAGAGAGACTGATTACCGCCACCCAAAAGAGCAACAAGTTAAAAAAAAAATAGGAGAACAATAAAAAGGTAACGAAATAGCGATAAAATAAAATGAGAACAGAAACAACTAACTGGATATTTTTAAGACGAACCAAATAAATGTCGCGCGAGAAAACATAAACATGGCTGCGGAAATGAAATTTAAAAAGAGAATATGGGGAGGCCGAAGAGAGATCGACTCATCTAGACAACTACTGGAAAATGCTGGGGGTTTCAGGAGGCATATTGTAACTTAAATTGCAAAGAAAACCATCGACCGCTATCAATGAAAAATAACTTATAAACAGCTTGTGTTAAAACATCAAGTGGGTTACAATTGTGGTGGAAAGGAATGGAGAGTAGTGACACTCTGGGTAAACATCCTGTCACCCGGACTCCAGGGAATACCATCTGCTTTACCAGCGCTAGATCACCGTTAATGACTGCTGTCTGGGAAATAATAATATGGGTTCACGACGCTCTTGCAAACAGTTTCTATGTTAGTACA
>OY744524.1:170799106-170829106 GCA_963556195.1 Sepiola atlantica | reverse complement strand
CTGTCTGTCTGTCTGTCTCTCTCTCTCTCTCTCTCTCTCCCTTTTTCTCTCTGTGTATATATATATATATATATGTACACACACACCCACACACACACACAGACATATATATATATATATATATATATATATATATATATATATATATATATATATATATATTACTCTCTTTTTATATATACTATGTGTATCTATCTCTTTTGCTTTATTTTTATATTTATCTAGCTCATTATCTCTATTTCTTTATCGTATTCTCTCTCTCCATCTCTCTCTTTTTATATATATATATATATATATATGTGTGTGTGTGTGTGTGTGTGTGTGTGTGTGTGTGTGTGTGTGTGGTATCTCTCTCTCTTTCTCTCTCTCTCTCTTTCTCGCTCTTTATCTCTCTGCCTGTCTTGTCTTTCTCTCTCTCTCTCTGCTTGTCTGTATGTCTGTCTGTCTGTCTGTCTTTCTTTCTCTCTCTCTTTCCTTCTCTCTCTCTTTCTTTCTTTCTCTCCCTCTCTCTTTATATATATCTCTCTCTATCTATCTCTTACTTCGTCCCTCAGTAGCGGTCGAAGTAGCAAGGCCTCGCTCTCCGTTGTAGTCACAGTTGATGGCTAACACGAGAGGTAGGGGGTTGAGGAGACATCGTTTTGTAGATGAAGTAGTTGTAAAAGAATAATCGGTTTCAGGAATCGCAAGACTACAATCACAACTCATACTATTTTTCCAAACGAATCGAAGACAACAAACGTAATAACACAGCGGTTACGTAAATGAACGTTGCAGCAGAAGTTTAAGTAGCGACTATTCGATGTACGTCGAAAGTTCAGTTATCAGTAATAACAGCATAATAACACATTAGTAACGATGAGAGGTGTGTTATTATTATTACCATTAGTATTATTACTAGCATTAGTATTATTACTAGAATTAGTATTATTACTAGCAAACATATGTTCCGTCCAGTGACATATTTTGCTAGTATATAATGTAAGCGTCGAGTTTGTTAATAAACAGCCGATTGTGACAATTTCTTGTTGACGTACTCTACCCCCCCCCTAAGAAAGAGGTAATGCCGGGGAAGATGTTCTCATCACAACAGAAGAAATACGGCACTCCCCACCCTAAAAAGTGATAATGCTTAGGAGGATGGTATCATGGAAACAGAACAGATACTACACCACTTCCCCTTCTCAAAAAAGGAGGAGAATTCATTGGAGTATATTCCCATGACAATAGAAAAGATGCTACATTATACTACCTCCAAAAGGAAATAATGCCTGGGAGGGTCGTCTCATGAGAACAGAACAGATACTGCACTATCCCCCTGAATTAAGCATTGAAAGATACTACATTAGTACATTACTATAAGTAATAATAGTATCGTCTCGACTTCAGGCAGACAGATGCCAAATCTCCATTATTATTATTACTAGTAGTAGTAGTAGTAGTAGTAGTCGTAGTAGCAGTAGTAGTAGTAAAACCACGTGTTTTGAATCGGTTGGACTAAACTTAGGCGAATGTACATTTTACGTAGATAGATTGGAAATGATGGAAAGAAGAGAGAAACTTAATTATGTAATTAATGAGATTCACAGATTATAATTATTATTTACTCGCAAAGCATTTTACACTAGTCATTCAGATTCTTAAGACTCTCTGCGTGTTTCGATCCCTGTTGCAAATCGCGTTGCGTTCACGCAACAGCCGTTTACCATTATAATTCCCATTCAGAAAGGCTGTTGGCTTTCTCTGGAATTTGATGACAATAAGCCCCCCCCCCTACTCCCCCAAGATGTCAGTAGTGCCCTTCTAGTGGAGGTCTTTCTATCCTCTCAAACCCTCCACCGACATTTTCTGTAGTACCAACTGATATTGGCGTCACTGTTTTTGTTTTTTTTACATTTTTGTGTGGAGCTGGTTGGAGACTGTTAGATTATGTGAAATTCCGTGTAATCTTCTCCATTTTGTTTACACACGGATGATTGTTGTCATCTGGTTTTATGTGCTGGCTTCCGTACTCAAAGATCTTTCTCAATATTTCAACTGCTTTCATCAGTGGCGTATTTTGTATGGTGTCTTTGTTCCAGGTTTTTGAAACTGTTCCTAGTGCGCTTACAATTATTGGTATTACTGTTGGTTGTTTGTTTTGTTTTGTTTTTCATTTTTATATTCCGGTCAGATATCTGACAAGTCCTATGTGCATGCTTAGTTTTTCTGCACCGTTCATCTTCATCCTTATTACGCTACCTGAATGAGCTTATATGTTTGTATTTCCATCTCTTACGGGATTGCATGTCTTTCATTTTCCAATCCTGGTCTCGGTTTTTGTCTGTAACATTTTTCCGCATGTACAAAATGTCGTTGCTTGTACAATTGCCAGTTGGCTACCAACCAAGCCAGGTCTGTTTTTATATTCCTTTTGGGATAGTTTGCTGTATTTACTCACGGTTAGGTTTACTGTTTTGTCTCTTTGTCAACAGGGTCTACATTTATTGTTTTCCCTTGTCTTGTTATCTTGCCTTTTATGTAGTTCGTTCTTGTTGTTTTGTTTTGTTCGGCTGGCAGCAGTGATTCTGCTTCACTATTCAAGTGCCCTTTCCGTAGATATGTCCATGTGTTTTCTTTGGTCACACTTATAAATTGTCCATGTGTCTGCTTCTCTTCCTATTTTGCTTTAACAGCCTTTTCCTTCCCGTTTCACTGTTCTATGTATTGTTCATATTGGATGCTTTTGGCGGTAGTAATCAGTCACTCTTTATTTTGTGTTATGTAATTTTGAAGTATTTTATCGCATCGTCTACGCAGTATTAGATTATCATTAAATTTGATCCAGAATCAAAGTCATGTAATGAATTTGAAACACAATTAGAATTAGTATTCTAGGCATAAGGTTTAATAGCATTATATCTTGATTTAATCTTTATAAGGAACATAAAAGTGGCCCAAACTTTTCTTTCAATTAATGTTACCCATAAGGGGCCAAATGTGAGCTCTACCAATCCTCTTCCCTCTTCTTTCCATTGTTACAATAAGTCAGTCAGAATGATCTTTCAAATGCAGTTCGTTGGTCATCAGTTTCCTGGCCCTTTAATCTATTTACCTCAGTTTAATCTATTTACCTCAGTTTAATCTATTTACCTCAGTTTAATCTATTTACCTCAGTTTAATCTATTTACCTCTGTTTAGTCTGTTGTGCAGTTTATGAAGAGCCCATTTTATCTTACTATTTTGGTACGGTCCAAGTATTTATACATTTTATTAAGTTTTTTTTTTTACATAATTTAGTTTCCATGAGCGTTCTTGTTCTTCTCTGGTATCATCTTCTAATCATTCCTTCCATCTCTGTAGATTTGGTAGTGTAGTATCTGTTCCGATGGATACTGCACTCCATAGACTGGTATTGTCTTGGCCTTCGGGGCTTGATTTACGCCGGTCTATGGGTCTGTCCTGTGCAGTTCTAGGAGGTCCACCCTCCCAGGCTTCGCCTCCCCTCTTTGGGGAGGAGTAAGTTTATTGCTTACTGCCTGGGGCACCCCTACCGGGGAATGCCGACGGGGCTGCCCAGGCAATTATTAAACCCCACTTTCCCGAACCGACCTTGGGTCACATCTTACTTGTGGGAGTAAGATAAAAACTGGCCTTGTGCCTAACTCCTTGAGAGGAGTAAATCAATACTCTAATAATGCCGAGATATTTATATGCATCTCGATCACTAAATGCCTTCATCACCCATTAATTCGTCTACAATAGACAAAATTACACGCCCAGACACACATAGGTGGCCGCTTTGTTTCTGGTATGACATTAAACTACATCCGGTGGAAAAGCTCCAATTTTACAGGAGTGTAGTCATCCCTGACCTGACATTACTCTTAGGCCCATTCTGTTGGGTTGAATAAAACATGTCCTAAGTATGGCATAAAGCTGCTCCTGGTTGCATAAACATACATTGACAGCATGCACCGCGGCAAAAAACTTGCAGCATAAGCACTTTTACCAAAATGATCGGATTTAATATTAAATAAAAGGTTTGATATGCCGTGAGTCAAAACCAACACACAAACATACATGCACGCTTACACACACACATACACATACAACACGACACACTAACCAAAATAATATTAACATGTAGTGCAAAATTAAGTTACTACAATGAATTATTAACAAGAATCATTACAAGAATCATTAACAAGAGTTATTAACAAGAATTGTTAGCAAGAATTATTACCAAGTATTATTAACATCAATTATTAGCAAGAATTGTTAACAAGTATTATTAATAAGTATTATTAACAAGTATTATTAACAATAATTATTTACAGGTATTATTCAACAAGAATTATAAAACAAGAATTATTAACAAGAATTATTAAACAATAATAATTAACACGAATTATTAACAGGTATTATTAAACAAGAAGTATTAAACAAGAATTATTAGCAAGAATTATTAACAGGAATTATTAACAAAAATTATGAACAGGAATTATTAACAAGAATTATTAACAAGAATTACAAAGACGGATAACTTCAAATTTCTGGTTTCTCTTTTTAAGACATTCACAGCAAGAGCTCGTCTTCTACCACAACGAAGAAAACATTTTCTTGTTACTTCAGTGTGGCTAGTGTCAAGCGAAATTTCCACAAACAGGGCTTCTACAAAAAAGCTTCCAGTTTGTGGAACACATTACCGGGGTACTACGTCCCCAAAGATTACAACTTGCTCGTCTTTTAAACCAATGTCAAGAGATTTTATTTTTAGAACCGTCCTCACAAATATTCGGACTTAGTTCTGACACTCATTCCATCTCATTAACCTTTAACTTTGAGTTGTAGCTAGCCTTGATAAGTGGTGAACCATTTCGGTAAAAGAAAAACTATTAAAATTAGTAATCGCTATTAAAATTATTAACTGTTATTAAAATTTAACTTAAAAACGAAAAAGAATTTATCAACGGTAGACATCTATACTAATTTCTGTGAATATAAAAGATTTTTAGTTTTTTGTTTCAATAAATGGAGTAACATCTTGAACTAGATTTACCTACCTTGATCAAATCTTTTTTTTTTAGATTTTTCTCTTCGGTCGTCTTATTTTGACGTTCGAGAATAATTAAATTACATGTCCATATAAATATTTTAATTGCATTCAAATTCAGAAATATTTGTTGAGCAATACATAAATATGATCTTTATTGGAAAATGGTGATCCAAAAAATTATATGTGTACACATTAGGTGTTCGGGTAGTTGAAACATTTTGTTTACTTTGTAGGTCTAATAACCTGAAGTAGTTAATTGACGTACATATTAACATTCATGGCTTAATCACCGGTAAATAAGATCGTGTATAGTAAGTATTGATTTACTTCTCTCCAGGAGTTAGGCACAAGGCCAGTTTTTATCTTACTCCCACAAGTAAGATGTGACCCAAGGTCAGGTCGGGAAAGTGGGGTTTAAAAATTGCCTGGGCAGCCCCGTCGCCATTCCCCGGTAGGGGCGCCTCAGGCAGTAAGCAATAAACTTACTCCTCCCCAAACAGGGGAGGCGAAGCCTGGGAGGGTGGACCTCCTAGAACTGCACAGGACAGACCCATAGACCGGCGTAAATCAAGCCCCGAAGGCCAAGACAATACCGGTCTATGGGGTGTAGTATTCATCGGAACAGATATTACACTTTGATCTTAGCCAAAAGGCCAAGGGATTTTATTTACTCCTCCCCAGGAGTTAGGCACAAGGCCAGTTTTATCTTACTCCCACAAGTAAGATGTGACCCAAGATCGGGTCGAGAAAGTGGGGTTTGAAAAAGCCAGCGCTCGAGAGGTGAGCACTCTGGCCATTTAAAAATTGCCTGGGCAGCCCTGTCGGCATTCCCCGGTAGGGGCGTCTCAGACAGTAAGCAATAAACTTACTCCTCCCCAAAGAGGGGAGGCAAAGCCTGGGAGGGTGGACCTCCTAGAACTGCACAGGACAGGCGTGCAGTATCCATCGGAACAGATACTACACTTTGATCTTAGCCAAAAGGCTAAGGGATTAAGTAGCGATAATGCACAGCGCTTTGTACAAGAATGGAGCACTCACAGTTGCTGAAAATCTATATCTATAAAGTTATCTTGTATTTTCAAAATTAGACACACATAGCTTTTAAGCCGAGAAATTGAACTATTCATTTGTTATTATGTACCATGTCATTGCCAGTATAATAAACGAACTTCGGTAAAATGTATTTAAATATTATTAAGTTCAACTCAGACAATCTATACAGCTCCAGACAAGGCATCAAGCCACTGAATTTAAAGAGCTTAACAGAACAAACGAAACAAGCCATTTCTTTCCCCAATCCACAACCGAACCTAAGTCAGCTTTCAGATCAGCTGCATATTCGAACTGATCACAGGCGATGGGCAAGGAGAAAGACCGAATAGTTGCATCATCAGAACATATGTTAATCTTCTAACTAATATTCTCTGGAAGATCATTCATATACACGCCTTGAACTAGAGTTACTTTCATTGGGAGAATATTTCACAATCGGATAGCTAGGTTCAAGTTACTTTTGATCCGTTAAATTTACTTTGTATTTTATTTTTTGCACGGCCACATTCTCTATTATGGGATCAATTTTTTTGATCTGGTACGTATAGCAAAGTGCAATAAGCCATGTAAAAAGACAGTTAAAAGATGTATCCATCTATATATCGACTGAATGTTTATCCAGGGGGGGCGTTAAACCTAGATATGGTAGGCGTTGTCACTTCCTCTTCTGGTAGATTGTTTCACGTAGCAGAAACCCGAACAGAAAATGCTGTCTTTATTTAATTTAGACGAAAGCGTCTATAGTAAAAAAAAAAAATGTATGTGACCTGTGGAGACCATCACTTGGCGCGGGGGTAAAACCTCCACTAATAATAGATTTAAATTCCCGTTGATTATTTTGTATACCAGAATGGCGTTCCCTCGAAACCTTCCTGGTTCAAGTGATAGGTAATCATCTAAATATCAGTGGCCATGATGCATCTACCGTCGGGATGGCCACGGCTTAGGACAGCTTCTTTCACGGGGAAGCGATAAAAGCCTTCCAGCGAAATTGTCTCAAGAGATTAAAGCAACAGTAAATACGATCGTATATAAAGACGTGATTTGGCCCACAGTATTTGCACACTTCGCGCCACTTGGTACCATCTATACTGTAAGAACTATCACAATGTGATTTTGTGGCAAGGATAGTGACCCCCTCTGTGGAAGCAAGAGAACCTCATAGTTAAATGCCATTTTATCTAACTTGGACTGCCCTTTTAAGGAGACAAGCTAAATCATAATTACTCTACACTTCGTGGATGTCAGCGCACTAGATGCTCGGTTATGTTTTGTAAAACTAAATGTATGTGTCAGATCAATTCAGTGACAGAAGCGTGTAATGGGGTCAGAGATAAGACAGACTGTCCCCGAGATAAGTGTAAACTCGGAACAATTGCGGTTGTATTCACTCGCTCCCCCTCTCTATCTCCTACTCTCTTCTCCTCTCTCGCTTAGTCTGCGGCGACGGGTGTGAACAGTCCGGCTTTTGAATCTGCATGCGACAGACGTGGGTCGCATGCTCGTCGGATTCTTGAGTTTTTAATTGTTCTTGAGAATTAATAAATCAATTATATTTTTTTACATATAAAGTAATATTAAAAAGCCTTGATCTCCAAGAGTCAATGGTCCCAGCGGATGATTAATTCTCAGGAGAAAATTAATAAATAAATTATATTTTTATATATGAAGTAATGTTTGTTTCATTATTAAAAAGGAGATGATTAATTCTCAGGAGAGAATTAATGAAGCCAGCCTTATGACGCATAGTAACACGGCTGTAATTTCCGTGAAGACCCAAACGAATATAATTAACCCTTTCATTAAAGGGATGTGCCTATCGTTGCAACTAAGCGAGCTAGGTACCGTGCCAGGACATTAACAGCCCTGCCAAGGACGTACACACGGCGTGGATAAGCGAGTTCACATTCTCCCGGCAAGCGATAGTACTACAACTTTTGCCACAGATGTGTATATATAATTGCAAATAGTAAGCCTACCTTTGGATTAAGATTGAGACAGAATATATATATATATATATATATATATATATATATATATATATATATATATATATATATATATATATAGTCTTTGAAGTTTTTCAAACATTAAAACTATATGAAAAAAAAAGAAACAAAAACATTTTTCGTCCCAAGTCCTTCATTGGAAAATTCTTTGCTTGTAAGTCAATTTACTTTTTACAGTCACTATATTAGTTTGCTTCCAAGAATGTATGCTAGTCTCAACATTATTTAAAGGAATCATCAGTTGTTTAACATGAAACACTGTTTCGGGAATTTAAAAACAAAACAGTATTGTCTATCATGGTTTCCCAGCTAAGTTGATAAGACCCCACTTCCCTTAAAAAAAGAAGAACAAAAACGTTCTGTATATAAGATTTAATTTTTTCTTCCAGATTATTTTTTTTGCTCATTTATTTTGTTATTAAATAATGTCCTCTTTACTTGTGTTGTTTGTCTGTGTCTAAGAAAATGTATTCGTATTTTATAAACATTTGTTGTATTTTATAGTGTTCGCACGAACCTATTATACTACTTATTTGGTTATTTATAGTTTTATAAAAGGTAAAAGTCTCTTAGCCTGGACGCGCACGAGTGTCATTGCCGACATCGTAGCGGCGGTGATTTGTTAAGAATCACCGTGTCTAGGGTACAGCATATGGAAGGCGGAGCCTATCCCTTTCCGACGCCTTGAACCTTCCCTGAGTTTTAGTCAGGTACCCATTTACTGCTGGGCGGAGAGAGGGAGTTTCAGACCCGAAAATTCGCATGGGATCGAACCCGGGTCGTCCAGTCCATTTTTATATATTCATATTATTATTTATATTAAGTTTTATTTAAAATACTTAAACATTTAATATGTATACATATATATATATATATATATATATATATATATATATATGTATTTTTTATTTATGTATAGTATGTGTTATATATATATATATACGTTTATACATTTTCTACTGAATTTTTTAATATTCTCAATCAATCTACTTTGATTAATTTGATATGACTTAAAAGCGTCGTGATGGCGAGTAATTGCCTCATTAAATTGTCTAAATATTTATTTATTTAATTATTCTTATTATTAAGGCAGAATTTGGAGATATAAAACATATTAATTTTATTTTTTTATTCTAAGCTATTCCCAGAAATTCGGATATAATGCTCCCGTAAAAAAATATCCACAGGGCAGGTACTATTTTTATGCGGCATACGAACGATATAAAAAGGGTAGGAATCTGTTTTAGCAATCATTTTATAGATAAATATTTTATCTTCAATTTTGATATCCAAATCAAAAAATGTAGCTTGTGTTCTCGTGTGTTCACAGTTTGATTCTAACTCCTTTGAATATATAAAATGGTTTGTATTATCAAACCTTTCTTTATCATTAATGCATACAAGGTCGTCAACAAATATATATTTATATATATAAATATATATATATATATATATATATATATTTAATAATTATTACGAACTTTTATAAAAAAAACACACATTTTAATTCATACAATTGTCTTTGCCTATTTTCAAAACATACATTTCTTCTTGATAACAAATTCAAGGTGTTTTCAAAAGGTTTCTTCGGTGAATTTTCCCTCATCAAAACAACAATTATTCCTTTTTTTTATTCAAAGCAATAAATTTTGTTACATCCTTATAAAATACCAAAACTAATAATAGAAGGCACTCAAAAAAACAATTATTCCTTTTTTTAAGCAATAAATTTTGTTACATCCTTATAAAATACCAAAACTAATAATAGAAGGCACTCAAAAAAACAATTATTCCTTTTTTAAGCAATACATTTTGTTACATCCTTATAAAATACCAAAACTAATAATAGAAGGCACTCAAAAAAACAATTATTCCTTTTTTTAAGCAATAAATTTTGTTACATCCTTATAAAATACCAACACTAATAATAGAAGGCACTCAAAAAACAAAACATCTTGAATTTGTTATCAACAGAAAAAGTATGTTTTGAAAATTGGCAGAAATAATTGTATTAATTAAAATATTTTTGATATTCTTCATATAAATGCAGAACATTTATTAAATAATGATATTATATTTTGAGCTCTAGTAATGTATACACTATTGAGCTACTAACCCAATTTTTTGTGTTAATTTAAAGCAAATTTAAATAATATATATATGAAGAGTTCGATTGAAAAACGCGATAAACGCCATTTTAAGAATCACGAAACTGTCCCTACAAAACTATGTGTTACATAATACAAGGTGGGCCAAAATAAGGGTCCTATTTTTAAAAATTCATAACTTTTTTATTTATTGATTTTTTTTTGATTTTTTTAGAATAAGTAAAGGACCCCTTCCGAAGCAAGCATGAGCCGTATTAGCCCTAAGGAACGTACCCTCATAATAGAGTGGTACTTTAAATCCAATGAGTCGATTTCGGAGACTCAACTCATCTATCGGCGTCATTACAACACCAGAAACTCTCCTTTGGCAAAAGCAATCCAAGGAATTATTGCTCGTTTTAGGGACCAACAAGGAATATCCGACATCAAGTGGTAGGCCTCGTACTGTACGAACAGCTCAAAATTTCGAGGAATTGGAGAGAAGTTTGAAGGAGGATGCATCCACATCCACAAGGAGGAGATCAAAAGAACTTGGCATTTCTCGAAGCTCACTTCGGAGAATGCTAAGAGAAAGAGGATATTTTCCATATAAAGTGCAGCTAGTTCAACCTCGAGATAATGAAAAAAGACTTGAGTACACTATGCGACTCCAGGATTTGGCCAATGATGATCCCGAGGACCCTTATTTTGGCCCACCCTGTATAATACCGATATAATCACTTTTTGATTTCAATAAAAATCAGCTTTCATTCGAAGTCTAGATTTGATATATTCGTGTTTTTATTGTTTACGGTCTCAATTTAAACGAATTGGATTTATCGCGTTTTGCGTTCAAACTCTTCATATATATATATATATATTCATAGTTCTCAAATGTTGTCACTGTAGTGATATCACAGGCAATTTATTATTATACTAAAGCTGACTAAATTAACGATTCATTCCTTGGTACATTTTTCTTATCTACCATAATCACAAAAAGTACATATTCAAATATACCTTAGTGTTGAGAGTAGTTATCTTTTAAGATAATTCTGTGTTAAGTGTTCTAATTCGCTGTAGTTTGTAATTAATTGAACAAGTAAACCGTCTATCCCTTAACTATATATGTATTTTCTTAACCCCCTCCTATTCTATGTTGATTCAACCATTGTCTAATATTTCTTAATGTCTCTGTGAGCATTTAGAAAAGGCGTTACCATCTGCGTTACCATCTCATATGCATCGTGTCTGTACACACCACAAACACAATTAAATGTCAAAATAGTAAGTCTCTTTTTCTTCTATGTTATCGATCAAGATAATATTAGGGGTGGGACGTAATGGGTGAAAATTTCATTAGAGGTGGGACGTAATGGGTGAAAATTTCAGATTCATGCGAGTAGTATTTTTTGGTGTTCATTTATACATAAATAACACTAAACAATCAAACATTTTGACAATTTTGCAAAATTCAGAAGGTGCAGACCACTAGTTTTGGGCTATTTTACATTCATGAAAACCCTTTCACAGCCTGAAAATGGTCCTAAATTAAAGTACTATATCAGATTTAACCATATATATCCATTCATAGCTTTTGGGGATGTTTTAGGACCTGCAATGTCGCATGAAACCACTTTTTCACCGAAAAATGATGGATTTTGAGTCCCGTGGAGCCTTAACGGCTATGTTTGGCCTGCACCTTCTGAATTTTGCAAAATTTTCAAAATGTTTGATTGTTTAGTGTTATTTATGTATAAATGAACACAAAAAATACTACTCGCATGAATCTGAAATGTTCACCCATTACGTCCCACCCCTAATAATATAGAACTAAATATACTTATTTTTTTAGTTAAGCAAGACGAATGCCTTAACTGATATGTGATAGTTTATGAATGTTCGAATGAAACCAGAGTAGAATAAATAGTGGTAGCTGTTATGACCCAACGGGTCACGAGTATGTCTAGTTAGTTATAAGATATTATTTACGAATATAGATTCAAATATATATTAGAAAATACGCAAGCCGACACTCCCTCAGATATATACACATACACATTTTGTATATATATATATATATATATATATATATATATATATATATATATATATATATATGTGTGTGTGTGTGTGTGTGTCTGTGTGTTGGGTAGTTACACAAGAAATTTATTTTACTACAATCAAAGTAAAATGTTGTATCAATACATGGAATAAACAAGTTTTTAATCAAACTATGATCCCCTTGAATCAATAATCTATTTCCAATGATAAACTAACAAGATTAACTATCCTCTCTATTTTCTTCATTTTTTTATACACATGTAAAACTCATAATTCCTAAATACATCGTAAAATGTCGGATGCTATACAACTGCAAATCCCACTTCTTAAAACTGAGCCACAGTAACTGCATATGTGATGAATAAACATCAAGACGGCACAGTTTATTGACTTGATTAAATTCATGTAAAACATTTGCCATTCAATTCCTTCAACTTATTTTTTACTTTGAGATGACAAGAAATAGTTGCTCTCGAATTGTTCTTCACATATTATTGGCGAATTTTCCCTGTGTGCTTCATTGACATATGCGAATAAATAGGTTCGAACTTAACTATCTAGATAAATAAATAGGTGACAGCCGTTTACTCTAAAGAAAGATAGCGTGCAACTGGTGTGTTCTTATGCGTTTAACTATTGTGTTACCCGAACCATTGAAGTCGCCTTCCACATATTCAGGATGATTCAATATTTTCTAGTCACGCAACGCAGTACTGGTATAAACGGATAAATAACCTATAATTGTTTTTGTTGATTTTGACTTTTTGTTTCATAAAGTATTTGAATTGCATTTCAATATTTAATTAACTACTTTCTATATTATAGTTTTTTTCACTTAGTACCATTATTTCTTCGTAACAAATTATTGATATATATGGTCAGATTTAAACTTAGTAAACAATGGTTACTCGTTCGTCCAGTACTGGTGTTTTCTTCCAATGTTTTGTTGATGGTATTAGCATGGTGGACTGCATTATCCTCAATCTTGAATTCATATTGGAACATTTTCGATATCAACTATTTTTGTAGTTGGAGTGTTCAGTTTATGAATGACGATGAATTATCAATACGTAATCATCACATCTGCAGAAAAGAGAAAGAGAGCTGTGCCAGGTGATTTAAATAAGACGCCTAACAAAGGCTATTAAGCCTTGGGGTGAAAATCGATGAGAATTATGTTATATAGATGGTAAGATATATAGAAGGTCAGCATATATTAAGCATCCTTCCCGTCCTGATATAATTATATACACACAGACACATATGTATATATGTATATATATATACAAACATATAAAAATATATAAACACACACACACACACGCACATGTGTATATGTAAACATATACACACACATGTGTGTATATATCCATACATATACATACATACAAAACACATTTTCCAATATATATATATATATATATACTTAGTCAGGGGCGCAGTTGTGCAATATATTGCATTGTTTTAGTGCAGCTTTAGCTAAGTGTCTGCTTAGGGTATAGGATCCGTGCCTTAAGTTGAAGTTTGAAGGTGATGAAAGGAGAATAGTCGCGCTTTCAATGCATTTGCGACGTGAGAGAGAGAGTGTTCGTTCTTGAGGAAAGTGCAGTCTGAAAGGTTTAAATTGAGGGAGAGAGTGTTCCTGTGTATCACAAGAGCATTAGTGGAAATGTCGTGTTTGAGATCCCGCTTGTGTTCGTAAATGCGAGATCTCAGGTTTCTGGATATATATATATATATATATATATATATATATATATATATATATATATAATATTTAAATGTTGAATTAAATAACGATAATTGAATTATCGTTTAATAATAATAATCTATCGTGATAATATAAAGCTCAATATATTGTATAGAGCAATCAATTTTAGAGGTGAAAGATGAGAATAAAAAATTTTAAGGATACAATATTTATTAAAACATCAAAAGTTCAGAGCAAGGAGTTTCATATCCTTAATCCATGGATTTTCAAATATAAACGCTTCTGATCAGAGGATAGGGAAAAGCCGACAATGTAATTGTAAATATTATCGGCAACATTTAACTTTGAAAATTTTTACATGAAATGAAACAAAATAAAAACAAAATAAAGGCCAAAAGGTAAAGAGACTTATGTTGAGATGAGAGCGTAAAGTCAGGGTGGCTGGATGACATCCAAAAACACGTCAAAACAAAAATAAAAACGGCTGTTGTTTTGGAAATGAATGTTTGAAAGAGAACAATACTCAAATTGTTTAGGAATCCAAATATTTTTGTAAGAGGTTAGTGGTCCGACGGCAATTGGTAACGTCCAGTTTATCCTGTCTGTGCATTAGTTTGGTGCTGGAATTATCCGTTTCGCAAGGTTCAGATTGATTTTTCTCTGTTAGAGTTCGGTATATATATATATATATATATATATATAGATATATATATATATATGTATATATATATATATATATATATATATATATATATATATATATATATATATGTATATATATGTATATATATATATTTATATATATATATATATATATATATATATATATATATATATATATATATATATAGTCTCGGAAGTTTCTCAACCATTAAAACTATATTAAAATAAAATTTAAAAAAAAAACTTATAGTCCCAAGTCTTTCAGTGGAAAAAACACTCATGTAAGTCAATTTATTTTTTACAGTTATTATATTAGTTTGTTTCTAACACTATTTTAAGGGATCATCAGTTGTTTACCATGAAAAACTGTTTCGGGAATTTATATATATATATATATATATATATATATATATATATATATATATATATATATATATATTATATATATATATATATTATATATATATATATATATATATATAGAGAGAGAGAGAGAGAGAGATTAATATTTTATTAATATCATTATTAGGCTCCGTTTTCTGTTCAATAAAGCTTTTTACACCAAATTATTATGGGCATTTATTCACACATTCACCCAAAATTTGTTCTGCTCTAGCGATGTGCTTGTTTCTTTACTAGTCTGTTGTTATGCTTATTCATTATTCCATATACAAATACTATATATATATGTATGTATATATGTATATATACATATATATATATGTATACATGTATATATATGTATGTATATATATGTATATACATATGTATGTACATATATATATGCATATATATGTATATGTATGTATATATATATATGTATATATATATATGTATATATATGCATATGTATGTATATATATATATGTGTGTGTGTGGGTGTGTGTGTGTGTGTATTCTTATAACCACTGTATTGTAATGTGGTATTATAAGTGTCCTTAGCCTTGTTAAATATTTCTTTATTAGAGTAGTTGTTACTAATCCTATGACTGATGCATAAAAGAATAGAGGTGATTTGAGTTAGGGTTAACATATAGTGGGTAAGATTTATTTCTCATATTTGGCTTGCATGTGCTGTAGCTAAGTTTTAAAAAAAACGTCTAAAAGTTGTGATTTTATTCCCGTTTTTCTATATTTTTTATGGTTTATATATATTTTTAATTTTATTTTCTCTGCTTCGGAAATGGCTGTATTTCTAACCATACAGTGATTATGAGTTCTGCATAATCCTATACCCTTACAATACATGGGTTTTATCGTAGGTGTGATGCGAATTGAGTCCTGCTGCCGCGCTTATGCCTTCTCCATCCAGCGCTTGATAATAGTGGGTAACAAGTCAATATAGTCATATGAATTGTATCTGTCTTTTTCCGAAGATATGGGGTACCCTAACGTGGTTTTCGCTGGAAACACACCCAAAGACAGTAAAAATCTTCATGAGGCACAGGGTTACTTGCAGATTGTAGGCTCATCACGTGTTGTTCTATGCGCTATGTAACTGGTCTTAAGATCAACCAGAGAATTCCCGGCTCGACTGAGTGGTTGACCTTGTGGAAGGTTTTCTTGTATTTGGTAAGACGGTTCTCTTGAGCCTTAGCGATGAGTAGTTGGTTCTTGCGACTCTTATCTTAGTAGTAGCAAGGATCCTCGTTTAACCATTTCTTCATAGCAGCCTCTCAAATGGTAATTTCTCTCGCCAAGGACCGCATTGCCTTATTCGGATCTTACCACACCTTTTATGCAATTCTCAACAAATTTTGCTGTGCAGATACAGTCATACCACCACTTATGGTCATTCCTGCTAGCCAATTCGTCTACATCTCCGTCGCCATTTTCCGGCCCACAGTTCACGGCCTTCAATGTATTACCATTTTCCAGCCCACAGTTCACGGCCTTCAAGGTATTACCATTTTCCAGCCCACAGTTCACGGCCTTCAAGGTATTACCATTTTCCAGCCCACAGTTCACGGCCTTCAAGGTATTACAGAAGCACTGATTTCTAGCTAAGCTTTCTGAAATGTTCAACACAGTGCGAATCATAATAATGGAGATCCTTCTCTTCCAATACTTTCATTTTTGTGCCACACTTTGCCCTCCCCATATGAAAAATCCCTTTTCTCTTATTTAATTAAAAATATTTATTTTCGTAAAAGATACATCAATGAAGGAATATATGTCATTAACAAAATTGATTTTGCGATTAAATCGATAGGACGTCGTACTGGATTCTGAAAATGAAAATCCCACGAATAAGATCAAATATTTTTGCTTTTAACATTTTGGAATGTTAACCTTCAGCTTATTTTTTCGAAATGTGATTTTTAAAAATTACTTTATTTACGTTTAGTTTTTTGTTACTCGGTTTTATTTTCAAAATACGCATTAATATGGCTTTCAAAAATAGAATAATGACAATTTCCACAATGCTCGAATAAACCATACAGTTGTTTTATATATACTAGTGGAACCCCTCTCTCTCTCGCGTTGACCGGAAAAAAAGAAGTATTAAATGAACTCCTGTCCCCACCGCGGAACCCGACATGATATTCTTATTTTGTGTAATTATATATTTTCAAATTAAAGATTAAAGCTTTGATGTTTATGTACGTTCAACAGAAAAGCAGACGACAAGAATTTCCAGCGTCCCAAATTCGTTTTTCATTAAATGAAACTGTAATTTTAGACGATATTTTCTATTATTAGTGTTTGTATTCTTGTTCCTATTTACCAGAGAGCCCCCCCCCCCTATTTTCGATTGGTGTTCTCTTTCGTATTTTAATCTTGAACTACGAAAGTATTCGACTTTTTCAAATGTAGAAAATGTCATTTTGTTCAAATAATTTAATCGCTGGCGGCCATTTCTAATTTAATTGGTTCTGTTCATTTTCATCGTCTGAACTTATATCTTTAAAAATACGTATTTATATACGATTTACCACGGATCTGAATATTAAAAGTGTTTATCTTAAATAAACGAAAAAGGAAATGCGATATAACATGAAAAATATAACATCTTAAATAACAAAGTATTTTTTTAAATACAAAGCGAATAATGAAGTAAATGAACTTTATAATTGTAGACTTTAACAAATTCATGTTGTTTTATTAAATTAAAATTGATACATTTCCTTATTCTAACAAATACATCGGAAGTAGCTGACTCAACAAAAAATAAGACGAAATCACGATGTTCCTATAATCACGATTTTCCTATAATCACGATGTTCCTATAATCACGATGTTCCTATAATCAAGATGTTCCTATAATCACGATGTTCTTATAATCACGATGTTCCTATAATCACGATGCCCCTATAATCACGATGTTCCTATAATCACGATGTCCCTATAATCACGATGTTCCTATAATCACGATGTCCCTATAATCACGATGATGTTCCTATAATCACGATGTCCCTATAATCACGATGTTCCTATAATCACGATGTCCCTATAATCACGATGTTCCTATAATCACGATGTCCCTATAATCACGATGTCCCTATAATCACGATGTTTTTATAATCACGATGTTCCTATAATCACGATGTCCCTATAATCACGATGTTCCTATAATCACGATGTTCCTATAATCACGATGTTCCTATAATCAAGAATGAAAATGAAGCACCTCACCCTTCACAATATTAAGAATAAAAGATCAACAACACTCGCTAACGTTCAACCCCTTTTTTCATTTTACTTCAGTGGAAGTTCTCAGACATTAATGGGGCCTTCCTGGGGCTAACACTTGATCTCTATATGAGATACATAGATATCCATTAAAGTTCTCCTTTACCTCTAAAACGTTGAGTTAGTAAAGAAGTGAAGAACAATAAGTGTTCGCCCCCCCCCAAATTGACCAGTTAACTACGGTATATTATATCTTTCTTGTGGTATCTTGGTCTTACAGGATTTCAGGAAAATAATTCATCTAGTCTGGTGCAGTATCTAGCAAATTGTTGTTACTTGAAATGTCACCAGAAGAAGGTGCACCGTTTCTTTATGCGATTAGCAAAATAATCAGCCGTTAACCTCAAACAATTCGTAAATAATGTGTTAATGTGAGTAAAGTGAAAGGTTGGCATGACAATGAGCACTCGTAAGGTATGAAACTGGTGAAGCAAACGAATAATTATCTTACTAAATAAAATCTTCCGGTGTAGTGGGTGGCGGGCGTAGTACATCTTAATGAAAGGGTAAAAAATCTGCCAACTTTCTCTAAATAAGACGAAAAAGTAATAGTATTGACCCGGACAAAATAGTAAAATCCATTAAGGGGATCCAAAATGATTTTTTCATGACACAGATCGATTTGTTGGGAAAATAAATAACGAAAAAGAATGTGTTTATATAGCCTTTATTTATTAATCTATACCTGTCAATCAATCTAACTTTACTTTATATATAAGATATATAATGCATAAAAGGGAAATATCCGTCAGTATGTTATTACTGGAGCATCTTATAGAAATAGGCTTTATTCAATTTATATGACGTTTCGATAAAATGTATACCTTCTTCAGATATGTAAAAGACAAGAGACAAAAGACATTTTCACATGGGAGACAACGTTGCGTGTTCCTATTCATTTGCAACGTTGTTTTTATTGGCCATCGAAATGGAATTATTGATTAAAGCAAGAGTTTCAAAAAGAAGTATGATAGAAAAAGTTCTTTAATAATCACGCAACGAATACTTCTAATCCAAATCTCTCGCTATTGTAAACTCATTAAACCAAAAGAACAGTTGTATGATAGTTTCTAAAACAATGGCCGCTATGTAGATCGAATTTTACATTTGGTGAAAGATGAGACTTCTTATAGATTAATATATCCGCTTAGACAGCATGTAAGCGTACGATCGTAATTAACACATTCCTGTAACTGAAATGGCCAAGTCATCGTCAACTCGGACATTTTCCTGCCAGGTATCATTGTCACCTCCGCTGTAGAAACAGGGGCAATGTCATGAGGGGGGATAAACTTTCAAAATAAGCAGCACCGAAAAATGAATTTTGTTGACCTGTTTCTGAATAGACTTCGGAGTTCTGCTTCACGGCTCGGTCCGTTGTCATATTAAGACGTATTTAGAAATCTAGAGATTTCCTTGGGGAAAAATGAGTTTCCGAAATGGTACTATTACTTCTATTAATATACTATTGTACTTCTATTACTAATTGAAAGTTGGTATCAGTCTATCTGTCTGAAGCCGAGACAATACTATTGCTTTTATTAATATAGTATTGAACTTTCTCTCAATGTTCAATTTATGGGTGGTAGTGTAGTATTTCTTCTGTTGTCACAAAACCTTACCCCCAGGCATAACTACCTCCTTTAAAATGTATTTTGGTATCTGTTCTGTTGTCATGAGACTATCCTTCCAGGAATTACCTTTTCTTTTGACGAGGAAGGAGTATTGATTTACTCCTCTCCATGAGTTAGGCACAAGGCCAGTTTTTATCTTACTCCCACAAGTAAGATGTGACCAAAGGTCGGGTCGGGAAAGTGGGGTTTAAAAATTGCCTGGGGAGCCCCGTTGGCATTCCCCGGTAGGGGCGCCTCAGGCAGTAAGCAATAAACTTACTCCTCCCCAAAGAGGGGAGACGAAGTCTGGGAGGGTGTACCTCCTAGAACTGCACAGGACAGACCCATAGACCGGCGTAAATCAAGCCCGAAGGCCAAGAAAATACCAGTATATGGGGTGCAGTATCCATCGGAACAGATACTACACTTTGATCTTAGCCAAAAGGCCAAGAAATGAGGAGGAAGGGGTAGCATAGAAATGACGAGGAAGGAGTAACGTAGGTCAGCAAGAACATGTTACAATTTGCTGTTCATTAGCAACCCTAACACTAGATATACTAGCAAACAGAAATGGTGAGCAGAGAGAGAGAGAGAGAGAATATTATTGCTAGTTTAATTTATTTTCGAACGAACAAGAAGACGCGTGGGGAACGCGATTTAATAAGCTCGAAAAAGCCGTTAGCAAAATTAGCGCAATATCTCTTCTTCGCATAAAAGCCAAAACTCAAAGAGACCAAACAAATTGATTAGTTAGCCGTGGCGTGCCACTACGGGCGATCATCCTACTACTAACACGATGACGTATATTTGGTTATCGATTTTAACCCTAACCATCCTGTCGTTAGTAAGTTGATCAGCCAAGACACAGACATATTTGTTATGCTCTTCTAAAGCTAGAAGTGTTCCCGGGAAGTATAATCCAATTCTATAGACGACAAGCAAATTTAACAGAGCTTTCATCTCTTAAAAAATTAAACATTGTCAACAGCAAGAAAGCGTCGCTGCCATAAATATTATAGGAAGTCCGACTTACGTATTACTTTCCTTACTGAGTCGACAATATACTTATATTTTGTAAATAAATATTGATCTATAATTGATAAATTTTATTTAACACATAGATGACACCCTAACAGCTATTACTACTCCAGCTCAGAATGAATATGGAAGTAATGGAAACGAAGGAGTGGGTATATACTCCTAAATTTGGGGAGCCAGGACTGAATATAGTTTAAGGTTATACTCAGGACGGTTGAAGGTAGAGAGATGTTCAATAGTTTATAGGGTTAAAATGTTGAGTAGGCGAAGAAAAAAGCTTTAAAAACATGAGAAAGATGGATATCTGGATAGCGGGATGGGTAGAGGGGGGATATATTGCCCAATGGTGTCTGGGGGAGTTTAATTCGTGCTCGGAACATATTCTATTTAACTCATAGATAGGACCCTCACACTTAGGTCTTGTGGACCTGAGACAAATGCTGCAAAGAAGGCGGGCTCCCTCTACCATGCTAGAAAACTTCTCAAACCTGACAGTATCCTATATCTCTACAAACGCCACAATTCACCCATGCATGGAGTATTGTTGCAACATCTGGGATGCTGCACCATCCATTAGTTACTCCCTCTTAGACAATATCCAAAAAGAGCATCTAATCTAATAGGTCTTACACTATCAACAAGTTCCAGCCCCTGTCCCATATCCGCAATGTAGCATACTTGTGCTTGTTTTACAAGTACTTAAATTGAATGTGCTCCGATGAACTTGATGCTCTGGTGCCCCCTCGACGTAAATACACTCGACCAACCCTACAATCAGCTTAATACGATCCATTACATTGGGGTGAACTAGGTTTTAAAAAGAAAGAAAAAACTAAGATGTTACTTCACTTTTCCCAAAGATCATAATTTGGAGCCTCAAAACTGAATTCAGTTAAGTTTCATATCAGGACGGTAGGGGATAGAGCGAGCTTGAGAACTTGATAAGGTTGGAGAATTATGGTAGTCGGAGTCGAAAAATGATAGAGGGCTGTGAAAGATTGATTTCCGGTTGATGTGGTTGGGTAGGTATGAACATCTTGCCCAAGGGTGTCTGATGCAGTCTGGTGCCTTGCCTGAATAAATATATAAAAAAATATTGAAGAATATGGTTCTATTATGAGGGTGAACTTTGAAAAGCTCAAACCGTTAAGAAGACATCACTTTAAGGCAGTTTGTCTGACTATGATAAAGTGAAAGCTGCCTTTCTAAATGAAAGCTGCCTTCGTTCCGGCTGCTTTTATTAAAGACTGTAATGCTGTAAAGACTGGCTTCACCATGTGAGCAGACAAATGTGAATAGTGATAGTAATAGTGACGTTGATAGACTTTATTATCATGATGGTTTTCAAGACGCGTTTCTCTTCATCTTGCTGCAGCGATAATCGTAGTAATAGTATAATTAGTTGTCAGCGCTTCATAGCACTAGCGTAAGTAACAACGGTATAAAGAGTAATAGTAATCCTACAAGAATCGGTGACGTTTTGCGGGTGCGTGTGTTTTTGACGTAAGGTCAACCAAAGCAGTTCCTTTTGATATGAAACAGAAAAGGTTGAATGCATATCTGATTTAGATTCGATATGTATATGAAGGCGATTAAGAAATGGGTGAATGCTCACATATACACACACACGCATACATACACTAATACTAGAAAAAAAAACTTACCCGTTGGGTCATCCATTGATCCCGGATTAAATAGTTTGAAATCACGAAAAAATAATTTTGAAAATCGAGCTAAATATACAAAATAACGACAAAATCCAAAATTGACCTCTTTCCCCCCCTCTCCCCCCTCTCTCTCTCCCCTCTCTCTCCCCTCTCTCTCCCCCTCTCTCTCTCTCTCTCTCTCTCTCTCTAACTACGGACTAAATAGCTTCCCTTTTGTCTACATAGAACTATTTCAATCTTGTTCTTCTTTCCTCTCTTATTATCTTCGATTGTTAATAAACAGAGCGAGAAGAGAGAGAGAGAGAGAGAGGGAGAGAGAGAGTGACGGAAGGGAGCGTGATAACCGACGTATAGAATAAGAGCGGAGGGTGAAAAAACATATAGTGGAAGACAGTGAAAGTGATAGGATAGAAAATTAGAAAAAGATGAGTCAGTTGGTAGGTTAATTGCAAATTACGGTTAATTAAAACAAGTAAAATGGAAGTTTTGTCAAACAATTTAAAATTTGCGGAATATTATAGCATGTATTTTGTTTGATCAAAATATATAGGAAAAAGCCGTAGGGACATAAGCTTTCGTAAACTAATAGATACACTTGAACAAAAAGCATAACCATTTTTCTTTGTGTGTTTGTACGGTTGACATAAACGGTACTTCGCCATTTCATAGAATTTACTTATTGCTTTCTGCTCGATAGTTTTTTTTTTTACTTCTCTTTTTTTCGAGAGGTTGGGAGCATAAGACTTCTCAAAATCACACTTCTTATTAGACGTTAGGGCACCGCCGAGTGCGCCAGTCCCGCCATATATATATATATATATATATATATATATATATATATATATATATATATATATACCATTATTTGAAAAGCCTGGCTTAAGGAAAAGAAAAAGAATAAACATTATTTTATTGAATACACCTTGTATTGAATAACTGAACGTGTAATAGATGTGTCATTCTTACATTTTTTATTTCTCTTCTTTCATTTATCTATATAATTGTTATGTCCCGTATATCGAGCTTAAAACACTTCACGAGAGGTTCAAATCTGAAGAGTATACATTTTACTTTTAGTTTCATACCTTTATATATATATATATATATATATATATATATATATATAAGTAAATTTCGCGTACAACAAAATCGTAGGCTAAATTTCAGAGGAAACATTTTTTTTAATCAATGAAACGGGCGGGTGGAACAAATAGAGGAAAAGTGCTAAAATTTTTTCTTAAGGCCTAATCGTCTGACCCTCTAAGAGGAAATGTCAGAATGATAAATTAAAAACTAAGAAAATCGAATGAGATATGAGAGGAAAAACGTTGAGAATAACGTTGAGAGATTTACCTTTTTTTTTTCTCTCAACCGTTTTCTCCAACTGAAACAATTTTTTCTCCTCATATATCATTCGATTTTCTTAGTTTTTAATTTATCATTCTGACGTTTTCTTCTTAGAGGCCTTAAGGAAAATTTTAGCAATTTTCTTCTTTTTTTTTTCACCCGCCCGTTTCATTGAATAAAAATGTTTCTGAAATATATATATATATATATATATATATATATATATATATATATATATATATATATATATATATATATATACAAATATTTATAATTATTTGTCGCTCCCAATTGTGGCTGGGCACTCTAGTGAGTAATATAACGGCAGCCGTAAAAATCATAGCTTTAATGCATGTTCCTTCATTAGTTAAACACTCTTGATGTCGACTGCCTATCTCGCTAGTTTGGCGTTATACGTTTTAAAATATCTCACCGGTTTATGTGGTTGTTCACTGTGGACGGGTCAGAATTTGAGTTAAAAACTTTACTCGTATTCCGGGGTTTCGATTCCTGCGATCGTATTGAATAATTATCGCTACACTGATGATTCCGGAAAGATGAAACGTATACGTATGTAGATAAACAAATAATTATAATAATATATATATGTGTGTGTGTGTGTGTGTGTGTGTGTGTGTGTGTGTGTGTGTGTGTAGAGTTGTGATACAGCGAAGCAGTCAGTCTGTGGTTGACTACATATGTTGCATAGCCCCTTAATAATTCATACCTTCGTTTCTTCTCGGTTTGCTCTGTTGTCTAGTGGTTGAGTACTTTCTTCGCCTCTGCACTGTAGTGGCCATCTCCGTGACTTGTCTGTAACAAAAGACCTTTCTAACCCGCTTCAGAAGACAACAATCTTTTCATTTTAATTACTTTTTATTCGGCGTCAGTTTCTATTGCCCGTGGAGATGTTTTGTTATCGTTGAGAGAGAGAGAGGGAGAGAGAGAGATTTACGAATATCGTGGTTAATGCTTAGCTAGCTTATTGTCTAATCAGTCCTTTGTTATTTGAGGAGATAGAGGGGACAGGACATCTTGTACACCAGTATTCTTTCTTAGGGAAAAAGATTTCCCGTTCTGACTTGGCTACATCGTAATTCCTTTGTCGACTTCTGCGCCTCCTAAGTCCGAACTAGTTTAAAAACTCCAATTTTCTCACATATCAAAACTGTGACGTAATATCACGTGATCACCACACAGGTGCAGGATGACCTTTTGAACTAGGGTCATCCATTGTCTCGTCACTTGTCACGTTTCGATTCCCGGAAACAGCATCGCACTTTATGCACTCGGCGGCACGTACTAAATCGCACAAGCCAAACCAACGACCCCACACCCGTTCTCTACTACATACGTCCATTATCATATAACATTCTTATAAAGGTTTTTATAATCCCACAAGTTACGTCCATCATTATATAACACATATTCTCCCCATTCATCGAAAAAGAATAGAACACTCTTGACTGCTGAGTAAATGATTTCTATGAGCATCTAGATTTCACTCATTGTAGTGTATTCTGATAGCGTAACGGGTAAGACGCTCGCTACCTGTAAAAAGAAACGGGTTCCGATCTCAGTTGGAACTACTTAAAAAAGTAAAAATAGAGGAATCTGAATATTTTTACATTTTCTTTAAACATATCATTTGTTACCTCTTGGAACGAATGCTCTTTTATTCTCATCTCTACCTCTATACTAAGAACGTGGAATATGGAGCTTTAGTTGACTTCCAACTAGAAATCAAACATGCCTGCAAATGTGTAGCCAAAAATGTTTGCATGAATAAAAAAAAAGTTGTATACCATACATATTAACTGGCGTATGTGGACGTGTCTTAGTGTATTGTTTATATATTTGGATTCCAGCCATTTGATTTATTAGTCTATACATGAATTATTTACGCAAAGGACATCAGCTAATTGTGTCCTTGAAACTATAGTAACAGAAGAAATAGATTACAAAAGATCCTAGGAAGACGAGACAAATCCGTTTTCTTCAAGTATTTCTCGTTCACAGTATTTCTTCAAAATAAAAGGTGACATTGGTGAAGTGGCTACCGACCTGTGCTGGTCAAAAAAGCAACACTAAGTTGATTTATATCAATTTACTTTTAGCAACAGGCGGCAAAGTTTTTAAGTTTATATTAGAATCTCTAAAAAAATTGCGTGAATTTGAAAGAACCGATTCGGTGTTTCATGTTCTTCAATCGATGAATTTAATTTGCATTTTAAAATTTAAATTATTTATTGTTTTTTTTTTAATTTCACTTTTTACCGATGCGTGTATAAACAATTATACACCCGTGTCGTCGTTGTCGTCGTCGTTGGGAACCCATGAAGCGTGCTTGTCTGCTGATAACCCCACTCGGACGCCGATGTTTATTAAAAAAGTGTTATTAGAAAGAGAACAGTTACAGAAAACACCAGAAAGACAGGTTACTTTCGTTCACGTGAAAGAAAGAAAGACCGAAAAATAGATAGACGAATAACTAATATCATTATGAGCTACCCCACTCTATTGGAGAGGGTACCCTTTCCACGTATTTCATGCTTGAAGTTTTGCCAACCAAAAAATAGAAAATCTCAGACCGGAAGTCACGTTATTTCATCGACTTCCGCCTGGCTCCCCTCTGACTTTTAAGGTGTCACCTCTGACCTTTAAAGTTCCACTCAAACCTTTCTATTCAAACACGGTTGTCGTAATGTAAAAATTAAGCGACTTCATTAGCTCAGAATGATTTGAATTCAAAAAACTCTCAAACTTTAAAATACTAATACGTTTTAAGTCGGAGTACATATATCATCGTTAATGTAAACGCTGACATATTTTGAAGTTATTGCTTCCAGATAAGTTCACGCAATATTTGTAAAGGCCATTAATATCTTTCTTGCATTGTATGATATCAGATTGGCCTTATACGCTTTGACCAAAGTGAAATATTACAAGAAATTTAATGCGAAAGCAGATACGAGAATCAATCCGTCTTCTATGCAGACAAAATGATTGAATATATTAGCGAATCAAGTAGCGCTATTCGTTTTATTTCACCAAACTTTAGTATAAGAACAATATAAACAATTAGTAATAATTATGATTCTATGATTCTCAGTTCGTTTTAAATGAAACTTGATCAGCGGCTGCACTCTGACCTCAGCGGGACAACAGACAGAACACACAAACACCAAAGTGTGATACTATAGACAGCCCAACCTCAACAATCTGAACCAATACCACTGGGATAGATTAGCTAAAAATAAATGACAATATGAAAGCAGCGGACCCATTGTGCTACACAAACAAATTGATGCGATTAACCGTTAGCTGGAGAGGGGCAAGGTCACGATAGAGAATTGGGAATGATAAGAAAGACAGCGAACATATTTAGTTTCCAGTTGAAGTAAGTTGAAAGTAACTGAAAAAAAAAACAATGGACATCTAGGATTTCCGGTCCAGAGTATATGAATATTTATGGGGCACGAACTGTTTGGGCAGAACAACAAGAGGTGGATCTTGAGGAAGTTGGGCAAAAGATATTGGCAGCTAATAATCTCGGCGGACATATCGGCGACAGAGCACGGGGGAGAAGGGTCGTACGGTAGAGTTAGTCTTAGCTGATATCCTGAACTTGACAGATGTAGGGCTTGCTTCAGATGTAGACGTTTATGATGGGACCCCAAAAACACTCACACACACACACAGGTTCAGCAAATACAATGTCTATGCCTGTGTTTGTTGTTTTTATAATGTATACAAATTGTGAGTTACGCGTCGCGTTCTGCAACCGTCAACACTAGTATCATGACATGGTCAGAAAAAAGTAGATGAGGAAGAAGGAAAAGCCACAGCACCTGCTTTGGAGGTAAAGCGGTCGGTTAGAGGTGCTAGTATAGTTATGCAAAGGTTCCTTTGGAGCCTCGTCGAAGTATTGAGAGGAAAAAAACAGTTGACTAGAGAAAGCAACCTCTCACCACTGACAGTAGACGACGAATAGCAGGAACAACGTTTCACGCAAGACTCGGACGCATATACACTGCAGGAATCTTCCCTCAAACTTTGAGCTTAACCACAGCAATGAGAAACGTAAATGCCGAATGATGAATTATTCCTTGTTGTATCGAAGTTTGAAACGACTCATTCAAGTAACTCAATTTGTTGTCCGGGATGTTTGCCTATAACTGATCATGCAAAACGAATTACCTACATAACATTAATGCCCCGGATCATCGGAACAGTCAGCGTCCCCCTTTTTGCTACCTTAGACACATCACGCTATCCATCTACTTTTTGGCCTGACGGTGTTTCCCTTTTGCAAACGGCAAGTCACTTATATGAGATGCGACTTGTGTAGATACTTTCGCGCCCTCGTCAGTGAGAGAATAAGCAACAGACCCTGGACATTCAGCAGCGTCAGCTGAAAACCGCAAGAAATCAAAATACGCCTTGAAGACGAGTGGATCGATAGGTCCCATCAGGTGCGACTTCCTCACCAGCCTTGGTCTGTTAATGACGCGCAACACCGAGGAATTGATTTGGCTTTATGAGCGCCTCTCTATCGCCATTATTTGAAAAAAAACGCCTTCAGTCTGTTCTCGGCCTGCCAAGCCAGCAAGACATCCTATGAAAATTCCTGATACTTTTTAAAAAAATTTTTAAATGGCTATATTTTATTTTGAATTAAAACGTTCAGTGAAAATAAAAGTTTGTACGATGCATTTTTAACGAATTCAAGTGTTTTATTGAATGCCACTTGATATATTTTGGGAAGACGATCTTTTTTATCGAATTTGAAATGGTTTCCTATTTTGTTTTTGTGTTCAATATATTCCTGTCCCTGTATTCTTTTTTGCCACCATTTCTCGTCGTATTCGCCCCTCTTATCTTAAATAAACCATTGTGCAAGCAACTAGCAAATGTTACTTGAGCAGTGTGTAATCTTTCAGCTACCTCACTTCACAAAGTTTCTATTTTGTGAGACCCTTAAGAGGATGAGTGATCAGTTTCGTTATTGCACAATTTGCAGTGACGTCGCATATATGCCAACTTGAATACAACTTGTTAACTATGTTGCAAGCATTTTCGGGATAGGTGGCTAGACATCAAAATACTTCAAAAAGTCAATAATAAGTCAGCTTATATCATCCATGATAAGTGAATTTAAAACGTATGTGTGCAGAGATTGGCAACGCATTTTAATACTAATAGCTAACCACTTATAAAGTCTAAATTCTTTTTCTTCAGATATCAGGTTTATTTGCAGACATCGATGATCATGGCTCTCCAGTCTTATTTAAATATTTTGTTTCACATGATGTTTTTTGCAAAGAGGTTACTTATAATGGGTTGCAATTATCTTCTATAGGGGTAGTGCGGTTACAGAGCAGGAAGTCGTAGCCATTGTACAACAATCAGTATCATCTGCCAACACAAAACGAAGGGTTGACCAGTTTCTACAATCCATTAGGCTGCTCAACCCTCCATCCATCACCTGCCTGCCATGACTTCACGTACCCTGATCGGGAGACTAAGTGGGTACTTAACCTTGCCCAAGGGTCTCCCACAGGCTAGCGGAGGGAAGGAGGCGCCTTACTGATCCTGTTGCTGGAAATATTTCCACCCCACTAAACTCACTGAAGTATAAGGGTTAATCAGATGGACATATTGCAAGTTCAATTATTAGTATACCATCCATAATAAGTGAGTTTTAAAAGAATGTGTGACGGGATTGGCAACGCATTTTAATACTAATTCAAACTTATAAAGTCTAAAGTCACTCGAGGATAAGGGTTAATCAGATGGACAGATTTTGAGTTGAATTATTAAGAAAATTATGAGAAGATTGTAAATGATCAATGAAGAAATTTTGATTACTTATGATAACTGGTTATTAAAAGTATTCATTGACATTGCATTTGAAGACTAGCATGTGGTATCAAACAGAGAAGCCAGCCCGCGATAACGTTGTTCTAAAGATGAGGATTTTTTTTGGAAAAAAACTCTGTTCCGTTATATGTTCA
>OY744524.1:170694106-170796606 GCA_963556195.1 Sepiola atlantica | reverse complement strand
GGAAACAGGGGGCAGGGAGGGAGTTCCAGAGGCCAGCAGCACGAGGAAACGAAGCTATTTGAGTAGAATGCTCTCCGGCATCTGGGGACCTCCACAGTGAATGAATGAGATTTAGTAGAATGCTGAGTTAGTCTAGTGAATTTTGTCGAGGGGGCACCAGAGTAGCCAACTCATCGGAGCATAATTCATTGAAGTATTTGTAAAACAAACATAAGGATGCTACATTGCGGCGATGGGACAGGGGCTGGAGCTTAGCTGACAGTGAGGGACCTATTAGGTTGACGACTCTTTTTTGGACTTTGTCAAGGAGGGAGAGACTAGTAGATGATGCACCAGCCCAGATGTGGCAACAATACTCCATGCATGGGCGAATGGTGGCTTTGTAGAGATACAGGATAATGTCAGGTGTAAGGAGTCCACTAGCACAGTAGAGGGAGCCAACCTTCTTTGCGGCAGCCTTGGCAATGTCTTCAATGTATGTGTTCCAATTCATGTTACCTGTGACGGTTAGGCCAAGGAGTTTGAATGATGAACTCTCAGGTAGGGTGTTATTTGCCATGACAATCGGTGGTTGGAGACGCTTCTTGTAGTTGTTGAAGGAAAGGAGTTTCGTCTTTGCGGCATTAAAAGTCACCAACCATTTATATTCTTCATTCGCATTACATACGTTTTAAAAACAAGAAAGAATAGTTTAAAGATGAGTTCAATTTAATGTGTGCGTTTATCTATGAAAATACTATTTCAACCTTAAACATGAAAGACGACGAAAATGTATTTTTGAAACTTAATCGTGACATTGCGATAGAAGTGATATTTCGAACTTAAGTATGAAATACTTGTCACATGTTGAACAGGTAGATCATTTAGTTAGTTGAGAATCACATGAAATGTTACAGCAAAGATAAACTCGCTAGAATGGGGGAATGTATTAAAATCAGATATGATGTCACATGGCTCAAAGGTAGAGGATGATAGCAATCAATCAGTCCGTTTGAAAGAGATGGGCTGGAAGGATATAACTAATTCGTGACTCTCTATTAATTCTTCCCCCCGTCACACACACACACACACTGGTCAGTGATTTGGTTATTTCAAAGACTCTACTTATAAGACAAGAATTTCCTTTGTATGCTGCGATCACAGCAAAAGCGCGCGCAAGAACAACAACCAGCAAACAACGTATGAATAACAATTGTGAGTTTTAATGTTTCTGACGGTAACTTGGTTGCTGCGTGTGTGGCATAAGATTAACCATACAACAGACTGGCGAAACTTTTATTTCAAACGTAAACGTAACAGACCTATGAAAATGCTATTAAAACCAAGTTAAATTAATAATAATAATAATAATAATAATAATAATAATAATAATAATAATAATAATAATAATAATAATAATAATAATAATAATAATAATATTTTTTTATTTTTAATTAAAAAATTTAAATAAAATTTTTTTTAATTTTTAATTTTTAATTTTTTTTTTAAATGGTGCCGGCCTAGGCTGACACCAGACAAAATATTTGTAAAGAGTCAAACAGGATGAGAAGGCCGAGGAGGGACAGCACAACTACTGGAAAAGTGCAGAGAATGCTGGGACCTTGGGGAGGCTAATTGTCACCCAAATCCCATAGATGACCAATTGTCCTTACCAGCGATAAATCAATGGTAAGAGGCTGTTGCGATACCAAATCGTTATCGAAAAGAGTTGAAGTATACTGAAAATCTGGGAAGGCTTGTTGTCACTCAGACTCCAGGAAATACCACTGGTTGTTGTCGGTGAGCAATCACTGACGATGATCTGTGTGAGAACTCCTAGTGAGTACAATAATAATAATAATAATAATAATAATAATAATAATAATGATAATAATAATAATAATAATAATAATAATAATTAATAACAAAACAGCTGTTAGGTGATCACCAACCAGACTTCCACTGAAAAGATGCAGAGAATATTAAAACCTTGAGGAGGCTTATTGCCACTAAATTTCCAGAAAAGATGAACGGTTGTTCTCACCGAGAGATCCATGGTCAACGGATGTTGCGATAATGCAATCTACATTGCCACTATCAAAAGAAGCGGAGAGTTCTGGAAATCTAGGCAGACCTTACACTCCATGGAACCCCACTTTTATTGTTAGTGAGATCATAGATAATAACTTGTGTGAAAAGTCTTAGTGAGTAAATAATAATAATAATAATAATAATAATAACAATAACAATAATAATAATATATTCAGGGAATATCGGGTCAGAAAAGGTCAAAGGTGGTACGATTGTGAATGTCGGGTATGATTGGCCGACCCGAGGAAATGTCTGTTAGATCATTTGTTTTTCTCAAAAACTAAGGTTTTTGAAAGAGTCTGGGCTTTGGAGGCGAGCCGAACAGTAGTTTTTGAAAAAGAGTTCGCTTTGGGAGCTGAGAGCGTGGACATCACGATGTAGCCCCTCGTTGTATCGTCTGGATCTCGAATGAGATCCAGCAGAGATCCCCGTGCATCGTCGCACCCCACAAGAGGTATGAATGAGACGCATGGCAGAAATGAATGGATAACCCCCCCCCCTAACCAAGACGTCGAATAAAAGAATCGAATCTCTCTCTGAGAAAAAAATGTATCCAAGTCTTTTTCCTGCCTGGAAACAAAGTTTATCCACAGATCAAAGACCACCAGAATCGATCACGGCCAGAGACACAACGAAACCGACGGCACCGATAGCGATCACGACCAGTAGACGACGAAAGAAACTGTAAGGTAACTTTTTTGTATTGAACATTTTCGGGTCCTAATGTGATGAACTGAAAGAGTTAAAACGGAAAGAAGTGTACGATGTTAAACAGAGAACAATGCTAAAACGAAAAGATGCTTAAAGAGAAAAATGTTTAAAAAGAAATGTTTAATATAAGTAAAATGTGCTTAACGAGTACAATGCTTAAAAAGTAAAGTGTTTAGAGAAGATGTGTTTGAAGAGAACAGTGCTTGATATAAGATGTTTTGACGAGAAAAGAATTTGAAATAATGTGCTTAAAAAGAAATGTTCAAAAAGAAGTTGTTTAAAGAGAACAGTGTTTAAAAAAGTAATGTTTAAAAGGACGATCAGTTTAAAGGCTTAGAAATGAGTGTGAAAAAAGTTTGAGAACGCTTCTAGACTGTTCGTAAGGTTTCGGCTTCTGAGAAGCGTTTAAGAGAACTGCCACGGCCCATTCCGGGACGGCTATGTAACATTCGTACGCAAATTATCAACTCCAACTCGTGTTTTTCAGGAATGGAAGCCCGGTTGCATAGATTCAATACGAACCAGTTCTTTTTTAAATGTGTCGAACGTTAAACTCGAACTAAAATCCACTTTATTGACCTCCAGGCTCGGGTCAGAGTGTAGTATCTGTTCTGCCTGAAGATGGACAATAATATCGTTGGCTCTGCAGCCGCGCCGGGTGTCTATAAAATGGAAATCTGTCACTAACTCCTTCAAATGTTTTGGAGATAGACCCTCATAATCAAAAACTATTCGGAAACTATATCAGTCAGAGTACTTAGATGTTTCAGCTTGAATAAAGGTGATACAATAATATCATGGATTCTGCGTTCGCGCCGGACGTCTATATAATGCACGGCAGCAAGTGAAGGATACAGTTGTGTAATTTCCACGGACCCCACTAATAGTAATAATAATAATGATAATAATAATAATAACAGATGAAATTTTAAGGAAAATCCTCGAATGCGGAAACCCACACACATAAACTATGAACGCTAACCAGCCACATGTACGTTGTAATAAAAATAAAGCAAAAACAAAGCAAGAACACCACCATCTGAATCAAGAGAACTGAATTTGAAAGTAATTTCATAAACTGCCCCCCCCCCCCCCAAAAAAAAAACACAGATAATGTGATAGCATCATCCTATACCACACAAAATAGTCGTTAAGGGTTAAGGAGGATGAAAAGACAGAGGAAGGAGAGCACTAACCAGACCTCCACTGGACGGGTGTGGAGAGTACTGAGACCTTGATGAGGCTTATTGTGATCTAAATCCCAGAGAATACCAATGGTCGTTACCAGCGATGAATAAATGGTAAGCGACTGCTGTGATAACTCAAAATCATTTGCAATGGTTATCGAAAGAGGTGGAGAGTACCAGAAATCTGGGGAGACGCTGTCACTCAGACCCCAGGGAACACCACCGGTTATTATTAATGAGCGATTACTAATGAGACCTCTGTGAAAACTCCAAGTGAGTAAATAATAATTATTACGAAACAGGGAACAAAAAAGCTAGGAAAACAAAATGGAAGAGAAAAGACTACATGGATGATTTATTAGACGAACCAACGAAATAGTGTACAAAAATACATAGACATGGCTACAAAAAGGGCGTTTGAATAGAAAAACGGAAATCATTACTGATCCCAATCTAGGTGACCGCCCCCTACCTTCTCCCCATTTCTTGTTCTCAGTAGCCCCTTACGTCTACAGTGGCGGCCTGCCTTGTTTGGGGTGAACTATGTTAAAAAAAAATTTAAAAAATTACTTACAGTCGCACAAATCAACGCAATCACAAATAAGTACATAAAAGCGGTAAATGTAGACTTTGTGGATAAAGAGACGGCACGGTAAATCACATCATTAGTGAATGCAGTAAACTAGCACAAACGGAATATACAATAGACATACCTGGATCGTGGAAATAATCATCTAGAAATTGTGTAAAGGATGACTATTTGAACACGCAGCAAATTGTACAAACCGGTGAGAGTATTAGAAAAAAAAGGGGGTCACAAAAGTCTTATGGGAATAGAAGTACAAACGGACAACCTTTATATAAACAAGAAGGAAAAACTTTCAAAATAGTAGATTTGCAGTCCCAGTAGATCACAAGGTTAAGATCAGGGAGGCATAAACACTAAGCAAATACACGGAGTTTGCTCGAGACTTGATTAGAATATGAAGATAAAGAAACTACAGTAATACCAATAATTGTAGAATTACTAGGAAGGGTCCAAGACATCTGGAAAAAAGAATTAAAACGATTGAAATGAAACGGAGGATTTACACAAGACAAATACAGAACTGGTGAAAATAGTTGAAAACTTAAAGACCCACATAACCAGATAACACGGACTAACCACAGCTAAGTAGAAATAGTAGAAAATATAGAAAAAACAGTCAAGGGAACTGAAAAAGTAGATATGTAGAAAAATACAGATAATTTGATCCCCCCGCAAAAAAACAAAATAATAGTGACACCAGCATCGGTTTATAACATATAATATTATGAGTGTCAAGCAGAATGGAATGGGCGTTGAAAGAGAGAGTACCATCAAGACCTCCATTAAAAAGGCACGGAGATTACTGGAACTCTGAAGAGGGTGATTGCCACAACAATTCCATACTTTGAATTGTTTTGATAGCTTTTGATATTAGGATACTTAACAGAAACCTATTTTTCACGTTCCTCAAAACTTTGGACCTTGTTTTCTTTTTTAAGCTAGCAGACAAAGCCAGCGTTGCCCAGGATTGCATAAAGAACTATATGTCCTTACTCTACGAAGATTTGAAGGTGCATTTACGTTACAAACTTATTTGAAACCCATGAGAAAGAAATAATACTCCTTCGTCCCCAGCCCACAACACCATACTGATATTTTATTCTTATTCCTTACTAACATAATTTTGGAGTGAAGCTAAATATGTACTTATTTGGTTAGAGTGTGTAAATAGTGACATCAATTGGTATACCTTTTAGTAAATTTATAGTCTTTAAGCTCGCATTTCCGAAAATCAACTAAAAACCCTTTGTACACCTGCGTGAAGACTTGCACAACTTATTAACATTTCTATCCTTATTTTTAACTTCTTATTTTTGATGTTATACATAAAATAAAATAAAGTAAAACTTCGTATTTCTACATTCTAATCTCTAGCGGCTTTACATAAATTGGTAACGCAGACTTAGCTTCAAATCTCCGCAGTGTAATGTCGATTCAAATTTTAGGGTGACGTTTCTCTGATCTTTTTAAATGGTTCCAAATACAAATTTCTGTAAAATGCTTAAAATTATTATGCATGATGTTGCTTCTTCTGGTTATGTGTCACGTAACCATTATCTTCGTTGGGGGGGGGGGGGGGGGCGTCGCTTGTAACTCGTCAAGATGCTACGGACAGGAAAAACTCAAAACAAAAACGGATTTACGTTGTTTTAGTATTGTTTCTTAGTTTCATACGTATTGCTTTACGTTAAGCGTGCTCCCTAACGCAATCCAATGGAGAAGCAAAGCGCAGGACGTCCTCTCTTGTCGAAATCAAATAGCCTCGTTTTCGTTTTCCGATCAACTCCCCGTTTTTATCAAAATCTGTTTTTATTGTTACACATTATTTTCTCACCAACAAAACACAAAGATTATTTGAATAATTTTCTTACTCAATCTCCTAATTCAAAAACTGTCAAAGTAATCTAACTTTGAATTCGAAATGCAATTAGATCTCACCAAACACATTCAATTCGGTAACCTTATTTTGCATAACCTACTTATTATCAAGTTAAATATTGTTAAAGTACCTTCTTTGATAAAGGATATGCTTATCAAAGTACCGACATATTTATATATAAAATCATAAGGGATAAAACGATAGCATCGCGCCAAAAATTGAATAATAATGCCAAAAATTGAATAATAATGCTAAAAATTGAATAATAATGCTAAAAATTGAATAATAATGACAAAAATTGAATAATAATGCTAAAAATTGAATAATAATGCTAAGAATTGAATAATAATGCCAAAAATTGAATAATAATGCTAAAAATTGAATAATGAAGCTAAAAATTGAATAATAATGCTAAAAATTGAATAATAATGCTAAAAATTGAATAATAATGCCAAAAATTGAATAATAATGCCAAAAATTGAATAATGAAGCTAAAAATTGAATAATAATGCTAAAAATTGAATAATTATGCTAAAAATTGAATAATAATGCTAAAAATTGAATAATAATGCCAAAAATTGAATAATGAAGCTAAAAATTGAATAATAATGCTAAAAATTGAATAATAATGCTAAAAATTGAATAATAATGCTAAAAATTGAATAATAATGCCAAAAATTGAATAATAATGCTAAAAATTGAATAATGAAGCTAAAAATTGAATAATAATGCTATAAATTGAATAATTATGCTAAAAATTGAATAATAATGCTAAAAATTGAATAATAATGCTAAAAATTGAATAATAATGCCAAAAATTGAATAATAATGCCAAAAATTGAATAATGAAGCTAAAAATTGAATAATAATGCCAAAAATTGAATAATAATGCTAAAAATTGAATAATAATGCTAAAAATTGAATAATAATGCTAAAAATTGAATAATAATGACAAAAATTGAATAATAATGCTAAAAATTGAATAATAATGCTAAGAATTGAATAATAATGCCAAAAATTGAATAATAATGCCAAAAATTGAATAATAATGCCAAAAATTGAATAATGAAGCTAAAAATTGAATAATAATGCTAAAAATTGAATAATAATGCCAAAAATTGAATAATGAAGCTAAAAATTGAATAATAATGCTAAAAATTGAATAATTATGCTAAAAATTGAATAATAATGCTAAAAATTGAATAATAATGCCAAAAATTGAATAATGAAGCTAAAAATTGAATAATAATGCTAAATATTGAATAATAATGCTAAAAATTGAATAATAATGCTAAAAATTGAATAATAATGCTAAAAATTGAATAATAATGCCAAAAATTGAATAATGAAGCTAAAAATTGAATAATAATGCTAAAAATTGAATAATTATGCTAAAAATTGAATAATAATGCTAAAAATTGAATAATAATGCTAAAAATTGAATAATAATGCCAAAAATTGAATAATAATGCTAAAAATTGAATAATAATGCTAAAAATTGAATAATAATGCTAAAAATTGAATAATAATGCCAAAAATTGAATAATGAAGCTAAAAATTGAATAATAATGCAAAAAATTAATAATGCCAAAAATTGAATAATTATGCTTAAAATTGAATAATAATGCTAAAGATTGAATAATAATGCTAAAAATTGAATAATAATGCCAAAAATTGAATAATAATGCTAAAAATTGAATAATAATGCTAAAAATTGAATAATAATGCCAAAAATTGAATAATAAAGCTAAAAATTGAATAATAATGCCAAAAATTGAATAATAAAGCTAAAAATTGAATAATAATGCTAAAAATTGAATAATAATGCCAAAAATTGAATAATAATGACAAACATTGAATAATCATGCTAAAAATCGAATAATAATGCCAAAAATTGAATAATAATGCCAAAAATGTAATAATTATGCTAAAAATTCAATAATAATGCTAAAAATTGAAAATTCAGTCAACTTTGAAATACATTTATTTTTACTCATACAAAAAATGCCTGCAATTCTTGACCAAAATAAATGACATAATACGGTCTATTTCGGTTTAATGCCTGATAGATAGATAGATAGATAGATAGATAGATAGATAGATAGATAGATAGATAGATAGATAGATAGATAGATAGATAGATAGATAGATAGATAGATAGATAGATAGATGTAAATGCGTCGTCGTGGAGAAGCAAATTATGATATTAATACTCAGTTCTTCGGTAAGGAATAAACAACTAAATAAGATTTTTAAAATACATGTATTGACTTATCTCTTGTAAATGTACTTGATCAGAAGTAAAGTTCTTCCTTATATTACTAACAAACGTCTCTAAATTAAGGCTCTTGTCAACTGGTTTCTGAGTAACACGAGAGCCGTTCTCTCACATCAGATGTTCGGATTCACATGTTTTTATTCCTTATTCTTATGAACGAGTCATACCTGCGCCTGGCGTTATTCAGATATCACCTGATATGTTACTCATCTGAAAATCAGCCGTTATTTTCTTCAACGAAACTAAAAATAAAAAATAGTATCTTTAATCTTCTCATGAAAACTAAGATGTTAAATTTTGGTTATATTTTTCGCGAAAGCGTCGCACGTGTCTGAGCAGATCTACTTCATGAAAGGGTTGTTTACTACGAAATGAAATCGACCTATTCAGTCTGGCCGGAGGGCAAAACAAAGTTAATCGATTTCTCTAAGAACTTGAATAGAATATTGCATAAGTAAGTCTGGTATACGTATTTACTTTAAAAGCCGTCTGGAACGAAACAGAAGGGAATCTCCTAAGATGCGTCTATTTAAACTGCGCGTTTAGTAATTAAGATGCTATTTCACATTTTAGCTTGGCAGACCGATAGATATTAAACTTAAACGTGACAGACACACCGATCGAGAGACAGACAAGGCGTTTTATAGAAATTCAATCTACGCGTTTAGCGGTGATAATGCTATCTCAAACGTGTGTAAAAAAACAATCGACAGACTAGCCTAAAAAATGGACGCATTCGAAAAGGTTATCTCATACCTAATAGTGTGTGGCGGACGTGATTAGCCAGAACTTGGATCTTGTGAAAATTATTTTGACTTACCGGATCGCCGCACTAAAAGAGGCCGTCTTTGCTTGGCGTGTAGAGCCTTGATGTGAGAAGGAACCCGTACACGATAAAACAAGAATGTTTATACGTATCGACCACGTGTGACCGGCGTTCTTTACCATCCATAAAAGACGGGCGTAATAGAAAGTCGACAGACTGCGTTTAAGCACTCGAAGGGTTTGGTGTTGCTATGGCATATAGGTGTGAAAAACTTTAGATAAAAACAGATGTTCGACTGAATTTGTGAAAACGTTGGCAAGGGCTGAGGGTGACAGGGTTTTAATAAGCGGTAGCAGACGTTAAAAACCGAAGAGTTAGTAAGAGCAATAGAGGTAGGTATTTAAACCAGTGTCGTTGGAGAAAAGTATACTACGTAACAAAGTTCCAGTGACGAGCACGTTGTTTCCATAAACAGAGACAATTTCCCCCCCCCCTCTATTTTCCTTTTTTATTCCTTCGACAGACCGACAAAGCGATATTTTGAACAAACCTGATAGACTGCCCGATTAAGAGAAAACGTTTTTTTTATAGAAAAGGCTGGACAGAAGTCAACAGCAAACGTGTTCAGTGATAAAAATGTTATTTGAAATTCAAGCGTGACCGACGGTTCGACCGTCGAAGCGCCTGTTGGTCGGTCTGTAACGCTTTAGGTTGAAATAGCATTTTCCTCGGTCTTCAGAGTGACGTGTGGACACCTCTAAAAATGCTGGTAACAAAGCAGTTGGCATCTTGCCAAGGATTTGAATGTAAGAAACGTTTTCAACTTACACATCGAAGAGAAACGGCAATATTTGTCAGACACCGATGGTTCGACAATGGTCGCTAGAGTTTGGCAGAGCAACACGACTCATTATGTCGATTCCTACTTGAGAAAATGGCGGAATGGAACCGTGTTTACTGAACTCCTTCTCCAACTCCTTTTATATCAGCAAACCAAGTGTAAACGTCTGGTGTGCGTACCGGTGATTACTTCGTGCTTGCCAGAGACAAAACGTTTCGACCGTTGGATGCTACAGCATTCGTTCATGTTTGTGGAATAATAAGGCTGTAAACACACCCACCCACATACATATATCTCATAACTCACTCATATACACACATATACTTCGCATTTCTCATTACATCTATCAAAATGCTTCATAAGAAATATATATGTTCCACCTACGCTTGAACTAAACATCTTTCTATTGGATTTACTTCATTCTTGAACTTTTTCAATGCTGCCTTCACGAAAACCCTTCTTTTCCATCTTTAAATCTCCTTCCACTGGACACCTTATAAACGGAGATTTACCAACTGGACAGACCCCATATTTTTTACACGCACACTCTCACTCTCCATTACTTAATATAATTTTAAATTTTAAATTTTTGCTTTTTAATTGCCAACTTATCCATTTATGTAATTCCTCTGATGATAAGGTTTTAATCTTTGAAAAGCCTTGGCTTAAGGAAAGAATAATAAACATGTTTTTACCGAGTACACCTTGCATTGAACAATCGAAGTTGAAATAAATTTGTCATTCATACATGTTTATCTCTCTTCTTTCATCTATCTTTATATATTAATATATATATATATATATATATAGAGAGAGAGAGAGAGAGAGAGAGAGAAAGAAAAAGTGAGAAAGAAAGCGAGGGAGAGGGAGTGTATGTGGGTATATATACTATCTGCATGTACGCGGTGTTGCCTGGGTAGAGGGCTTAGAGAAAATAATTCAAGACATGGTCATGTTTACATCTATAAAGGTCTCAACGTACGCACGCCTGTCCATCTTGTTTAATCAACGTTAAGAACAAATAATTCTTTCAACCAATGAAACGAAATTATTCTCAGTCTGTGAAAACTTGTACATATTAAAAAAGCAAATCGCAGTTCAGAACTGTTTTGTGTGTGTTTTGTTTGATGATCTATTTTGTTTCTTTTTTATACGCGGATAAGATTTTTTAAAGTTTTATTTTCTATTTTTGACTTTATGGCTCTATCAAAATATATTGTATTACATTTCTAGTGAAATTCACACAACAGCAATACAAGTCATCAAATAATCGTCTATAATATTAAGAATATACTGTAGAATATCCGTATTTCTCTCAAAGATAGTACATATTTCAGCCGTGTGTTGACAAAATTAAATCTGTTTACCGGTGCCGTTTTGATCTTCGGGCCTTGATTCTGTTGGTGTGCGGTATTGTCCTGTGCAGTTTGAGAAGGGGTTGGTTTATTGCTAATCGTCCGAGGCGCCTCTGCCGAGGAATGCCAACAGGGCTGCCCAGGCATTTTTTGTAGACCAGAGTGCTCTTCCTCTAGGGCGCTGGCTTCTCAATCCCACTTTCCCGACCTTGTATCACATCTTACCGCCGTGGGCTGTAGATCAAAACCGTTAGTACATATTTTACTAACCCTTATTTTCAATTAATTTCATTCTCTACCGTCATTGTCGCGTAAACAATCCTCATCTGATATGGTATGGTACAAAAAAAAGCAAATGTGCGAGTATCGAAGAACAGACGATATATAACATGATGAGATGTTTTTCGAAATGAATACTGAATAGGAAGTGAAGGGATGAGTTTCGATCCATTAAATGTTAGCCCTTTGTACCGGCTGACTTGGCGTTGCTATGGCACATAGGTGTGAAAAACTTTAGCTAAAAATAGATGTTCGACTTAGTTTGTGAAAACCTTGTTAGCAGCACGATAGAAAGGGCTGAGGGTGACAGGGTTTTAATAAGCATTAGCAGACGTTAAAAAAACGTTACAGCCAGAAGAGCTAATGACGACGGGATTTTATACGGGGACGACAGAAGTTGAAAAGCGAACCGCTAGTTACAGACGGGCCTCTGGATTAGAAGACCGCTGGGCAAACGTTATCCCCGTGAGAGCGAACCGGACGTTAAGACTAATCAAGAGAAAAAAGAGACAGCTAGCAGAAGAAATTAGAGTTTTACGACGATTGACGATATCACACATCGGCTCTAAACACAAGTCGCATTTTATATGATTACAAGAGTTTGTGTTTTTATTTCGCTATTCTACAGACGATTATATAAAGGTGCAACGGTGCCGTGACCAGGATTGGGTTACCAAGAAAAGGGAAAAACAACTGGATTAGACATTCCCTTCTTTCACAGAACGTCATCAAATATAGTTCGAAAATAAAACTACAACGGATGTATTTCAAACAGTTATCCCGCCCTCATTTACTCTACAGTTCACCACTATTTCAATTTTTATTTATTTTTTACTTTTGTTCGCCCTTAAAAAAGACATATTGCCACTTAAGCGTAAGGGGTTACTGTGATATCGGCAGATTTATAGGGGCAACCTTAGTGGGGAGATGGGCAGCAAGATGTTTGTTCACATACCGACAAAACAATATCTCTACACAATTAAATGTTATGTTTAGTATTTTCTCTTCGCGAAAAGAAGATTCTTATAAATTTATTTGATCTTATTTATTTATTACTTAGCAATATAGATATTATAAATTGGCAAATATTTTCCTAGAATGCAAAATAAACTTATTGTTTTCATTGTGTGTAAAACAGGCTCCCTGCGATGACGATCCAGGGTACCGAAAACATTGTATCTTGTTGTCTTTCATAGATGTACGTTACTAAAACAATACTGATTCTAATAAGATTGTTTTTCGTTCTTTCTCTCTTTCCCTTCTTCTACTTTCTCTCCACCCTCTTTCCCTCCTCTCCTTCCCTCCCTCCGTTTTTCTCTATCTCTCTCCATTTTCTCTCTACCTCCTCTCCTGCTCTGTTTTTATCTCCCTCGTTATACCCCTCTCCCTCTCTCTCTCTCTCTTCCTCTTTTCCATCATCTGTCTCTATTCATTCTGTTTCCCTCTATATCACCATCTCTTCTTGTTGTTGTTCCGCCTCTCCCCTAGGGTTATATGATCTATTCTCTTCTACACAGCCCCTTTCCGACATAAAATATGTCGTTAGTCTTTTTCTACTCTATCTTATTTAAGGGGAAGCTGCTGAACTGCGCTTCAATCTCTGTTTCCTCTTTGTAAGACATTTGTCACAAGATCTCTGTAACAGCAATCAAACTGGCGCAAAGATCTCGAACACGAATTATACTGATGAATATGTATTTATTTGCGCGCACGTGGCCAACGCTGAAACTATAACATATTTTCACCGTAAAACTGGAAATACATGAAAATAAACAAGTCTTACAAACATAAGACAAAACAAATTATAAAAGAGTAAAAATTCAAATAGGTTTAGAAAACTATGCGTTGCTTACCTCTATTTTTACCAAGCTAGTTGCCTCAGAGCCAACGTCTATCACAAGCAGAACAAACGTCCGACTCCCATGTTGACCGATTCGAAAAAACCTCCTCTGGGCAAGCAGGCGGTGTAGAGACACGACAGTTACCCCGTGTGCATGTCTTCCGGAAGAGGACGGTGCTGAATACAAAATGTCCCCTTTCTGAATTATGACCGGCCACGTTTACAATCTCCTTTTATTATCACTGCTGAAAGATAGCTTTTCCTTCCTCCCTCAGTATCCATAGCACAAGGCGGAATGTCCATGAACAGGATTTCTAAGAACCTTCTACCTGTGGAACACATTACCACGGGACTGCTTCCCTGAAGACTTCAAATCCAATGTCATCAAATACTTGTTGTAATCTTACCACATAAGTAAGCAAACTGTAATCAAACTTTGCCCTCTTCCTAAATATTCTGAATCATTTAACCGATAAACCTTCTATCTCATTAACCCTTATCCTCTAGTGGCTTGTCGTCTTGATAAGAAGTGAATAATCAGTACAAATTACGGATAGAGCGCAAGTGATCATTTTATACTTGTATAGATATGTCTGTTATTGGTAATAACAATTTTATATAGCATGAATAATTTAGTACGACTTTAACTCGTAATATTTTATTCTTGTAAACTATATGCATATGTATAGCCATACAAAGAAATTGAGAGATGAATAGAGATAGCTAGATAAACAGTGCTCGATTGATACATACATATATTGATAGAGTAATAGATAGATAAATAGATAGATAATTAGATAGATACATAGGTAGACACATAGATAGACAGCTTGATAAATAGATAGACTGATAAGTAGATAGACAGACCCACATACAAACAGATATATATATATATATATATATATATATATATATATATATATATAGTGTGTGTGTAAGGTAAGGTACACGATAAGTCATGAAAATGAAATGCCGTGGTAGACAAAATGGTTGAAAAAAGAGACAAACGGAAAACAGGTTAAAATGCAGGAGAAAATAAAGATTTTTTCCAAATCTTCACTTTTTATGATGACGTTCGTTAATACGAACGAAACCGGTCAAATCTCTTGTTTTTGTTTTTCTCCTGCATTTTAACCTGTTTTCCGTTTGTCTCTTTTTCAAACATATACATAAAGTATGAATGTTTATTTATACAAACGTTGTTGGTTACATATGTGCATACATGTTTCGATTGTACTCTTCATAGAGAGTCCACCTCTTCAGACCAAAGAAAACACTTCCTTGTCACTTTCTTGTCTTGTTTGGTCTGAAGATGTGAACTCTCTGTGAAAGGTACAACCGAAACATGTATCCACATATGTAACCAATGATGTTTGTATAAATAAAAATGTATACTAAAGAACAGCTCTACTTGTTATTGAGCACTTTTTATAAACACTGAAGTTTCAATGGATTTACATCTACAGAAACTAATATAATACATGTACGATAGGTAGATAGATAGATAGATAGATAGATAGATAGATAGATAGATAGATAGATAGATAGATAGATAGATAGATAGATAGATAGATAGATGTGTGCCAACTGGGATAGATAGATAGATAGATAGATAGATAGATAGATAGATAGATAGATAGATAGATAGATAGATAGATAGATAGATAGATAGATAGATAGATAGATGTGTGCCAACTGGGATAGATAGATAGATAGATAGATAGATAGATAGATAGATAGATAGATAGATCATGATCAGAATTATATAAATCAATAAACATATATACACGAATACAATAACATAGATAAATATGTGAATATGAAGGTATAGAATGAGAAATAAGTAAATATATTCTAGAGGAAATTGAGACTGAAAACGAAGCGAAGCTATACATTGCATAGAGATACAAGCTGGCAATTCTAGGCAATCAAGTCTGATTCCTTCAGCGTGAATGTCGGTGAGAAAGTGACTTCTGATCGCTTTTTGATAATAGGATTACAGCATTGGTTTCAGGCCAACCAATCGGTATCTCTTTCATTAAAAAGGATTCGCAATTTTGACGCTTCTTGGACGTCTTTTTGCTTATAGCCACAGATAATCATTTATTGGATACTCATTTGCGTGATGCGTCTTAGTGGCTTTGTTTCGAATTCACACATGTTGACCGAATCGTGAATACAAAGTCATAGATAGAAAGATAGGCATCGACAAGAATGAATAAACACACATATATGTGTGAGTGTGTTCATAATGACAAACAAACCAAAATGGAGATACAGATACATATATAAATAGATGGATAATTATATTTTGATAAAATTACATAGAGTGATATAAATTAAAAGAATTATATCGATATCTTATTATAGCGCCTATCTTATTATATGTGTATGCCGGAACTATATCCCTGTCATCATCATTAACATATTCGGTTTAACGCCTTTTCTACATGCTGGCATGTAGTGGACTTAACATAAAAAATTTTCATTGATAACAACCATTTAAACTGTTGTTATACTAGAATGATGTAAGCGGCAGTATTGAAAAAAAGTATCACCATCACAATTCGTATTAAGCTTCTAAATTTTAATTTTAGATAATTTTATTTCTAAATTTTAATCATTAAGAAATAATATCTAATATTATTTATAACGTTGACTTACGTCATTTTCTTTTAAAAGTTATTATATATATATATATATATATATATATATATATATATTCTAAAATCTATTATATATATATAACTACAGAGTGAATCGTATGGCTAGTATTGACGTTTTTCACCTAATTGAAAAATAAGTTACGAACATTTATCATTTCTAGTCGATTGTACTTATTTTAATACATACCTTGTATTGACAGAGTTCAAAATGGACTTCACAATCTAGTGGTATGATTTCTTTTCTTCTAACCCTAACCCTAACTCTTTCTCACAGAATATACATTGCTAGTCGTTCTCATCTTTATCGTTATTTCCATGGAAGATGCTCGACTGAGCTTCAAACTGTGGTTCCTCCTTTTAAAACTTTAGCAGCAGAATTTATCTTTATACAACCGCTCCAAAGAACTTCATCTATGCGCCACTACATCATAGAGTTCCCTTCCTAGTAGTTGGCTATAATTTGTAGATGAAAGAAGACCCATTAATGGGGATACAGAAATTTAAAGGAATTAAGAGAGTGAAAAATGCGGGGAGTTGAATTTCAAATGAATCAGGATTTTATTCTCATTCAATTTATTTTAGAAAAAATTATAAAGGCTTGATAAAAATGTATAAACGTGTGATAAAAATGTATAAAAGCGTGATAAAAATGTATAAAAGTGTGATAAAAATGTATAAATGCTTGATAAAAATGTATAAAAGTGTGATAAAAATGTATAAATGCTTGATGAAAATGTATAAAAGTGTGATAAAAATGTACAACAACGTGATAAAAATCTATAAAAGCGTGAAAAAAATGTATAACAACGTAATAAAAATTATAAAAGCGTGATAAAAATGTATATGAGCGTGATAGAAATGTACAACAACGTGATAAAAAATGTATAAAAGCGTGATAAAAATGTATAAAAGCGTGATAGAAATGTACAACAACTTGATAAAAATGTATAAAAGTGTGATAAAAATGTATAAAAGCGTGATAAAATGTATAAAAGTGTCATCAAAATGTACAACAACGTGATAAAAATGTATAAAAACGTGATAGAAAACGTAATTTGAATTGTAAAACAAACGAGTAACAATGTGAAATGAAGAAAGGTTTTGTTTTCAAGTTCTGCAAAAGTCATTTAAATGCAGAATAGCAAATTAATTAATTCCGTATCCGTGAGGAATTTATACATAAATTAAAATGTGACAGGGCAGTAATAGTGAAATTCATAGAATAAAGAAAGTTCTAGTAACCCTATATATGTACGATATATATATATATATATATATATATATATATATATATATATATATATATATATATATATATTTATTAATATTAAATAAAGTGTTACAACAACATCCGGACCAAGGTTTCAGATCCGAGAAAATCGGACCTTCATCAGCGAAGTCGTATAGCTTAATGAGTGAGAACAACCGCCAGGAATTTCAAAATATTGTCCGTTGGAAAGATGGAACACTTTCAGATTTAAAATTGTCACGTGCGTGGAATATTCGTAGTCAGTTATGGATCAAAACAACAGCAACGCTGTACATCGAAAAAGCAAGAAATTAAATGGGAATAACGTTAACAGTTGGACAGATGGGAACCTAGCATGTTTAAATTGTCACGTGCGTGGAATTACGTGGCCGTTATGGAAAGTATTTAAATTTAACTAATAGAGACGCTATATATCTTATCGAAAGTAAATGGAGATAACGTTAAAAATAAAAATAAAAATAAAAATAAAAATAAAATTTTATTAAGTTAAAAAATATATAAATTATAAAATTATAAAATTAAAAATTATATTGAAATAATATGCTAATGTAATAAATTATTTCTAAAAATATTAAATATTAAATAATAAATCATTAAAAATAAAACTTATAATTAAATAAATTGTAGTCACAACATTTATAAATTTATGAAGTCGTAATGGTACTAATCATAAAAAAATTAAGGTACTAATAATAAAAGGGGGGAATAAAAAAAGATGAAAAGGAATAATAATGAAGAAAAATAAAGAAAAATAAAGAAAAATAAAGAAAAATGAAAAATGAAAATGAAGAAAAATAATAAAGAAAAATAATAAAGAAAAATAAAGAAAAATAAAGAAAAATAAAGAAAAAGAAAAATAATAAAGAAAAATAAAGAAAAATAAAGAAAAATGAAGAAAAATAATGAAGAAAAATAAATATAAATAAATAAAGATGAAATAAATACACTGTTAGATAAAATAAATGATAACAAAATTGTGTAAAAATAAAAATAAAAATAAAAGATAAAAGGCAAGAGAAGGAAAAATGGGGATATGGGGTACTCCACATTTGAAATTTTAAATTAGAATTAAAAATTTTAAAAAATAAAAATTAGAATTAAAAATTTTAAAAATTTAAAAAATTTACAAATTAAAAATTTAAAAACAGTTATATACATAAATATAAAAACCATCCATAATTAAAACATGCAATAATGGAAATAGAGTTTAGGGCCACAGTCGGGATACCATACAGTTCAATCCGAAATTCGGAAGGCGAATTCATCATTGTGAAATCCGAAATCCTAAAAGTCCGTATTCTGGGTACTCTGCGGTTATGACTTATGTATTTTGTTCTGCCCAATTTATCAGAAGTGCCTTTCTTCTGTGGATACAGTCCTTATATATCTCCCCTTTTTTGTTTAGGCATATAATGTTAGGGTCATTGATGGTTCGCATGATGTTATATTTTTCAGCATCGCAAAGTGCACAGCGGCCTGATATTGGGGAATATGGTTTTCGTCTTTCTATTAATTTCCAACTGTTGTTTTGATCCATAACTGACTACGAATATTCCACGCACGTGACAATTTTAAATCTGAAAGTGTTCCATCTTTCAACGGACAATATTTTGAAATTCCTGGCGGTTGTTCTCACTCATTAAGCTATACGACTCCGCTGATAAAGGTCCGATTTTCTCGGATCTGAAACCTTGGTCCGGATGTTGTTGTAACACTTTATTTAATATTAATAAATATCATGCTCTTATTAATTATTTAGTTAATTTTACTTTTGCATTAATAATTGATCACTCTGCTGGGAAACTCTCCCAATTAAGAAATACGGTATATATATATATATATATATATATATATATATATATATATATATATATATATATATATATATGTGTGTGTGTGTGTGTGTGTGTGTGTGTGTGTGTGTGTGTGTTTGTGTGTGTGTGTCAAAGTTATGGAATTAATTTCTTCATATAAATCATATTGAGTAAGTCTCTGAAACAATAAAGACAAAACTTCTTTGACATCTCGCACACACATATGTATATATATATATATATATATATATATATATATATATATATATATATATATATATTCAAATGTTTAAAAAAAAGTATTATCACATTAATAGTTAAATGCATAGATAGATACAATTTCAGTTTCCTATATTTAATATATATATATATATATATATATATATATATATATATATATATATATATATATATATATATATATATATATATATACGTGCTTGCCTGTGTGTTTACAAAGTGTTAACAGACAGTAAAATACTTCTGGATTTGGTCAACATTAAACTTTAAATATCATTTAGTCTTGAAAATAGAAAAAATAAGAGGTTATAATGTGACTTGTATGTAGAAAAGCTAATTATATCATCCCGTTGAAAGTCACTTTGGATCCTTACATTGAGGAAACAAGATCGTTGTTTATGTGGGTTGGTTTCCACATTCGATGATTTTCTTGAGGATTTCGGCTTTTCTCAGCATTGCCGTGCGTTGTATCGTCTAAAACTTTGATTCCAATTTCTCGTAGTCTTTTTTCAGGGATTTTCGGGACTGTTCCTAGTTGTCCCACAATTATTGGTGTCATGGAAATTTAAGTTGATGTTCCATATTCCTTTCAATTCTCAGGCAAGTTCCATACACTTAGTTTGTTATTTTGCCTACTTGATCTTAACTCTGTGACATGCTGTGACGCCGAAATCTACGATGTGGTAAGTGTTTTCCTCCTAATTGACTATTACCACGTCCGATCTCCGTATTTGAGTGAGTTTGTTTGTTCCTCGATGTCTCAGCGGATGTTGTCTTTCATTCTCCAATACTATATATATATATAGTAAGCAATGAAACTATATATGGCAATCAAGCTACACAGAGGCTCCCGTGTTTCATCCCCGGGGGGAATCGTCAGGCTAAACGATTCCCCCCGGGGATGAAACACGGGAGCCTCTGTGTAGCTTGATTGCCATATATATTTTCATTGCTTACTACCTAGCTCTACTTACGTATCGAGTACTGTTGAAGTAAATACTGAAAACTGATACATAAAAAATTATATCTCCTTATAATATTTTATGTGGATACATGAAGTACTAATATATATATATATATATATATATATATATATATATATATATATATATATATATATATATATAGTGGGAGAAATTAAGAGCGTAATATTTACTTATTTTTTGATACAGAAAAATGAGTACAACATTATTACCGTCGGTTTCAAGTTCAGAAGGACTAACCACTCCGACTTTCTTCAGCTTATATTGTCACCTGTAATATAATTGTGAATCCACGCATCACTCTCGTTTAGATACGTTGTTTGCTTTAGAGTATCATGTATATTTGTTTAAGATTTGTGTCAGTAGGGGGATTGAGACTATAAAGTTGAATAAAGTTCGAAAATAAAGGGGGTGGTTGAATGTAACAGTTAAGATTTAAAATAAAAATAAAATTTTTTATCTCAAAACAATGGATTAAATGTTTATTGGGAACGTATATTAGGCCTTTAATGTAGAGAAGAGTTAAGTTTGTGTCGTCTAGAAAGTGCTAAGGAGAGGATGTGGGTTTATGGGTTAAACTTTCGAGGGAACAAAAAGGTTAAAAACCCATCAATTTTAATTTTAGGGCCTGGATTAAAAGATTTTAAATCAATCCAAACAGGTGACAACATCAGCTGAAGAGAACCGGAGGGTTAAGTCCCTCTGAGCTTGAAACCGACGGTACTTATGTTGTACTAATTCTTCTGTACAAAACAATATATATATATATATATATATATATATATATATATATATATATATATATATATATATATATATATATATATAAGGAAATTGTAGTTTGCTTGAAGCATTGCTGGAAATATAAGTGTAGGTTTGTAATCTGAAGCAAGAGCAATGTGATATAGGTACCGGAAGGTGGAACAGATGAACAAAAATAAATGAGAAGAGAAAACAAGAATGGAATCTCAAATCAATTCATTAATATTTCACGTAAAACAGATTAAATACCAGAACAGTAAATAAAAAGAGGTTACTGCCAGGCAAATAAAAGTTATATATATATATATATATACATATATATACATATATATATATATATATATATATATATATATATATATATATATATATCACGTATTTATTTTCATCCTTGTCTGTTAATACTCACTCTCCAAATGAAGGTAAGTGTGCTCCCCGAGCCCTGAAGCACATTAACCTGGCATCTTATTATTACGTGAACCCGGGACGGCGCCACTAACCTGCGAATCCTAAGCATTTAAGTCGGACATTTTCGAATTGCATAACGGTGGAGTTTTTGCTTAAGTTTATCAGAATGAACAGTCGATTGGTTTTAGCCTCAGAGATAAATTCACTTTAGTAAATACTTGCCGATCGACGTCGGTACACAAAGCCTGAATGCGAAGAGATGCAATTACTGTCATTTGGCGGCCCAATTTATTCCCAACACCCTCATTGCAAATTGCACACATCCCTTTTTCTGAAATACGCGCGCTTGCAAACGATATAATATACGATTGCCTATAAAACCCCCAAAACATCGACTAAATCATTAATATATATATATATATATATATATATATATATATATATATATATATATATATATATATATAATATTATTATTTTATGTTGTATCCACATAAAATGTTATAAGGAGATATACTCTTTTATGTATCAATTTTCAGTATTTACTCTAACAGTGCTTAATGCGTGAGTAGAGCTAGGTAGTAAGTTATAGAAAATATAGTATATATATGCATATATATTTACATATATAAATATATATATATATATAACTTAGTAAAGTTTTATGTACAGAGAACGTGTAGGTTAAACATTATACACACACCCCTCCTCAAGCCGCCTTACATTCTACTCTCTCTCAATATACAACTGCATAGTTCAATCTAATAATGTGCTTAGTCAATTTGGTTATCACGTTAAATTTCTATTCATCTTATCTAAGGAAGGAAAAATCTCAGAAAAATTAGACGGATTACCTCCCTTGTTTCAGTAAGTATCTTGATATGGTATTAAGTATAAACAGACATCGACCGTATACTACGAAATATGACTGCCCCCTATCTTATATCCTTTCTTCATTTTTTTCGGATGACCATTTCTTGGGGGGGGGGGTCCCTCTCTTTTTTCTACCAGACTTCACCCTCGCAACCATCGCTGTATAGCAATGGTATAAGACGTTTGTAATCTCTTTCTATACTTCTTTCGGTTGGAAAAATGTGGTCGTGTTATGTACCGGATTTGTATGGCATTGTATGGTGAAAAAGGGAAATCTACTAAACCACCAGTCAAGAAAAACAGACGACGGAGGGAGATAGAAAAACTTAAGATATAAGAAAAAACATTTGATCAGGAAGCTTCGCATCTCAACTCCTGATCAGAAGGAGGGTTTACTAAAGATCTGGAAAGATCTTCAACACAAGCACAGCGCTCTCAGCAAGACAGAAGGACGGATAGAGAGCGTGAACGGTTCTGTTCGCGAACTATTATAAATACGCAAGGAGTCTTTTAGACCAGCCCAAATCAGGAGTGCTAGAAACGGAACAAGGCGTTTTAGAAACGCATTTAAGACATACCTACTCTAACCACCAACGGCACATCCCATTGGAACAAAATAGTAAGCTGATATGGCCAGATATTCCTAATATGAACTGCGACATGAACAGGTAAGACGTGTTGTCAACAAAGCCAGAAATAAATCTGAACCGGGCCCGAACGGAATACCTTTCTTACTTTACAAAAGATGCCGTAAAGTGTGTAAATGGCTACATTTGAGGTTGGCATTGAAAAAATATTGTTGGACCGGACGCAATAATTACCCTAAGATTATTAGTAAAAATGGGCAACGGCCAGACATTGATCTATCGTTAAGAACAAGCAAAAGACTCATCTTGGTTGAATTGACAGTACCCGAGTAGAAAAACAACACCAATACAAGATAGAGAAATACGAAGACCTAAAGAGAGAGCTGACCCGTGAAGGTTATAGTGTTATCCTTCGAGCCGTTGAAATTGGAGCACGATAATTTCTTGCAGGCTCTCTGTATTCGCTCCAAGACTAGCTTGGAATTAAAGGCCGAAAAAGAGCTGCAGTCAGCAAACGCCTCATCGAGATAACCGAATAATGTGCAATGTGGCTCTGCGCAAAAAGGAATATCACATGTTGATATAATAGCAAGTGTCCACTGGAAAGTTATCTCTGTAAGAGGAAAACATTTTTTAATTTTTTTTCTTAATTATTATTTATAAATGATCTACTTTGAACCATTTGGATTATAAGTTATTTACCTTGAATCATTTCTTAGTATTTAATGTTAGGAATTTTATCTTATTTTATTTTTTAAATTTTATTTATTGATTATTATTTTTCTCTCTTCGATATAAGAGAACGATTTCAAGCAACAAAGACGTGAGACGCTCAGCCGTTAAACAACAAACAAGACGCTGAGTCATTAAACGACACGTGAGACGCCAAGCTGTTTAACAGTCAGTTGTTTTAATTTCAGTGAACAGTTCATTAGATTAAAATGTGATTCAGATAATGGGGCCTTACATCAGTGATTGGGGGCAATGCGTTAAAAGCCTCCAGAGGAAGCCCCCCAAACGGTTCGTGTTCTCCCCTGATGACTCGACATTGAATATTCCACAAGTAAAACAGCCGAGTAAAAAATGAATATATATATAATCGCACAAGGTAAGCTGTTTCCTCTAAACAACAATATCTTCTGTTGTCCGCTCGCTTCATAGCAAGTTTCCGCTACTGTTCTGGTAGCTAGTTTCATTCTACAATATTTTGTTGTTATTCTTTTATTTCGTTATCTCTTTTTGCTTTAATTTCTTCGCAAAATATTGTTTGATTTTTCTAAAACCTTTTCATTCGCGTTAAGTTTTTTTTTTGTTTAGGTTTTTCTTCGTATTCCATTTTTTTTCCTTCTTTTCATTTAGAAATGTCTTTTTTTATTAACTTGTTATTTTATTTACTTTTCTTTTTGGGGGCATTTTACTTCGATCTAAAAATATTTTTCTTTCGATTCTTCTTCGCATTTTGTTCTTTGTTTTCGCTTAAATATTTTTATTTTTTTATTTTTTATTTAATTATCTTTTCTCCTTTTACATTTCATTTTTTTAATCACTTTATTTCGTTTCCGAATTTTTTGAATATATTTTTTATTTTTTATTATTTTCATTCTTAATAATTTCTTTTTCCACCTTTTTATCGTTCAATTTAATTTTCCTACTAAATTAAGATTTTTACTTTAATCGTCTGTTCTACTAAAAAAACGGAAATACAAACTAAAATGCATAAAAATCAATTTCAAATTATTACAAAACTCTACCGACTTATACAAACCTCTTAAACACATTCACAATAAAAACAAAACTATTCACTAAATACTTAGAGTTTGATAAAAACAAAACAAGTGGGAAAAAAACTTTCTCTCTCTCACTCACTCCTACAATACTTTCTCACTCTCATCCCCTCTTTCTCTCTAAATGGCCTAATGTAATGGTTGTTACAGTCGCCGACAGCGAGCATAGCGTGCCGGGTTCAAGTTCTGTCGGAATACTGCATTACTTTTACTAATACTTATGTGGAAAAGGTATTAACCCATATATCCTAACTCCAGCTGATGATTAAAATATGGAGTAGACTGGACTCTCAAGCCTCGGTTGAGTATTTAATCTAGATAAAGGAAAACACCGAAATAACATAACTCATTCTCTGTTTCAATGATCCTCAACTTCTTTTTGCCACTGAACTGTAGCAATGCCAGTTTATGAGAGATGCGGTTAAGATTGCAGAACCTTTGCTTCCCTATAGATCCGCGTAGTATCAATTGCCTCTTGAAACAGAAAACAGGGCGTTTTAATGATACATTTTCGGCTCCAGGACAAAGTCGTGTATTTCTCTCATACGATTGCGTCATAACCAGCGCTAATAAGACAATTTATATCTCTATCTACACCGATGTGTAATATAGCTATATCTTAATGGAAATCAACACAGTATAAGACATGTAATATCTTCAGGCAATATTCGACATAAATAAAACGTGTCCAATCTCCATCTAAACTTCTATCGGGCGATATCTCTTTAAGTTAGAGTATCATTAGGGGTTAGGGTTAGGGTAATAGAGTATCATTAGGGGTACACCCTTATTTAGGTGGAAACGATGGGACTGCGCTCTTTAAACTTTCGACAAATGAATTCTTTCTCTCTCGCCGGGCGCGTTCTCCCTCTCTCGCTCTCCCCCTCTCTCCCCCCCCCCTCTCTCTCTCTCTCTCTCTCTCTCTCTCTCTCTCTCTCTCTATATATATATATATATATATATATATATATATATATATATATATATATATATATATATATACTAGAAGAATACCCGTACCCAATACCCGTAAAATTAATTCCTCGAAGACAACCGTGTTGCACAAAGTTTATGTCCACTTACGAATATTAAAATCAAGATATTATGATACTAAACCTTATTTCTAGAATAGTTATTCCAATTTTGATCAAAATCTAGTACATGATTAAGACTCTAAAAAATGTCTAATATTTAAGGCTTCAGTTTATGGTTACGTAAGAATAAATTCAGGGAATATTGCTTAATTGGTGTCTAATATCTCTGGATTATATTCATTGTAAATCTGAAATATTTGAATTTTCAAATGTGAAGTTGTTTTAATATTATGCTCCTCAAAAACCTTTTAAAATACGAAAAACTGTAAATTGAGGAATATTTATTAATTGATGTCTAATATTTGTTAAAATTTCACAAAAATCGAAGGTATCTTAATTATCACGAACGGCATTCACCTTTGCATAAATTAAATTAAACCAAATATAGCACACATTGCAAACTCTTTAGCTAGCAAATGTGTGTTCCAACATCTATAATGATTTTAATTTATAATCCTATTTTAACCTATTCATTTATTACTATTAATTGCTATTATCTGCGGGTTATAATTTTATTTCTTAGTTTTATATAAACTAACAGACTCGAGTGAGATTAATTTTAAATATATAAGTTCATATAGTGATGTGACCTCTCTATAGTAAGAAATACTACCAATTCCAAAGCCGAGAAAATAAAAAGATATATACATAAAACCATGTTTATTATTAAAACAAACATTTAAACATTAAATTCTAATGGATTTAAACTTCGAACTCCACTCCCTCTCTGCCATTCACTTTATCCCTGCTCATCCCCCACCTCTTTCTCTTACTACCAGCCACAGTAGTCCTTGATCACCTCCATCTTTCCACTTCTTCCCCACTCATTTTCTTCAACATTCATTTTTATTCTCCAACAAGTACGGACGTCCACCCAGTAGTGGCCATTATTTTATTTTATTTTTTTCCTCCCAATATGTCAACCCTACATGTATTTGTACTTGCATAAAATTTTGTCTCTATATTATCATCCTGATGAAGTCTTATAAATAAAGACGAAACGTTGATGTACACATAAAAAACATCCATTTTTTGGTTTTCCTTTTTCATTTTCCCATCACGTCGGATTACCTTCATCCTTCTCTTCCCACTTCGAACTATATAAAACACACAAATTGGCGAGGTAAGATTTTTGAATTATACTTTATTATTTTGAAATTTCAGCAGTTATTTTAGAAATCGTTAAAATTCTACTTTTTTATTGAATAGAAATTATTGTAATAATTATTAAAAGTGCTAGTATGAGTTAGGAACGGGGGAATAGTAGGTCGACTATGAAACAGAGGAGGCGGTGAAAAGGGGAAAAAATAAACACGGTTTCAGTAAATTACAATGCTTTGTCGCTTCATAAAATCTTTTCGTAGCTGCTGAGCGAATCGGTGTGTATACATAAATATGCATCTTACAAAAGTAGGATTATATATATATATATATATATATATATATATATATATATATATATATATATATATAAGAAACTATAAGTATACTTTTAGTAGATAGAACCTATAGTTAAATGGTTTAAGCTAATTATACGAGATAGAGCAATTATAAAGATAGATGAAAGAAGAGGGATAAACATGTACGAATGGCAAATTTATTTTAACTTTGATTGAACTAAACATCTTTCTATTGGATTTACTTCATTCTTGAACTTTTTCAATGCTGCCTTCACGAAACCCTTTCTTCTTTATCTTTAAATCTCCTTTCACTGGACATCTTATCAACGGACATTTACCAACTGGACAGCCCCCATATCTTTTTACACGCACATTCTCACTCTCCGTTACTTAATATTTTTTCAAATTTTGAATTTTGGCTTTTCCACTGCCAACTTATCGATCTATGTAATTCCTCTGATGATAAGATTTTAACCTTTGAAAAGCCTTGGCTTAAGGAAAGAATAATAAACATGTTTTTACCGAGTACACCTTGCATTGAACAAACGAAGTTGAAATAAATGTGTCATTCGTACATGTTTATCCCTCTTCTTTCATCTCTCTCTCTCTCTCTCTCTCTATATATATATATATATATATATATATATGTGTGTGTGTGTCTGTACGTGTATGTGTATGTGTATGTGTGTTTATATTTGCGTATTATTCTGTTCGTTTGAAGACAGATAAATGTAAAAAAAATTGTTTAATATCTACAGTCGCGAAAATCATCCTTCCCTTGTTGAAAATCGCCCATCTAATACATACAGTAATAGCAACTTTGGGGGTATCTGTAAACACACAAAATCCTCGATCTTAAAAGCACATTAAATATATGTAAACACATAAAATCCTCGATCTTAAAAGCCCCATTAAATATCGCCATCCACAGCTGGCGCAGATCGGAAATTGTTTTGTAAATGTATTTCGTATCAATTTATCCGAAATATACTTCATCTGGATCGACATTAAATTATTTCTTACTGATATCAACTTACAGGAATAAGTGTCTCTTCCTTCTCTTTTTCTTAACCAGAAAATTTTAACATTGAAAGCCATATTGGATTTCTTCAGTAAATTTCATTATTAAGTATGAATTAATTGGTAAAACAGTAATTCATTGCTTTATTTGTTTTAAATAAATATTATAATAATAATTTCTATTCAATACAAAGAAAGAAATAATTACGAAGAACCTTTGTTCGGTGCATTTTTGCTTCTAATCCGTAATGACCAGAAGTTAAAAATCAATAGAGCCATCATTTTTACAATGCTAGGTTCTTAGAAATTCAAACGAAACAATAAGTTTTTATTAAAAATTACCAAAATTCAAGAATTCATGAAATCGCAAAAAGTGTAACGGATGAGCAAATCAAATTCAAAGACAATCGCACTTCAAGGAAAAACGCTAAAACTAAAACTTGGGTTAAATAGAATATACAGACTATTTGTCTACAAAATGTCTCAAACAACGGAAGCTTCAAACGAAGCGTATAAAAACATACATTTACAGCATGAATAAATATGTGAAGATATTAAGACTTTAAAGAATACAATAAGCAAAATAACTGGATTCGGCTTTAAATAACGTGAAAATTATTGATATCCTCTAACGACTAAGAGAAAAATATCTGAAGGTATTTATAATTTGAATCTTTTACTGAAATGATTGTATTCGGAATAAAATAACTCCGAAAAGGTTGATATGCCGTAAAATAAAACAATCAGTCATCGTATGGCTCTATCTATGTTCATTTCTTATTTTCGTTCCATACAAAATTTACAAACTACGAAATGACCGCGGAGTAATACACTGTTCGAATCACGTGATTTCTTAATGCACGCACGCACACACACACACACACACACAGATTGTTTATATTAATCTCATTACTACATTAAAAAGCAAAGTCAGATAAGTATGTCTCTCAATTGGGTTTCGTCGTCTGAATAATTCTCAATTCAATGTTATCAGCTTCGTTTGGACGTTTCTGTGGGTTTTCATTTGACATTTTGGCGCTACTTCCTTGTTAAAGAATATCAGTTAATCTTCCCCGGTGGCAAATCTTGTAACCATCAATCGGCTTCTCTTAGTTTGGCGCTCACTATGTCTTCAAATATTGGCGACATAATTATACAAATGATGATGATGATGATGATGATGATGATGATGATGATGATGATGATGATGATGATGATGATGATGATGATGATGACGATGATGACGATGACGATGACGACGATGACGATGATGACGATGACGATGACGACGACGATGATGATGATGATGATGATGATGATGATGATGATGATGATGATGATGATGATGATGATGACGACGACGACGACGACGACGATGACGATGATGATGACGACGATGATGACGATGATGATTATGATGATGATGTCACCTGCCGTAAAATAAAAAATTTAAAAAAAAGAAGGCAGAATGAAATTGTAAGATCGCTTAATCTCTTTGGGGAACTTTGAACTCCTTCCCCTAACGTAGTGCCTTTTAATCGACTTTTAACAAAATCATTAAATTGAATTTTAATCGCTTTATCGTTAATTTTGGCACACTCAATTCCCCATTTTGCTCTTTCTTTCGACGTTATTATTAATTAAAACTATCGATTTTCTCCTGACGAGATGATAGTCGAAAGGGCCTTAGAGAGATTTCCGCGTATTCTTTTTAAATGTATTTATAAGTTTTGTACCTCAAAACATTTATTTAATATATATATATATATATATATATATATATATATATATATATATATATATATATATATATATATATATATATTCCTGGTTAAGATAAAGCATATATGTATGTGGATATGTAAAAATTATTATTTAACGCTACCTTCAAAGAGAAGCACTCTGTAATGGAAATATAAAAAGATTATAACTAAAGAAAAATTGCAAAAGTTTCCTCCGCTACACTCTACAGAGACTGAATGTGTTCATTTAATTACTGCAGGTATATTTCTATATCTTTGTCGTATGACTGTCTGAGTGACTTTGTGGGCAAGGATGTCGGATTGAAGTTAAACGAGACTTCGATCCGGGGTTTGAATCATGATTCATGGTTTAAGTGAAACATATATGTATGTAGATATGGAAATACATTCATTAGAAGTAATATATATATATATATATATATATATATATATATATATATATATATATATATATATATATATATATATATATATATAAGCTGGATTAGCTAGCTATCGTTTCGCAAATTTCATTACTTGAAATATTTTAAACCAAAATCTTAAATAATGAACATTTCATTCATAAGTTTCTTGTAAACATGAGACAACAACCTTTTCATTTATTCATATAAATAGATTAACATAAACGCGTATTCATATAAATAGATAACTATAAATAGTTTGGCAATGTTCATACAAATTTATTTATCTTTTAAATAAGACCGTAAAGAAATTAAAAGAAGAAAGAAGCAATCAATTCACATGATCGAACGTGGCGGCTCTTTTTAAACTTACAATTGAGAAACGAATGGCAACTTGTCGAAAATCAAGTCAATTCCCCTAAAGAAATATTGTAACACAAATGCGAAACATTTGTCTACAGGATCAAAACAATCATTAAATTTACAAACAAACAAACAAAAAGATGGCGTCGTTAACGGGGTTAGAAGAGAAAGAGATAGCGAGTAAGCAGTCACCCTCTACCTTTTTACTATGATTTCTACTTGTCGGTATATCTTTTTTCTAACTAGAGATGATAGTTTAATTTAAATTACCTCCCTTTATAATTAATGAACAAATATTTTAAGAAAGGTCTTCGTAAGTTATCCTTTTCTAATTAAACCACTTTAATTAATAATTGTTCACATCGACAAACCTATTACATATATATAGAAAGATTGGACTATAAAATAACAAATGAATGACACAAAACATTCATTTATTTGTAATTGTTTAAGAAAAATGTTCAAATTAGGCATTTAAGTAGTATATTTGGGTATTTTGTATGTACTATATATATAGTTTTCTTTTTAAATATTATGCATTATTCATTTAAATAATAGTAAACTGTTTTGCTTTCAACATAAGAGTGATAAATGAAAGGAAAAGTGTGCCATTTATTCATTTAAACATACAGAGAGATTCGCTTTATCATAGCTCTTCAGTGTGGCTACACAGGCAAGTGCTTTAATCTGTGTAAAACCCGACTGTTTTTCGACGGCTTGAACTTAATATCGACACAACTATTGCATATATATAGAAAATAGGACAATAAAATTACAAATGAATAACACCAAGCATTAATCTATTTGTAACTTATAGTTATGTAAATTAGATGCCTGTAGGTATTTCATCTCTACTATATATACATTATTTAAAAATATGCGTTATTATTGATTTAAATAACAGTAAGCCGTTTTTATGGTAACATAGAATGAAAAAGTCTTTAGCAATTATTCATTTATATATATGCAACTATTTGTGTATGTTATATTGCTTTCTGGTCATCATGTACATTTCTACCTGTACATGAATGTTTTAGATGATAATGACGTAAATCAGTGACGAAATGATAAACGTAGTTGTGAGAGGAATGGAATGATGTAAATAATTAAGAGAGAGGGAGAAAGAGGGGACAGTAGAGAGTGGGTAAAGGGAGGGCAAGCGGAAGAGAGCAAGGAAAGAGAGAGCCTCTATGATAACATCACAATGTATTCTGAGTTTGTGAAATCCTTTGACTTTGTAATCCTTGTAAACCCATGATTATCGGTCAATGTCAAAGCTAACAAATTATATACGTATTAGTATATATAACAAATACTGACCTAACGCGTCACTGGTGGTCTAGTCATATATTAAAATTAAAAGACAAATCTCAACTGTGCATATTTTATCGATTCATTTGTATTCATAAAAAATGACCTTTTAAAAATAGATGCTAACGATATTCTTTTGAAAGATGTCAGCTGAAAGACGATCTTCTCGGATTACAATTTTTCGAACAGTTTTCATTATTTTGAAAGTCTTTGTTTCTTTGTGTTTCTTTTCATAAAAACGTTCCACCATATTTATCTTAGTTTTTCTATGCGTTAATATGTTTTAATACGTAAATCGAACATCTTACATAGCTGATAATAAAGACATGGCAATATTGCATAGAGGGGGTTCTATAATGGTTAACAAATGATTTTGTGAGAAAAAAAGAAATCGAAGATGAATTACCGAAATATGTAAGACAGTTTATTGGAGTCATATATTAATATCCTTTTACTTGTACAGAGATCAATTTTAGTTGGAGTGCACAGAAGAATGCAGCTGCAAGTGGACATGGATTTTCTTAGATATGTATTTTTTAGGAGCAGATTTTTTATCGAACATCATAAAAACCGATTGCCAATTTTAATCATTTGCGTAATATTTTTTATGTCTTGTAGCAAAGATGATGAATTATTTCTTTTTGTTACAAAGTGAAAAAGGGGGGGTGAGAGATTTTACATATGACTTAGAAGTAGTAATATTGTTTTGGGAGTCATATTTGTACTAATGAGTCATCGTTTATCAAGGCCCAAAAGCCTCTCAAGGATAAGGGTTAATGAGTTTGTCACGTGGACGGTGAGACAACCCTTGAGGATTGAAGACGATGGTTGAAACTAGGAAAATTTTGATTATTTAAGACGACGGCTCGACAATAATTTGTTTACATTGGACTTGAAGACGACCATGTTGTAGTAAGCTGGGAAGCAGCCACGTGGTATTTTGTTCCACAGACAAATAGTTATTAGAAAGAAACTTTATTCGTGACAATGCCGTTTAGTTTTAGGTACAACGGAAGAAGAAAAGAAAATTATTTACAATGTTTTTAGCCAGATTTTTTTGCTGTGAATGTCTTACAGGGAGGAACCATTCGAGTACCTACCATGAAAATAACGATAGAGTAAAAAAGACTAACAACGTCTCTTATGTTAGAAAGAGTCTGTAAGAAAGAGAAGAGGACATCCCCTACTATATATTGAAGTCGATTTTGTACTCTTATGATTTATAAAATGCACAGAGTTAATAAGTGTGATTGACAGGGTTTTACCATATACTGTTCTTGTTAGGCGATACATATTGCGTGGATTCAGCTGGCTTCTTCTGAAGAAGGAAGATTCTATAACAATTAAATTTGCAATCGCATGTATATACAAGTGTTGTGGGGTACAAATCACCCCTATTGAAGAACTAATGGCAGAAACCATCTATAATAAATACCATGGTTGCAAAGACTCAAATAGAGCACACTCCTATCATGTGAGTGTCCACGTGTGGTATCTGTTCCGATGGATACTACACCCTATAGACCGGTGTTGTCTTGGCCTTCGGGGCATGATTCCGCCGGTCTATGGGTCTGTCCTGTGCAGTTCTAGGAGGTCCACCCTCCCAGGCTTTGCCTCTCCTCTTTGGGGAGGAGTAAGTTGATAGCTTGCTGCCTGAAGCGCCCCTACCGGGGAATGCCGACGGGGCTGTCCAGGCAATTTTTAATGGCTAAAGCGCTCACGTTCTCGGGCGCTGGCTTTTCAAATCCCACTTTCCGACCTTGTGTCACATACTCCTAACGTGGGTAGGTGTTAAATATCGAGACACTCCTATCGTGTGAGTGTCCACGTGTGGTATCCGTTCCGATGGATACTACACCCTATAGACCGGTGTTGTCTTGGCCTTCGGGGCATGATTCCGCCGGTCTATGGGTCTGTCCTGTGCAGTTCTAGGAGGTCCACCCTCCCAGGCTTTGCCTCTCCTCTTTGGGGAGGAGTAAGTTGATAGCTTACTGCCTGAGGCGCCCCTACCGGAGAATGCCGACGGGGCTGTCCAGGCAATTTTTAATGGCTAAAGCGCTCACGTTCTCGGGCGCTGGCTTTTCAAATCCCACTTTCCGACCTTGTGTCACATACTCCTATAGTGGGTAGGTGTTAAATATCGAGGACATTCCTATTATGTGAGAGTCCTCGTACCACGTGTGGTATCTGTTCCGATGGATACTACACCCTATGGACCGGTGTTGTCTTGGCCTTCGGGGCATGATTCCGCCGGTCTATGGGTCTGTCCTGTGCAGTTCTAGGAGGTCCACCCTCCCAGGCTTTGCCTCTCCTCTTTGGGGAGGAGTAAGTTGATAGCTTACTGCCTGAGGCGCCCCTACCGGGGAATGCCGACGGGGCTGTCCAGGCAATTTTTAATGGCTAAAGCGCTCACGTTCTCGGGCGCTGGCTTTTCAAATCCCACTTTCCGACCTTGTGTCACATACTCCTATAGTGGGTAGGTGTTAAATATTGAGGACATTCCTATTCATGTTTTACCGCATGGTAGGAATCCGGTCATCTCCTACCACATTTAGTGGCGTTACTGTATTGCTATGAATAAATACATTGTATATTTTAATCTGTCACAATTTGTGGTTGTTATCTTTGTGACCCCTAGCACGGGTCTACAACAAGTCAATGCAGATCATTTTGACGACGTTTAGTTTTTGCAGTATTTGCAGGAATGGGTCACCGTTCTTCCACATACAACACCTGGTATTCCAAAAAAGTCACCCATTTGGTACTGAACAAGCTTAATGTTGCTTAACTTCGGTTATTCCGCATGGCCATATGTTCACCTATCGTTCCATATATGGAGAATGGGTCTGATTGGTTCGTTTAATCATAGAACATGGGAAGGATTTGAAATTCGAATTGTCTGCATCCTCACTTTTCAAGAACATGATCCAGCTACCCATCTCAAGGCAAACATCAGAGAATATCATCAATGTCCCAAGACGGACAATATCCATAGTCCCCCATTGACGACTATACGGGAGGTGACGGTGGTTAAGTGGATATCGACACGGACTGAAGACCTGGGTGTTCCAATCGGTTCCACAGTACCACTGTCACTTAGGGATGTTGGCAACCTTCTCGTGGTCCTTCCCGTAAGTACCCGATATCTTTCCAGAAAGATTTCTTACTAGAAAAACATCAGGGAAACTAATGCCAACACCGGAATCATCTGATTCACACGTAAGAAGAAGAAGACGACTATATAACCGCGATTGGTCAAGCAAGATCACGTGATAGTTAAAGAAATGTAGATTTTAAAATAATAATTACCGTAGTTGAGGAGACAATATGCAAACAGATGGATGACAGCGTAGTATGCTATCTCATGGGTAATGAAATCCGCTTGTTACGCAGGACACAGTGAACTAGTCAGTATTTTTGTTAAATATTCAAGTGGACGAGTTAGCTTGTTCATATATTAGCTAAATACATATTAGCTAAATATATATTAGTTAAATATATATTACCTAAATATATATTAGCAGTTCTTCATGAACAATTGTATGTGTGCACGCAATACCATTATTAAATGAAACGTTGAATTAATTTACAGTGTTAAGAACATAGAAAATTCTGAAAGTGAAAAATGAGATATTTTCTTGGTTTCTTGCCCCGTAGATAAATTGATAATTTTATTTAATAACGGCATTGCCTACGCTTGGCCACAATAAAGCATTGTTATTTATAAAAAACGCAAGAACAAGCCACAAGAATTAATTAAATGGATCGAGGTACGAATCAAAGAATTATAAACTGGTTTTGAAAAAAAGAGAAACATAGTAGAAAATATTATTTGCTGTGATTTTGTTTTGTGTGTCGCTTTAATGTAATATCGAGCAAATTTTGGTTGTTTAGTTTAATGTAAAAGCTGCCTCATTTTGGCATGTTGTTTAGAGTATTCTCTAATGGGTCGGGAGATTGGTGTTCAATCTTCGCTCGAGTCACACCAAACACGCAAAAAATGGTACTTGCTGCTCCCTTGTTAAGCGTACAGCATTATAAAGTGAGGAACTAAGGTAATTGAGTAATCCTGGGAAATAAGTGGTGCTCTACCATATATCTCGATGTAGTACCCAATGAAAAGGAAGCGTTCGGGTCGTCCTCAACTACGGTCGGCCGTTTTACTGTTTTTGATTCCGAAAGACAACACCAACAATCGCAACTAATTCATTTGATCCGATGTGTTGAGCATAGTTTACTATATGATTCTTGTAGAGAAATGTCCCACTTGTATAGCCCCCTCACTTCCTTGTGAGATAGACTCTCCTGAGACACTACTTAAACGCGGACTCAACAATGTTAATATCGGATTATATTCTTACCCGTACTGGTCTTGTGTCATTATATTACCTGGAAATAAATTACCGATAAATGAGTCTTCTAAACGATGCTAATGTATCGAGTTTTGAATTCGTATAACCTTTAGATTTTATCATAGTTACCCAAAGCTGCGGGGATCATTGTGGGTTCTTTAGTTTTACAACATTGTTAGTACGTAATTAACACACAAAATATCCGACAGGATTTGAACACGGCATGACTGATTCAATACCACGCGATATCACGCACTCTCCGTAATATTTACTGATATCATTCCCATGTTTTCTGATATCACTAATCCAGCAATCACTCCACTAAATCGGCAATAACCCATTCGGTTATAACATTAATCAGGTAAACATTAATTTGTCACTAATCCAGCAACCAATAATCTGCTAATCACTAACATTCCTACCATCCATAATTCCATAATCACTAATTGACTTATATCATTGATTAGACATTTACTAATTCCATTCTATCATTATTCTGACACTCAGTAAAATAGTTATATCATTAATATAACACGCTTACACCACTAACCCGATAATCACTAATCCAGAACTTTATTATTCCGAGAACAATTAATATACCTACTAATATGTAAATACTAATTTAATTTCATCATGGATCCTTTAATCTTCCAATTCACTGTTCTCACTAATTCGATTTTATTTCTAAAAGAACATGATATTTATCCACATACAAAAATTCACCGCTTCCTCCTTAGCACCACCGCCAATGAGGCTCATGTTTGTATTTGAGACACGTTCCTTCTTGTGGGCCAGAGGGATCATCCAATGTCTAGAATCCGAACTCATACTTCAATAATACCCACTGAAAATATAATGTAAAATTCATTTGGTTTTAATTTAAAATTTCATTGATTTAAATTTAAATACATTTGTTTTAACTTGAAATTAAGTTATTTTAATTTGAACTTGGTCTTATTAGAAAGCTTATAGATTTTTTTTAATGAAATTTATCTATTGACCTTTCCCCAATTTCACCTGATCAATACGTCTTCAGACTTTAAGTGCTTGCATGATTACATAATTGATATGAAAGAAGTGTTTAAATTTATAGAAAACGAGGATCAGGCTTAATAGAAAAATAAATGAAAGGAATGGAAACTAAATTGCAGTGATATTCAAGGCTGCGTTTTAATATCCGTTCGATTACACAGGCCGGCATGACTTTTCTGTAAAGCGCATAAAAAGAATGATGCTAAAAATGTTACTCGAATCGGATATGGCTGAAAAAAAAGATCTCCGAGTAAGGGCAAATCATTAGTGTAATCACGACCGCCGTGTTCTTTCATGAACAGGGTGATTATTATTAGACGAAGTGAATAAATGGGGATATAACCTTCCTAAAAATCATCTAATGGAAGCAAAATCTGTATTAAAATATGAATATCTAAATCTTCATAATTTCATTTATAGTTGTATTATTGGATATATTTATAAAGGAGATTATAGTCTGAAGAACGTAAGTCAATAAACTGCTGTAATATAATGAGAGATACATGGCTTAAACAGCGGAAGTCGCACTCCGGAAGTGACGCAGGAATAGAAGTGTGTTGGAATGTGAAATATACAGATACCTGGTTTACCCATAGGATTCAGATCCTCAAGACTACTAACTATAACATATATGTGTGACAGAGCGATCAGCATCGGCGGGGATCGGGTACCCTAGTGGCGCACTAGTATGCATCTTAGTGATGATGCTGGACCCTACGTAGAACGAAGTGGAGATATAATTCTAGTACATATACTCAACAAGAATCGACTATCCAAGCACGATCCGACCCGGCGTCGGACGGACTAGCAAAAGTGGCGTTGGGTGTCCATTGCGATTTAGCACACACAAAGCCGGTTATAAACCAGATGGAAGATTGGAATTTTGGCAAAATCTTAATCACCAATAGGCTGATAACATGTCAACACTTGGGAGATCGCGATCCCTTTTAATGGAGACAAAGAAAGCGAGTAATGTTTTTTATAATGGCGATGAAATCTAAAAGAGAAATCCCATTTATCTGTTTGGATAGGCGCGCCTCTCCCAAGAAGGGACCCAGAGAAAGGGATGGAAGAGGGAGAGAGCATAGCGATGAAGATTCTCAGTAAGAGAAAAGTCAGTTAGTCAGTCAGAGCCAGGACTCAGAACAGTCCAGTCGTGTCTGGGGCACGCCGCCGATTCTCAGGCGTGCGTGGTAAGACTCATCGTTTTACTTAGAGAAGTTAGTTCAACTGTGACTAAATACGATCATAAGGGATCCGCTCACACGCACAGAGAGACGACGAAATAGCTTAGCGCGAAAGACATCACCATAGATAGACATTAATTCAACGTTAAATCAACCCTTTTCTTTTATCTTTGTTAATAATTATTTTCATCCAAAAAGACCTCGCCGACGTCATTGCGTTATTTTTGTTATTGATTTGTTCTGCTTGAATAACCTTGCCTTCACAGAATCAACAAAGCTATCATCATCATCATCCCGACCTGGAGGAAATTCGACCGAGATATTTTTTTATTGCCATTACGACGATCGGCCAGAGAGTGTTCACGGTCTGGCAAGATCACTGTGCAGAGAACCAGAGGCGTGATCACAGAGATAGAGACACGAGTGGAGTACCATGTTATAAGTGGTTCCATGACGCAGGATAAGAGTGGGGTACCTTTTTATATATGGACACACTCATGCATTGCCCTCCCCCCAAATGCCAGCCGTTTTAGCATCTTCTTTACAAGATTCATAGATAACATACTCAAAATTTAATGAACTGAATCTATAATAAATTCACCAAAGCGGCAGACAAAACCATCCATACTATCAACGAGTATCTTGCACTGACTAGAAGGAACCTCAAGAGTCTTAGAAAAGGGATGCGAAACACGCTCTCTAGCAACTGTTTCCTGAATCAATATGATTTATTACCGATGTCTGTAAATCCATATACAGGGACGGCCTAGAAATACGCATGACACACTCCACACTATCACTACGCAGACAATAAGCTAAAAACAATACAATAACCATGAACAACGAACCTTGCACTTTGGCGAATTACCTTATAAGACATACAAGTATGTGTCATCGCACTGATTCGGTATACTGTATACAATGTGTCAAGTATGTGGCCATGCATAGAGTATTGTTGTCCCATCTGGACAGGTGCACCAACTAATAGCCTCTCCTTCTTAGACAAATAGCCTCTCCTTCTTAAACAAATAGCCTCTCCTTCTTTAGTCTAAAAAGTTCAACACGTTCTAGCACCTCCAGCCCCTGCGCCATCGCCGTGATATTGCGTCACTGTGCTTGTTTTACAAGTACTTTCATGGAATGTGCTCCGACAAACTTGCTGTATAGGGTCCACATCGACGTAAATACTCCCGACCGACCCGACAATCAGCAAAATCCCACTCCTTTACTATAGAGATTATCAGATGCCGGAAAGCTTCCTGCACTAATAGCTTTTTTCCTCGTGCTGCTCGGCTTTTGGAATTCCATCCTGGCTCACTGTTTCCCATACTGTACAAATATGCCGAAATTTAAATGTAATGTGGCAAAACATCTCGCTGCACAGCGCGCCACTAAGCATTTTCGTGTAGGTATGGCCCCTAATTCACAATTACTTCTTACGTCTCTGGTGATGTGCCTTGTTTGGGTGGAATCCAAGTAAGAAAAAAGTACATCGAGGCATTTGCATATACGCATTAAGTAACACAAGCATCTTCATCTCACAACACCTCTCCATATATATATATATATATATATATATATATATAATTTTCATATTTTTCAATTATTTGAACTTTGTTTTTTTCGAAAGCCAACTTATCCATCTGTATTTCTCCTCTGATGATGGATTTCGATCTTTGAAAAGCCTTGAGGAAAGAATAATAAACACTAGTGTATTACTGAATACACCTTGCATTGAACAATTGAAATTTGAAATAAATTTGGACAATCGTCGCATATTTATCACTCTTTTTTCTTCTATCTCTCTCTCTCTCTCTCTCTCTCTCTCTATATATATATATATATATATATATATATATATATATATATATATATATATATATATCAGTAGTACACAGGTTACATATTTTGAAATGTGGAGTGTATACTTCTTGGTTTTCCAGTATTTTTCATTCAATAAAATATGCATTATTTTGGTCTTTCAAATCTCAGACGCGCTGTCCTTTTATCAAGATGTTTGAAGGGTACGTTGTGTGTGCAAAATCCATGGCTGTGTCATTCCACTGTTTTTTTAAATGGTCAGGTTTTGTGTGGTGAGTACAATTTTAGTCTCGTAAACAATGATTTCACGCAGCTCTTCCGTTCCAAAGGGTATTTTTGTGTGGTTAGTGGGTATGTGGGTGTGTGAACATTTATTTACTTTGTTTCCTTTATTTGCTCTCGTATTTTAAATCTATTTTTCAAATGAAAATGTTTATGTAAATGTCTATTACGCATTTTTATATTAACTTTGCTTTTCAATCTTAAAGTGGGAATAGAAATTATTTCATTTTTCAGATTTCTAAATATGCATCTGTTATTTAATGATGTAAAATAGTTTTAATCACATTTTATCTTCAAAACACGAATCGTAATTGATATTAAATTCTGTAGAAAATAGGAAGAGCGGCTGACTTGCCAGAGTGTGGCTGCTGGCAAACTGACGATGTTCTTCCAACATCTAAGACGAAGAATTTATACCAGTAGGGGAGGGTGTTCAATTGTTATAAAAACCTTCCTCACTACTGGAGAGCGTTAGTCGTCAATTTGTCAGCACACTACTGTAGGTCGCGAACGAAGTTTTCTATTTTGTTCGCAACCTCGATCTTCGTCTAGCTTCACTCTTAGTTACACTCTGATTTCTTTTCGACAATAAATTGATTTATCAAGCATGGCTCATTTCTCTTGAACTAAGTCCGTAACGTATAGGACTGTGCGTTACCATTGACATAATAGTGATTAACTGGCACTAAAACTGCAATTATTCCATGGGAAATACTTTTTTAGTGGAAGGAAAGGGCAAGTTTACACTATTTCTTACGCATATGGTCTTTTCTTATAAAAATGGTTACGGTACTTTAAACGGAAAATTACCATAATTAGAAGTGAGGTCGGCTTGATCATGAACCAAGTATTGCGTGGCTCGCTTCTTGAAATATTCGCCCATGTTTGGAATAAATTAATTATTTAGAGTAAGAAAGATAGATAATCCGAATTCAGAAGTTAAAGTTACTAGCAGAAACAGAGATTCTTTAGTCTTTTTCTTTCCACCTTCTGTAATTCGATTCTCTCACGCTCTCCCTCTCTCTCTCTCTGTCTCTTGCTTTTTCTCTCTATATCTGTCTCTGTCTCTGTCCCTGTCTCTCTCTCTCTCTCTCTCTCTCTCTCTCTCTCTATATATATATATATATATATATATATATATATATATATATATATATATATATATATATATATATATGGGAAGAGAAGGATGAAGGTAATCCGACGTGATGGGAAAATGAAAAAGGAAAACCAAAAAATGGATGTTTTTTATGTGTACATCAGCGTTTCGTCTTTATTTATAAGACTTCATCAGGATGATAATATGGAGAAAAATGTCATGCAAGTACAAATACATGTAGGGTTGACATATTGAGAGGAAAAAAATAAAATAAAATAATGGCCACTACTGGGTGGACGTCCGTACTTGGTGAAGAATAAAAATGGATGTTGAAGAAAATGTGTGGGGAAGAAGTGGAAAGATGGGGGTGAGCAAGGACTACTGTGGCTGGTAGTAAGAGAAAGAGGTGGGGGGATGAGCAGGGATAAGATAAGATTTTCTTCAACATTCATTTTTATTCTTCACCAAGTACGGACGCCCACCCAGTAGTGGCCATTATTTTATTTTATTTTTTCTCCCAATATGTCAACCCTACATGTATTTGTACTTGCATGACATTTTTCTCCATATTATCATCCTGATGAAGTCTTATAAATAAAGACGAAACGTTGATGTACACATAAAAAAACATCCATTTTCCTTTTCATTTTCCCATATATATCTATATATATATATATCTGTCTATCTATCTGTCTATCTCAGACACACACACAGACTTTTTGTTTTACAACTTCTCTTTTCCTACTTTCGCTTTGTCTCTTTCTTTCTCTTTCTTCCTCCCACTCTTCCTTCTCTCTTTCTTTGCTTTCTTTATCAGTCACTGATCTTTCTCCTCCATTCTCTTTCGCTCTACCTTTCTCTTTCTATCTCTCTCACACTATCTTTCTTTCGTTTCATCTTTTTCATTCTATCTCTTTCTCTCTCACACTATTATTCTTTCTTTCTTCCTTACTCTTTTTGTTTCTGACTTTTTTTTCTTTCTTCTCTTCTTTCTACTTTTGTATTCTTTTTATATTTTTGTTCTATTTCCCATTATTTTTTTTACCTTTTTCCCGCTTTTCGTTCTGACGCTATTAATTTCGCTTTACGCTTCATGTCAACAACTTCACCCAAGAGATTTCTTGTTATTTCCAAATTTCGGCAAGAAACAAAATAAACGTTCATTCTTAAGATGCACCCATTCAATCCGAGCGTTATGCAATAAAAAATCTATTTCAAATGTGACAAACCAACAAAAGTACTATGTCGTACTGAAGCGTGACAGACCGACATATCGGGTGGACGCATTTAAAAATCACGTTCTTTGGTAAACGGATAGAAATAAACTCATTAATAATTCTAAAAGCTTAATTTTAGAAGAGAAACACATTTAGGAATCTAAGACGATAATTAACACAAGAGATACAAGAGTCAGAGATCTATTTTTAATTTGATTCAATTCAATAATTTTGGCAAAAAATAAAACCAACCTTCTTTAGTTGGCATGTCATGAAAAGATTGTAGTAATTTACACAGGATACAGTGGTTTAGTCCATGTCCAATTCCACCTTAGATTGCTGCGCCGTTGGCGCATTTACTACATCTCCTGGAAGTTCATTGCAAGGCCCATGGACCCTGTGTGGTGGATTGGAATGCGATTCGAACGAATGCCAAAAAGCAAATGGCTTAAATGGCTACCCTCTCACTTTTCTCCAGTTCGGTTGGATACACTTTCCTTTTTACTTCCAAAAGCAAGTTAGTTTTCACAGAAACATGTTACCACAATATTTCTCAACCAATGAATATTTGACAAACCCAAAATCTGACAAGCCTATGTCCAATTAACAAACTGATGCGAACTGACAAACCCAAAATCTGACAAGCCTATGTCCAATTAACAAACTGATGCGAACTGACAAACCCAAAATCTGACAAGCCTATGTCCAATTAACAAACTGATGCGAACTGACAAACCCAAAATCTGACAAGCCTATGTTCAATTAACAAACTGATGCGAACTGACAACCCCAAAATCTGACAAGCCTATGTCTAATTAACAAACTGATGCGAACTGACAAACCCAAAATCTGACAGGCCTATGTCTAATTAACAAACTGATGCGAACTGACAAACCCAAAATCTGACAAGCCTATGTCTAATTAACAAGCTGATGCGAACTGACAAACCCCGATAAGAGACTGTGAAATAAACAGGCAACACAGATCAAGCCTCGAAAGAACCCACAAGAACGTACGTTCAACACCCCCGTACCTTTAGCCGGAGAGGGAAGAAGAAAAGGACACTTCAAAACTCACGTGCAAGCTCCTCCTCAGCTCATTTTTGCTTTAGTAAGTAGACTTAAACTCTAATGTATGTGTATATGTTTATGTGCTTGTGTGTGCGACTACAAGCAAGCTGCAGTTAACTGCCATGTATTTGGCGTAAACTTCTTTATCCGTCCGTTTCTCCGTCTTTCGCTTTGTATTCTCTCATCTCTTCACTTTTTTGTCTACATGTCTGTAATTAAATATATCTGTTATAAACCATGTAATTTAGGTTATAATAATTAATAACTCGTAAAACAGAATGAATGACTGTTCAACAGAAAGGTTTAACATATTTATTAAAAGTGAAATTAGAATGAAATGAGTTATTTAGCCGCTGTAACGCGAGACGAAATATGAGCCAGTCTGATCCGTGTCAATGTTTACTTTTCACTCCGGCAAGCCACTCGACAAGGGGGGATAACTCTGACATGGTCCAAGGGACATAACTGCGTCGTTTTCTTTAGTTGTCCTAACATATCCCCATTTTAGTCTTTAACTGTATCGAGCGCACCTTGGGTCAACTTAGAGGTGCTTGACTCTAGTGCGACTGCGCTTTGGCCAAGTCCTGAGAGGTTTTTGATAATTCTCATCTGAATTTGTCTGCATGAGAGGTGGTGGAGATGGCAGTTCAAATGTGTCCATTAACAAATCAAATGGAATGGTTGTTCTGTTGTCCACTAAGTTGCCTACAGAGTATCTGAGACACAACTGGTTTTTGTGCCGTGCCCAGAATTGATTTCCGACTTGAACATCATACAGAAATTGTCCATTTATTTTGCGGATGATGCCTGGTACCCAATTTGGCCGGCCAGGTCTGTAATTCCGAGCAAGCACAGGTGTGCCAACTGAAAATGCTTTTGTTTTGTTAGGGCTTGGTTGTTGCCTTTGTGGCTGGGGACGTAAAGCATCCAGTGTGGTACGGAGTTTTCGTCCAATGAGTGCCTCTGCTGGTGATAGACCATTCTTCACAGCTCAATTTGGTGTCATTCCATATGGGAAGGAGGAAAGCATGTAGTATCTCCTCTGTTGTTCCCTCCCCTCTTGCTTTTAGTAGTGCTCTTTCGAATGTGTCTACAAATCTTTCGGCTTGTCCGTTGGATTGAGGATGGTTCGGTAGCGACCGAACGTGTGTTATGCTAGATGTAACCCTGGGTTGATGGCTGACGAGCACGCAACATTGTGCGCAATTTCTGCTTAGGACTGTTGTATTGCGAGGATCCGAACCTTGCTGCTGCTGCTGCACCACCAGGCGGGTGGGGTCCTGGCTGGTACACCTCTGGTGGGTAATTGACTCGATGGTGAATTGGTGCTTGCTTCATGTAGGAGGTGGTTGGTCGAGGTCTTGCTGTGGTAATTTTCTCTGTAGATGATGTTATTGGAGTAGGTCGTGATGTTGAAGTGGAGCCAAAGGTTGGTCCAAACGAAAGGTTGGTGGTTGGTCGATTGTTCCGCCGCCGCCGTTGCTGTTTCTTCTTGCTGGGGTCGTCTTTACTGCTCTGAGGTGACGATGTGGACACCACCTCACATATTTGGTTGAATGGAATGTCGAGAAGACCTAGTAACTCGATAAAATCAGGTCCAGCAAATTATGGCATGAGTTTGTTATGTATACGATGCTTGACACCGTTTTTTCTTTCATTTTGACGGTAGCGGGTAATTGAACCGTGATGTGAACACAATCTCCAGAAGCACTCTGTGCTACCTGACTTGTTGGTGTCAATGAAGGCTGGCCTAGGGCTTCCCATAGTTTTTGTGATATAATAGTTATATCTTATGCTGTATCGATCTGCAATTGAATAGGATGACCATTCAATGTTACTGTAACATATTTTCGTTTGGATTTCTGTTTTGAGAGAAAAGTTGCTATCAGACTGTTTGTTTTTGAAAAACTGTGCTGATGTCGTTGCCTGTTGTGTGTATGTGAAGTTTGCCTATTATGGGTTGGTTTTCGTCTTGGAGGGGTGTAAAATCCCTCTTTATATCCGAGTCGATTGCAGCTGCGACAGCGGTGTGTCTTGAAGGTGCAGTATCGCACAAAATGCCAGTTGCCACAATTCCAACAAGCTGTTTGGGGCTGGACTGATTTTGAAGTCGGTGAGGTGGGCCGACGTTGTTTTTGAACTGTGTTTACCATGGATGTGGATGCTTGTTGTACCATAGTTGAATCATGTTTTAGATTCACTAGACGCTGGCATTCCACGACAACTTGTTGCAATGTTATGTCTGGATTTTGTTCTATTTTTGACAAAATCCTTGTGCGAGTGTCTGCTTCGTCTGTTGTTTTCAAACCACACAAAAAAATCAAACATTTGAACTGATTGTCTGTGATGGAAGATATTTTAAAACGTTCACATTCTTTGTTTACAAGGCCTGCATAGGTTGAAAAATCGGTCGAGGAAGATTTCGTTATGTTAAGACAATTAAAACGCATATTGAATAATGAAATATGCTCACCGAAAACCTGAGTGAGGGTTTCCACTGTGCTGTGAAAATTTAAGTCACGAGCATTATTTGGTAATATGTAATTTACATACCGATCATGTTCCGACGTCCCAAGCTTACGTAACAAAAGTCTCACCTTCCAGTCGTCAGCTTGGTCTTTGAAATCCACTCGCAAAATGTCCTCGAACCGCGCAAACCATGTTTCGAACGTCGAATTTGCCATTGGGTTATAACGAAATACCGTTATTGTTTGTGAAATGAAATATGTAGATGTCCTAAGATTTGTTTCTGAAATCGACGATGTAGATGTGGAAAATCTCTCTGAAAATAACTCCATTAACCGTAACTGTTGTTGCAATAATTGTGTAATACTGCAATCCATTTTCGTTTGTTTTTTTTGAAAAAAATTGTAAGTTAATCTAATCCTTCGTCGCCACTGTTATAAACCATGTAATTTAGGTTATAATAATTAATAACTCGTAAAACAAAATGGATGACTTTTCAACAGAAAGGTTTAACATATTTATTAAAAAGTTAAATTAGAATGAAATGAGTTATTTAGCCGCTGTAACTCGTGATGCAATATGAGCCAGTCTGATCCGTGTCAATGTTTACTTTTCACTCCGCAAGCCACTCGACAAGCGGGGGGGATAACTCTTAAATAGTGCGTGGGTATTGAATGATCCTGTAAGACGACGGTACAGGAGACAAAATGTAGTCATAAGTTTACTGAAAAAGTAAACCAGATTGAAACAATATATTAAAACGACAGATCCTTTTGCGTTTTTTTTAGTTATCCTAACAATATCAATTCCTCTTTCTTACGAAACGATTGACAAAATTAAACATTCTTTGGATTTTTCTTGTTTCCAACTACTGATTAGAATTTTACAGATTCCCTCTGAAATTATTTTGTCTACGAAATCATTATAAACTATTTTGTGGATCGTTCGGGACTGACGTAATAGAAATTCCTCACATAATTACGTTTTAAAAATATTTAACAAAAGGATCTGTCGTTTTAATATATTGTTTCAATCTGGTTTACTTTTTCAGTTAACTTATGACTACATTTTGTCTCCTGTGCCGTCGTCTTACAGGATCATTTAATAGCCACGCACTATCCAACTATTGTACACACTGTATCGGCGAACGCAAATACTATTTGACATATAGTCGAGGTGAAAGTGTAGCTTAATACTTTTCCCAAAAATATTATTATATAATTCTAAAACGTAAGAATCAGCATTTTATTTGCTTGATTTTCGTTTCTTGGTATCAGTTTTCCCTATTTTTCTAATCAAGAAGTTACAGGAGGGACAAGGTGGTTGTAGGTGGAGATCGACAATTCACAATTGAACAGAGTAGAATCGATTCCTTGAGTCGACGACGGTATCCATTAGGACAATCGCGCACCTGCACATATTTGTAATCGAACCTGTTGAACCCACCCAAAAGAAGACGAAGGTACTTTTCGAAAGATAGAAGTGTTGATACTGTTGTTCTTATGGTTGTATGACTTACAGTAGACTTAGAATGGCGTCTATTTCTCCTGCCTGACCATCCTGCCCAACAGCTGTATCTGGTCTCTTCAAACTAGTTACATCTATCGAATGTTGTCCTTATCTTTGGTGGTTCTCATCATCCATCATCTTTCAGCCGCTGTACTCTTCAACCTCGGTCCTGGGTATGACCGTAAACACATTCCGGGTAGATGGAGATCGATCTAAGGGAATGTAAACTCTTACTTAAAACATCCATTGCTTTGTGGTTATATCCAATCGCAGAAAAGGCTTAATTAGAAAAGTTGGAGGGAAAATCAGGAGTCGGAGTCTTTAAGGCAGTCCATTGTAGTACCCAACCCGTTTTACAATTTCTGCAACGGGACCGGTCACAAACTGTAACGATACTATTATTCTCTGGGGCTCACCGGTGTTCTGGAGATGAGGGGTATACTATATATACAACAACCTGTTCTCCAAATCAAATCGCCCAGACTTGCGTCCTACTGTTCAACCTTTCTAGTAGACTTGGAATAGCATCTTCTTCTCCTGTCTCACCATCCTGCCCAGCATCTTGATATTGAGATCTGCTCGATTCACACTATTTACATCTATCAACTGTCGCCCTCATCTTTGTTGGTCCTTATTATCAGCCGAAAACGTGCGCCAGAAATGTGGAGATTTCTTACACGCCATGGATAACAACACCGAATCGGTTGTTCGACGACTGGATCAGAAAATGAATAAACAGAAGCTAGCACTCCTGTGCAATCAAACGTGTATAAAGGATAGAATGATGCCTAATTATACAAATGTATATATATATATATATATATATATATATATATATATATATATATACATACATACATGCATACATACATACATATCCATATATATATATTTATATTTGTATATTATTACATAAATATTAATATATATATATTTATATTTATATATTATTAAATAAATATTAAATTATTATAATCTAAATACGCCGGCGTTTCAAGCTTTTTTGCCATCATCAGTGTCGGAAGTGGCAATTTCAGACGGTCGGAGGGCACGAACCCAGTACAGAATCAGCGCTCTAACAACAAGAAATTATCACGTAAAGAAGAGGAATTAAGTTTTATTTGTGCCTTAAGAAAGCGGGAAACAGACAGTATACAGTATACAGTATATATATATATATATATATATATATATATATATATATATATATATATATATATATATATATATATAATTAGTGGAGTATGATTCATTTATTTGCGCTCCTGTTTGATTTTATGGTAGGTGACTGTCGGGGCTAAGTACCCTCATGTAGAAGGGTATATCTTTTTCTGTCAATTTGTGTTGATGCTGAGATGCAGGATTGGCTTAACAGGCCAGCACATGGCATTCATGCTTATTGATGAAGGGAGGCGCAAGAATGGCGCCGGTTGTTTATGTGTGATGTTACTTACCGTGAGAAATCAAGCAGAAAATGCGAATAAGACACGACACAGATAGTATTAGATAACACTTGAATCTCAGAGGAGGTGACTCTTGAGCAAATGCGATTTGCTTTGAGTTTCCAATATATGATCGTGGTTTACCAGTTTTCTACAGGGCTCAACTTACTGTCAACCCAGCTCCAACCCCCGTCCCATCGTTGCAATGTAGCATCCTTGTGCTAGTTTTACAAATACTTCAATGGATTGTGCTCCAATGAATTGGCTACTCTGGTGCCCCCTCGACGTAAATTCACTAGACTAACTGGACAATCAGCTAAATCCTATCCATTCACTGTGGAGGTTTCCAGATATCGGACAACTTTCTACTCAAATAGCTTCTTTCCTCGTGCTGCTAGCCTCTGGAACTCCCTCCCTGCCCCCTATTTCCCCGACAGTACTGACATGCAGAAATTTAAAACTAATGTAAACAGACATCTCGCTGCACAGCTCCCAACTTAAGTTGACCCCCCCCCCAAAAAAATATTTAAACACTTCTCCCCTTTTTCTCAGTAGCCCCTTACGTCTACAGTGGCGGCCTGTTTTGTTTGGAGTGAACTATGTTAAAAAAAAATAATAGAGTATAGAGATGTGTCTTTGGATCTCACTTTATTATGGTAGAAAGTCAAAAGAGAAGTTATATGTTCTCTATGTCGAACGATGACGCAAAGAGGAACTTATTGGGGTATAAGAAGAATTCGTGCAAGTAAATGGAAAGTTTAGCGAGAGTTTTATTTATTTTTGTAGGGGTAAGTTCCGGATAGTGTATTAAAGGTCACTTTTGGTAATATCCTAGTAGATTTTCGTAGGTCTCGGGTCACTTTTAATAATTCGTCAAGACGGGACGAATGTAACAATATTTAAATGCGTATGTGTCAAAAATAATGTTTAAAACGGTATTTTCCACAGAAAGCTAGAGTAAACATAAGATTAAATCAAAGGTTTAAAATTAGAACGTATCTGAATATTGCGTCAAAAGGAAGTCGCCAGAGGCAAGTAGCAGATAGGTTGATCAAATATTTTTTCTGGACTGCGGAAGAGAGCCTTCGGTATTTTGGAGAGCTTTCATGTGGTTTGGGCATTGGATGTGTACACCTGTATAGTGTGGAAGAAAGAGAAGAAAACTAAAACATTGGTAAAACTGCTGCATCATGAAAGAACAACAACAGAAACGAATAAGAGAGAAAGCGAATTACTGTTACGTCTTATATATCCTATCAAAACTTCAGCTGCTTACATAATTAGCCGCCGTCCGGATAATCTGTTGGAATTTAAAACATTGGTCTTCGTATTGCCATGTTTTTTTCTTAATTGCATTCTTGAACGCGCGGTAAGTTTTGATAAGCTGCTTTGATATGACTAATGAATTAATTGGTCACAAATTGTTGTTTTGACATCATTGCTTATGACACATATTATGATTTGAAAAGAAAAGTCAGTTTTAATGCTAGAAAGATATATGGGTAAGAATTCTCATGATAAATTCAGACAGTTAAGTTTAGTAAATTCTAAATTATTCAGGATCAAAAACCAGAGAAACTTAAACTTTTTTTTTCATATATTTCCAAACACAATGTAAATGTTACAAAAAAGTCGATAAGTTAAGTCAATAATTTGAGATGTTCTTGGAAATCCGGACACATTATGTCACTCGGGTCACTCGAGTTCTTAACTGTCATCTCTTCTTTGTTACACACTAATACCTTAAAATCTACTTGGCACACCACAACAGTACTTCCACGACTTGATTACAAAAGAGAGAAAGATGGAGGGTCAGGACCAATCCTCGATTCATAAGCGTAAGTGAGCGACGGTCTGCGCTATAAAAAGCTAAAGAATTTTCGCGGTTTCCCTACAGCTGTATATCCAAAGTGATGTCAAATCTTTACTTCATCAGGAATTGATGGGTTAATACATGACCTTGTGTATGAATTTTATCTACTTACAAGTTTGGTTAAAATAGCAGCGGAAAGTCGTTTACATTTGATTATTAACAATAGTCGTTTACAAATTGATTATTTACTATAGATATTGCGCATATACCTAAATTTAAACATTGAATGACGCATCATCGAAGAATTGCCGCTTTCTGGGTTGGAATCTATCAACCTAACATTTATTGTTGGTTAGTTTTGGGTCTTGAAGTAGTATTTCTTAGCTCCTTACATTACGTGACTTGTCTGGAGCGATTTCCATAAATAAATACGTCACAAATCTCGATCTCACATCTCATGGTCCTCACGGTATTCAAGGAGCACTAAGCTGCAACTAAGATTTTCGGATTTTTTTTTATCCAGTGCGAATTATTATGATGCAGGCCACTCTCTCCAACATGTAGGTACTTTCATCTCGTCCATCGTCTCCAGCTCTCAACCCCATCAGTAGTGCATAGAAACAGGTATCCGTTGCGCTTTACTGCAATTAAATACTTTAACTGGTTATGAAGGCATATAAAAAAATATCAAATTTAACCCGAACACCCGGAATTTGGACACAATTAATTTTATTAAAATTTGTTTCACGGGAAAAATGAATTAAAATTTCACTTTTGAAAGATTTTAAAACGTGATTGGATCCAAGGAGTATTTGATGCACATTATGCTGTCTAAGGTTTTAATGAATCGTTAATTTAATGCTACCAAGACAAAGATTATTTTCTTCAACAATTATAAGAAACCTTTCTAACCACGGAGTATCGATTGCTATGGCCGATAGCACCATTCACGAGAGTAAAGCGTTCAAACTTTCGACCTAACGTTCACAGGTAACATGGCTTAGAATAAATACACAGAAGATACCGCCGAGTTTGCTCCAAAGTGGCTCTCTCTCTACCGAGCTAGAAAAGGTATCACTCCTGCCAATATCATATATATCTATAAAGCCACCGTCTGCCCAAATCTGGGTTTGATGCATCAACCACGAGTCTCTCTATCTTGGACAGGGTGCGAAAAAGAGTCTCTAACCGAATAGGTCCTGTGCTGTCTACCAGCACCACCTCTTGTCCCATCGCCGCAATGTTGCATCCCTCTGTGCTTGTTTTATAGGTATTTTCCCCGGGATGTGTTTCGACGAACTTACTTCACTTGGACTCCAACGTTTCACTGATTGTACCAACATGCAAAAATTTAAATGTAGTGTGAACAAACATATTTCTGCACAACTATTCCCAACTTAGGATACGTACTATAAAACTGCCCTCTAATCACAGTAGACTCTTCCGCCTCAATATCAATATGCCTTGTTTGGGGTTAAATAAAGTAAAAGAAAAAGGTAACCCTGCAACTGAAGCAACTCGAAATATTAACTCGGCTTATGAAGAAGACTGCCTGAATAAAAGAACTTGCAGAATATGAAGATAGTTCATAACACCCAGTCGAGTTTGTCGAAGAACTCCTCGTGGTACGATTTAAAGTAAACGTGCCTCATCAATAAAATAATTAACGATAAAGCTGTTCTCAAACCATCGTCTTTTTTAACAACTTGGAAAGATTCCTAAATTTCAGGAAACTGAAATCCAAACAGAGCTTATGGGATTTCCTAATATTTTTTTTTACTTAGAAATGTTGATCGGTGCACTCTACTTAGTTTCATTCTAGCTCAAAATGTTTCTTGTTTCTTTGTATTTAATTCTACATTTCTTTTAGAAGCGACCCTTTAATAACCTTCGAGATAACAAAGGCTGATACACTTTGCAGATTACCGTTTTTACGGCCGCATTTCCCCACCAACAGATTCGTTATTCAAAAGAAAGTTGTCTTATTGAAAATAGTCTTTTATTAAGTTGGCAATGAACCAAAAAAGTTGATGTCTTGAAAAAAATTGCTTTGCTTCATTTTCTCGCCTGAAAATTTTAAAGAAATAAAATGGATATGGAGGCTGCCAATTCGTCTCCGCGTGCAACCATTCCCTTTATTTGGCGACAAAATGTATTCCTTGTTTTGGCGGATAACCAGATGGAGAATTTGTGTGTACGTGACTACATATGTGATCTTTAAGTTAAGGAGTGCGTGATTGTTGGAATAGATACCGTCGTGGGGTTATAGAATCAGTCGAGGTAAAATCCTATCGGATCTCTGGTGGTCATTCACGCACTAATACCACCGCTAGCGTTTTTGTCAACAATGATTCACTGCTTATCCAGGTCAAAAGTCACTCAATGAAAAGGGTTTATCTTGTAGCAAGATGAGAAGCTGGTTTGTTAAAATAACGTTAAGAATGGTAAATTTCTACGTAAGGTTAAAATTAAGTAGAGTGGGATTTTCCAGTTGGAAATCAATTAACAAGTACGTCTTACGACAGTGACGTTACATGCACAGGAAGCGACTAATCTAATGTGGTGAATTGGTAGTGAGAATCGTTCCCTTTCATATGGACTAGCAGAGAGTGAGAAGGGATAAAAGAGAACAGTGGGTTTAGATAGCTACTGTCTGACTGTGGGGTTGGGGTTTGGTGTTTTATATGTATACATGTAGTTCGGGTGAGCTAAGGTAAGCGTGTCTTGCTACAATATGTCGTGAAACATAACTGAATCAAATAAAACACAGTAACCTTACATTAATACCCAATATTAATATCAAGAAGATAGCATCCGGAGTAGATGTTAAATATATCAAGACCCATTCACAATTATTCCAAACATTTTTAGCCGACCGCTATTATGGAAGAGATTCTCCCTTTTTTCACCGGTCATAAACTCCGCTTTCTCACCCTAACCTGGCCACATCACAAACCACACAATGAGTACCGGAAAGTATATATAAAGTCATAATAACGCCTTTTATACTCACACATTAATACCATTAAATGATAAATAAAAATAACATACGAATCCTTTAATAATATTAATACACCTTCAATATACAATTAATAATAGGCAAACATATAAACACATATAATACCGGATTCCACGAAATACGAAATAAAACCGCTAGCCGATTAAACATAAATTAATAAAACTTTAATATCCCTAAATCAAAATACATAAAATAAACAGATAAAAAAATTACCTCATTAATAAATAAATTTCATATGTATTTAAACAATTTAAAAATTAAAATAAAAGATAATCAATAAACATAACTGAATTAAATAAAACACAATAACCTTAAATATTAAACCTAACTCATACAGAAACAACTATATTAATATTAAAATTGAAAATAGTAGCCTTTATCAATGCAAGATTAATTAATTTTTTTCTTACTTTAATCTTATTAATTTCGGAATAATATTTTATCATCAGAGTTGACCAGTATTGTATCATTTTTTTTTTTTAAAGAACAAAAATAAACAAACTTTTCTTTTGTTTTTATATAATGTCCTTGTTAGTGGGTGTTATCCGCGGAGATGTTTTTGGCGGTTATGAATTCAAATGTTGGTTATAGAACGAAGACGTATTGCATGGTCGAAGTTTACTTAAAAGCATTGGTGAGTCAGTATTATAAAAATTGAAAATAGAAGCCTTTATCAATGCAGGATTAATGAATTTTTTCTTACTTTTCAAAAAACAAAAATAAACAAACTTTTTTTGTTTTCTGATATAATGTCCTTGTTAATGGGTGTTATCTGCAGGGATGTTCTTGGTGGTTATACATTGAAATTCTGGTTGTAGAACGAAGAAAGCATTGGCATGCTCGAAGTTTAGAAAGATGGGTCGTTCACTTAAAAGCATTGGTGAGTCAGTATTATAAAAATTGAAAATAGAAGCCTTTATCAATGCAAGATTAATTTATTTTCATACTTTAATCTTATTAGTTTCGGAATAATATTCCATCATCAGAGTTGACCAGTATTGTGTCATTTTTTTCCAAAAAAAAAAATAAACAAACGTTTTTTTTGCTTTTTGATATAATGTCCTTGTTAATGGGTGTTATCTGCAGGGATGTTCTTGGTGGTTATAAATTAAAATTCTGGTTGTAGAACGAAGAAAGCATTGGCATGCTCGAAGTTTAGAAAGATAGGTCGTTCATTTAAAAGAATTGGTTAGCACCCCAAGTAAATGTTAAATCCATAAAAATCCATTCACTATCATCAAAAATCTGTTTATTCAACTCTGCTTTCTTACTTCAACCGAGTGACATCAGAAATCACATGAGTAACGGAAATTATATATATATATATATATATATATATATATATAATTTCCGTTACTCATGTGATGTGATAAAATAAGTTATTATATATTTATGTAAATATATAATAACCTCTTTTATAATCTAACATAAACATTCTGCAATGATGAATAAAAAATATCATATGGATCCTTTAATAATATTAATATACCTTAAATGTGCAATTACTTACAGCGATCACACAAACACATAAATACCCGACATCACGAAATACGAAATTAAACCACCAGGTAGTCATATAAATGAATAAAACTTTAAGATAATACACTTACATCAAAATACATAAAAAAAACAGATAAACAAATTACCTCCGTGATAAAAACAACAACAAATAATCAATATAAGCAGATACGGAACTTCCCCGCAAAGGGGCAGTTTAAAAAAGGACACCGCCAACTCACACACGGTGAATATTGCTTTTTTAACCGATTTTTCCATTCTTTCCAGTTTTCTTTCGTTTCTTAAGATGTTGATGATTTGAAGCAGAAACAAAAGGAATTTTCTAAACGTAGTAATAATGAAACCCAGGTTCATCTAAAGAAAATGTAATGTGTAGTCATGTCTGGAGTATTCGCTGCTTTCATTTCCGGAAATAACATAAACGCTGTGAACCGTAATAAAATGTGCCATTGTTTCTTTGAAGACATTTATTATCAGATCTGCACGCGCGTGCGGTCCTGATCAAAGATGACGAGCTGGATGAATCAAATTACCACCATATCGCTATATCATCATCATACTCATCATCAGACAAAATTCGAGTCAAACTATAGTGCAAATTCTATTTTGACAACTTTCATATATAAAATAGTATTACAATGAAAATGTGGTATCTGAGTGTAAATGAAACCACGTAACTATTCTCAAATATAGTGGGTGTTTTTTAGATTTAAATTGTTTGTGATTCCGTTTTTTAAATGATAGATAAAGTTTCCATGCAAACCTCTCTGATGGGTTTGTATCCGCCCGAGATATATTTCAATTAAAACGTAATTTAACTTAAATACAATGAATAAAATACTGTTGATATGAAATGGAACATATGCGTCCATCTAACTGGGTGTCTCCAGGTCGCGCGGCCACAGTTTGTTTTTTCCTGTTCGGAACGCGGTCGTTAAATGGATGTGGACGTAACGGAAATCGAGCGGGTGACTGCACATTCAGAAAATATCCAGAAGCGCAGCCTCACCACTGGGTGTAGTTTAAGGTCACATTCAGAAGCAGGTTGTTGTGGACAGGATGTGGGTCATAGTTGGTAGCGTTCGAAATGTAGTTTATTTTACGGACACATCAACACTTTTCAAGGTATTTAATGTCGAATGCAGTTATTTTGATAAAACATTTTATGTTTAAAATTCTGTACGCAAATTGTTAGTAAATTAATCTGTTCTGTGGACGTATATTTTGTAAATAAACAGTCTGTAATGTATAAATCATCTTCACACATAAATCGAACACTGACAGGTACAACCACTCAAAGCCAAAGATGACCTGTTAGTAATAACAAGCAAATGGTGACTCTACACTTACTAAAGATATTAAATTGAGCACACACCACCGAATGATGTTTTGTATTATACCCAGGAGAGCATGGGTATTTGATATGGTTTGGAAATTGGATAAACAGTCAAAAAAGTAGAACAGAGAGACACAAATGGTTTTTGGGATTATGAGAAAAAATTTTGACTAAGGATTGCTGATACAGTTTAGTGTCGTGCTCAGTATATTTTTGACTGAATCCATAGATGAGACCCCGACAAGTCCTACCACTGCGGGTTATAATTAGCCTGAGAGTAATGTGAGTTAAGGGAAAAACTTGCTGCTCTAATAGCTTCTATCCTCGGATCATTTACCTTTGGAATTCCCTCCATGCTCCCTGTTTACCGACCGTACCAACAAGCAGAAATTAAAATGTAATGTAAACAAGCATCTCAATGCACACCTCTTCACTGATGATGTAGGGGGTACAAATCTGGTCCCTAATAACAGTACTCAGTGAGAATATGCCTTGTTTGGAGTAACTTGCCACATCTGGGGAGTTGCCGCTTAGAGAACTCTCTCTTGTCTTGACAGAGTTCAAAGTCGCTTTCGGAATCAAGTAGGGGTGTCCTCTTCTCTTCCTTGCAGTTTCTTTCTCACAGAAGAGACGTTGCTAGTCTTTCTCTGCTCTATCGCTGTTTTCATGGTAGGTGCTCGACTGAGCTCTAATCTCCGGTGTCCCTCAGTAAAACATTCACAGCAAAAACTCGTCTATCTACAACCACTGTAGATAATTTTCCTTTCTTCCTTTGTTTACATAGAACTAAACGGAACTTCCATGAACAGAGTTTCTTTCCAAGAACTTTACGTCTTTGGAACACAATACCACGGGGCTGCTTCCTAGTTCACTACAGTATGATCGTTTTCAAGTCCAATGTTAACAAATTCTTGTTGAGCCGTCCCATTAAGTAATCTACTTCAGCCCAGATCCAACTATGGTCTGCAACCCCCAACGTATTTGTCTCGCCATTTCTTAACAAAACAATCATTAAACCTTGTCCTCAAGTGGCCTCTCGGCCTTGATGGGTCGTGTCTTCCCAGTAAACAAAATTAGAAATTAAAAAATTAAAGAAAAAACGTGTGAATATACACTCTTAAGGGCTTCCAACTTGGGGTTTCACCATTGGATACTTTTGACATATTTAATAGTATTTGATATGTATATTAAATGTATATTAAATGTATATTAAATGTATATGAAATGTATATTAAATATACATTTAATATACATGTTAAATGTATGTTAAATGTATGTGAAATGTATATGAAATGTATGTTAAATGTATATTAAATGTATATTAAATGTATGTTAAATGTATATGAAATGTATGTTAAATGTATATGAAATGTATATGAAATGTATGTTAAATGTATATGAAATGTATATAAAATGTATATTAAATGTATATTAAATGTATATGAAATGTATATTAAATATACATTTAATATACATGTAAAAAGTATGTTAAATGTATATGAAATGTATATGAAATGTATGTTAAATGTATATTAAATGTATATTAAATGTATGTTAAATGTATATGAAATGTATGTTAAATGTATATGAAATGTATATGAAATGTATGTTAAATGTATATGAAATGTATGTGAAATGTATGTTAAATGTATATTAAATGTATATTAAATGTATGTTAAATGTATATGACATGTATATGAAATGTATGTTAAATGTATATGAAATGAATATGAAATGTATGTTAAATGTATATTAAATGTATATTAAATGTATGTTAAATGTATATTAAATGTATATTAAATGTATGTTAAATGTATATGAAATGTATATGAAATGTATGTTAAATGTATATGAAATGTATATGAAATGTATATGAAATGTATATGAAATGGATGTTAAATGTATATGAAATGTATAAGAAATGTATGTTAAATGTATATTAAATGTATATTAAATGTATGTTAAATGTATATGAAATGTATGTTAAACGTATATGAAATGTATAAGAAATGTATGTAAAATGTATATGAAATGTATATGAAATATATGCTAAATGTATATTAAATGTATATTAAATGTATGTTAAATGTATATAAAATGTATATGAAATGTGTGTTAAATGTATATGAAATGTATATGAAATGTATATGAAATGTATATTAAATGTATGTTAAATGTATATGAAATGTATATTAAATGTATATGAAATGTATGTTAAATGTATGTTAAATGTATATAGAAATGTATATTAAATGTATGTTAAATGTATATGAAATGTATATTAAATGTATATTAAATGTATATGAAATGTATATTAAATGTATATTAAATGTATATTAAATGTATATGAAATGTATATTAAATGTATATGAAATGTATGTTGAATGTATATGAAATTTATATTAAATGTATATGAAATGTATGCTAAATGTACGTTAAATGTATATGAAATGTATATTAAATGTATGTTAAATGTATATTAAATGTATATGAAATGTATGTTAAATGTATATTAAATGTACATTACATGTATAGGAAATGTATATTAAATGTATATGAAATGTATATTAAATGTATATTGAATGTATATTAAATGTATATTAAATGTATATTAAATGTATGTTAAATGTATATTATATGTATATGATATGTATTTTAAATGTATTTTAAATGTATATTAAATGTATATTAAATGTATATGAAATGTATATTAAATGTATATTAAATGTATATTAATGTATATGAAATGTATATTAAATGTATATTAAATGTATATGAAATGTATATAAAATGTACGTTAAATGTATATTAAATGTATATTAAATGTATATTAAATGTATATTAAATGTATATGAAATGTATGTTAAATGTATATGAAATGTATATTAAATGTATGTTAAATGTATATGAAATGTATATGAAATGTATATGAAATGTATGTTAAATGTATATTAAATGTATATTAAATGTGTATGAAATGTATATTAAATGTATATTGAATGTATATTAAATGTATATTAAATGTATATTAAATTTATGTAAAATATATATTAAGTGTATATGAAATGTATATGAATGTATATTTAATGTATATCAAATGTATGTTTAATGTATATGAAATGTATATTCAATGTATATGAAATGTATATTAAATGTATATTAAATGTATATGAAATGTATATTAAATGTATATGAAATGTATATTAAATGTATATGAAATGTATATTAAATGTATATGAAATGTATATGAAATGTATATTAAATGTATATTAAATGTATATGGAATGTATATTAAATGTACATTAAATGTATATTGAATGTATATAAAATGTATATTAAATGTATATTAAATGTATATGAAATGTATATTAAATGTATATGAAATGTATTTGAAATGTATATGAAATGTATATGAAATGTATATTAAATGTATGTTAAATTTATATTAAATGTATATTAAATGTATGTTAAATGTATATTAAATGTATATGAAATGTACATTAAATGTATATGAAATGTATATTAAATTTATAATAAATGTATATGAAATGTATATTAAATGTATATTAAATGTATACGAAATGTATATTAAATGTATGTTAAATGTATATTAAATGTATATGAAATGTATATTAAATGTATATTAAATGTATATGAAATGTATATTAAATGTATATTAAATGTATATTAAATATATATTAAATGTATATGAAATGTATATTAAATGTATATGAAATGTATGTTGAATATATATGAAATTTATATTAAATGTATATGAAATGTATGCTAAATGTACGTTAAATGTATATGAAATGTATATTAAATGTATGTTAAATGTATATTAAATGTATATGAAATGTATGTTAAATGTATATTAAATGTACATTACATGTATAGGAAATGTATATTAAATGTATATGAAATGTATATTAAATGTATATTGAATGTATATTAAATGTATATTAAATGTATATTAAATGTATGTTAAATGTATATTAAATGTATATGAAATGTATTTTAAATGTATTTGAAATGTATATTAAATGTATATTAAATGTATATGAAATGTATATTAAATGTATATTAAATGTATATTAATGTATATGAAATGTATATTAAATGTATATTAAATGTATATGAAATGTATATTAAATGTACGTTAAATGTATATTAAATGTATATGAAATGTATATTAAATGTATATTAAATGTATATGAAATGTATATGAAATGTATGTTAAATGTATATGAAATGTATATTAAATGTATGTTAAATGTATATGAAATGTATATGAAATGTATATGAAATGTATGTTAAATGTATATTAAATGTATATTAAATGTATATTAAATGTGTATGAAATGTATATTAAATGTATATTGAATGTATATTAAATGTATATTAAATGTATATTAAATTTATGTAAAATATATATTAAGTGTATATGAAATGTATATGAATGTATATTTAATGTATATCAAATGTATGTTTAATGTATATGAAATGTATATTCAATGTATATGAAATGTATATTAAATGTATATTAAATGTATATGAAATGTATATTAAATGTATATGAAATGTATATTAAATGTATATGAAATGTATATTAAATGTATATGAAATGTATATGAAATGTACATTAAATGTATATTAAATGTATATGGAATGTATATTAAATGTACATTAAATGTATATTGAATGTATATAAAATGTATATTAAATGTATATTAAATGTATATGAAATGTATATTAAATGTATATTAAATGTATATGAAATGTATATGAAATGTATATGAAATGTATATGAAATGTATGTTAAATGTATATGAAATGTATATTAAATGTATGTTAAATGTATATTAAATGTATATGAAATGTACATTAAATGTATATGAAATGTATATTAAATTTATAATAAATGTATATTAAATGTATATGAAATGTATATTAAATGTATGTTAAATGTATATTAAATGTATATGAAATGTATATTAAATGTATATTAAATGTATATGAAATGTATATTAAATGTATATTAAATGTATATTAAATGTATATTAAATGTATATGAAATGTATATAAAATGTATATTAAATGTATATGAAATGTATGTTGAATGTATATGAAATTTATATTAAATGTATATGAAATGTATGCTAAATGTACGTTAAATGTATATGAAATGTATATTAAATGTATGTTAAATGTATATTAAATGTATATGAAATGTATGTTAAATGTATATTAAATGTACATTACATATATAGGAAATGTATATTAAATGTATATGAAATGTATATTAAATGTATATTGAATGTATATTAAATGTATATTAAATGTATATTAAATGTATGTTAAATATATATTAAATGTATATGAAATGTATTTTAAATGTATTTGAAATGTATATTAAATGTATATTAAATGTATATGAAATGTATATTAAATGTATATTAAATGTATATTAATGTATATGAAATGTATATTAAATGTATATTAAATGTATATGAAATGTATATTAAATGTACGTTAAATGTATATTAAATGTATATGAAATGTATATTAAATGTATATTAAATGTATATGAAATGTATGTTAAATGTATATGAAATGTATATTAAATGTATGTTAAATGTATATGAAATGTATATGAAATGTATATGAAATGTATGTTAAATGTATATTAAATGTATATTAAATGTATATTAAATGTGTATGAAATGTATATTAAATGTATATTGAATGTATATTAAATGTATATTAAATGTATATTAAATTTATGTAAAATATATATTAAGTGTATATGAAATGTATATGAATGTATATTTAATGTATATCAAATGTATGTTTAATGTATATGAAATGTATATTCAATGTATATGAAATGTATATTAAATGTATATGAAATGTATATTAAATGTATATGAAATGTATATGAAATGTATATGAAATGTATATTAAATGTATATGAAATGTATATGAAATGTATATTAAATGTATATTAAATGTATATGGAATGTATATTAAATGTACATTAAATGTATATTGAATGTATATAAAATGTATATTAAATGTATATTAAATGTATATGAAATGTATATTAAATGTATATTAAATGTATATTAAATGTATATAAAATGTATATGAAATGTATATTAAATGTATGTTTAATGTATATGAAATGTATATGAAATGTACATTAAATGTATATGAAATGTATATTAAATTTATAAAAAATGTATATGAAATGTATATTAAATGTATATTAAATGTATATGAAATGTATATTAAATGTACATGAAATGTATATTGAATGTATATTAAATGTATATTAAATGTATATGAAATGTATATGAAATGTATATTAAATGTATATTAAATGTATATGAAATGTATGTTAAATGTATATGAAATGTATGTTAAATGTATATTAAATGTATATGAAATGTATGTTAAATGTATATGAAATGTATATGAAATGTTTATTAAATGTATATTAAATGTATATTAAATGTATATTAAATGTATGTTAAATGTATATCAAATATATATAAAATGTATATGTAATGTATGTTAAATGTATATGAAATGTATATGAAATGTATATTAAATGTATATGAAATGTATATGAAATGTTTATTAAATGTATATTAAATGTATATTAAATGTATATTAAATGTATGTTAAATGTATATCAAATATATATAAAATGTATATGTAATGTATGTTAAATGTATATGAAATGTATATGAAATGTATATTAAATGTATATGAAATGTATATTAAATGTATATTAAATGTATATGAAATGTATGTTAAATTTATATGAAATGTATCTTAAATGTATGTAAAATGTATATTAAATGTATATGAAATGTATGTTAAATGTATATGAAATGTATATGAAATGTTTATGAAATGTATATTAAATGTATATGAAATGTATGTGAAATGTATGTTAAATGTATATGAAATGTATATGAAATGTATTTTAAATGTATTTGAAATGTATATGAAATGTATATGAAATGTATATTAAATGTATGTTAAATTTATATTAAATGTATATGAAATGTATATGAAATGTATGTTAAATGTATATTAAATTTAGAAAAAATGTTGTTTGTTTGTTTTAAGAGTTAGAGTGACAAGATATTTTACAAGGCAGATTTGCCTTAAAAGTCATGACAAACAAATAACAACAATTGAATGTGTTTGCTTTCCACGTGTACGTATTCTTTTGCTTAAATTTCTAAGCTGTGTCTTGTTATACTATGACGTGTATTGATATCGATTATAATAAGCGTCTCCCAACCTTGTCCAATGATCTTTCTAATTTGTGTATTAAACATAAGCGCAGAGAGAGAGAGAGAGAGAGAGCGGGAGGTATATCACAGATTAAAGTGGTTCACCTTATTTAATGTGTATTTCTTTTTCTTAAGGGGAGACGAATTGATTTATCAGAATTGTATACGCACTCACGCTTTCTTTTTCGTTTTAACTTCGTTACTTTTTACGCTGAATCGGCAGAAGAGAAATGTCGCTAACTTATTGATCGATTGAAGAAAAGGCGTTAGAATAAATAGGGGAGGGAGTATAAGAACGAAACGCAAAACGACCATGAACGCTGAGATAGTTCATTCTGATTAGTCCGATTTTCAGGTTCACATCTTCAAAGGGTTTCCTCAGAATAATTGATATCTCGCCTTGTACTTAAAGAGCGTTCAGTTCTAAGCCCAGCTGCGACAATGGATAGAGTTGCAGCTCCAACTAGATTGCGTCAGCGTTTCAAGCGTAGTTTTATATTAAATGTTACCAAGAAATATAGGCATAATTGATACCGCTGGCGGCTATGGAATATTTCTTGCCGATTCAAACACGTTCAAATGATAATTTACGTGCTAATACTGTTGGACAAGGCATGAAACCACAACCCTCTCCCCCGAGCTATATGTAAAACAGAAACGTGTACAATAGGTATTATATGGCGATAGATCCTAATCTTTTCATCATTCAATTGCCAATCTATATATCTCATTATATATATATATATATATATATATATATATATATATATATATATATATATATATATATATGTATATATATATATGTATATATATATATATGTATATATATATGTATATATATATAACATCCATCTAGATGGACACTGTAAGTGTAGTATTCACACGGCATGATGTCGCTAGCTATAAACGCATCGTTCTTTTCATTACGTTGAACGCTCTTATGACGTCAAGCCGCCGGATAAAGTGGCCCAGTGATTCTAGATGTCGGGATTTGAGTTGTAAAATACTCGGAATCCGGAGTTTCGAATCGCATGATCGGTAGTGAATAATCATATATCTATGCTGACGAGTCCCGATTATAAAGATTATATACGTTTATATACGTACATAGATAATAAACAAAAACAAATATTATATATATATGTATATGTATATGTATATATCATTAACCATTTACATCATCCCACTAGCACAACTGAAAAAGAACTTTCTTTTCTCCCTTCGTGTACTAAGCGTCCGGTGGAATTTCCAAGATTCTTTCCGAGGTCTTCCATAGAACATATTACAACGGAATTGCTTCCCTGCGGACTACAACATAATCGTCTTCAAATATAAAGGTCAACAAATATTTGTCATAAACCGTCTTGATTGGTAATAATATTTTCTTCATTTCATTAGTCGTTTTCAATCATCTCCTAATATTCATCATTAAACAGACAATACATTTATCTCGTTAACTCTTATCTTCAAGTGGCTTTTGATCTTTATAAGCGGTGATTCTTTAGTAAAAAAAAACATATTAAAAACGAAAATAATTTAATTTCAAATTAAAATAAATGAATTTCAAATCTAAACAAATAGATCTAAACTGGATTACATAAATAAAAATTCAAACCAGATTAATTAAAACGTAATCAGTTAAACTTAAAGCAATTTAATTTAAAGCACACATGAGTAAATTTCAATTAAAAGCAACCGAATTTCAAATTAAAACAACTAAAATTCAAATCAGAGAAATGAATTTCCAATCAGAATTGTTATTTAAATTAAAACAACTGACTTTCAAAAATAAAATAAACGAATGTCATATCAAAACAACTGAATTATATTACTCAATGAAATTAAACCATATAAAATCAAAATGAATAAACTTCAATTCAAACAACTGAATTGTAAATAAAAATTGAATAGATTTCAAATAAAAACATATGAACCTCAAATTATCCAACTGAATTATATAAAGTCAAATTAAGTCAGATTAAATGTTATTAAAATGAATATAAATTAAGTTTCTCAATTATATTTGGCTTCCTGACACAAATATTAAAAGTTTCATGATTGCATATAAATATGGCACTTATCTCTTTTTGACTTTGTGACTTTTCGGAAATGGTTGAGAGAAGAGAATCCTTTTACTGAATTAAACAATATATATAATAAAGAATACACAGTCGAAGTGTGACTTATTTTGTTATATATTTAGGTGGCCTTGAAGAGGTGTAAATGGAAAATAAGTTGTCAAAAGTTCAAATGTTCAAAAGTGACATGCATAGGAATATATAAATTATAGAGAAAAACAGAAGTATTAATAAGTATTCTGGGGGCGAAAACTTCCTTTAAATCGAAACTGAAACGCACGTGTTAAAATGTAAGTTGTTAATCATACCCAGTAGTAGACTTTCTCACCTTCTTTCTCTCTCCCTCTCACTTTCTCTCTCTCTTTCTCTGCCACTGCGCGAATAATGTACGCGTGATAATAAAAAATTATACTTTCCGTATATTTTTTTTTGCGTTATTGGTAATTAACAACGATCCGGCTACAGACAGACGACCCCTAAATCATCGCTACCGTTTCAATGATCCGTATTATCTCATCATCTCGTAAGGTCGCTATAATCATCATCGTATCAATTTCCCAACATGTAGATAGTATTCGACACTTTTGTATGTATAACCGTTAAAATCAATGTCGACGACAGACGTTGACACTTGGCGTTAAGTTTAGGTAAAAACAGATTTACGAACTCAATGAAATAACAAATCACTAAGTTTTTCTCTAGGTTATCTCGTCTCTAATTTTCCTCTATTGCAAGTTTGGATTAAGTAATTTAGCTTAAAAACGTTTCGAATTTATGTTTTCTTTGTTTAGTGGTATTTTCCTGTATAGTGAGATAAATCATTTTTCTGGAAAGGGAGTCGCCACAGTCTATCCGGAAAATACACTAAACCTGACGATTATAAAATCGATATTTTTATGTATGATATTTAATGTGTAAAAAGCCCTCGAGTCAACTTATTACTCACCTGTTAAAGCGAATGACGTCTGAGGAGATGACGTTCAAGCTCTGTCCCCGAACACTTAATTCTGTTAAAACTTGGCATCTCTTAAAACATCTGAGACTTGTCAAAAAGCAGTTTCCTCTTAAAACATCTGAGACTTGTCAAAAAGCAGTTTCCTCTTAAAACATCTGAGACTTGTCAAAAAGCAGTTTCCTCTTAAAACATCTGAGACTTGTCAAAAAGCAGTTTCCTCTTAAAACATCTGAGACTTGTCAAAAAGCAGTTTCCTCTTAAAACATCTGAGACTTGTCAAAAAGCAGTTTCCTCTTAAAACATCTGAGACTTGTCAAAAAGCAGTTTCCTCTTAAAACATCTGAGACTTGTCAAAAAGCAGTTTCCTCTTAAAACATCTGAGACTTGTCAAAAAGCAGTTTCCTCTTAAAACATCTGAGACTTGTCAAAAAGCAGTTTCCTCTTAAAACATCTGAGACTTGTCAAAAAGCAGTTTCCTCTTAAAACATCTGAGACTTGTCAAAAAGCAGTTTCCTGTTTTCATTCATCAGTCACAGGAATCCATAAAATAGACCTAACCATTTTCTCATTTTTTTCATTTTTAGATATTTCGACTTAGGTTATTTTCTATTGTATGACCTTTTTCTGATTCGTTTTTACTGTTTAGTATTGGTTTAATGATGTCTTCTTATGATCTACTTGCATTGACATACTTTTATACCTACAGGCACACACACACATATATATATATATATATATATATATATATATATATATATATATATATATATATATATATATATATATATATAAAATATGGTGTTTTGTCGTCGCAAGTGGAAGCCGTTTCCGTTCAACCTGTGATATTTTTAAGAGGAACGTGTCTCGCCCAAACTCCACTAACATTAACAATCGACGAAGGTGTGACAAATCGCTACGTTCTCGGGTTCTAAAGAGTTGCAGGGGTGGGGTCGGATATTGATTATACATAAAAAGTATTCATTTAAGGGTCCTTCCTCTTGAGGTGTTTGGGTTTATTCTCGTTGTTGTACTCAACAAGACCACAAATCTACAGTTTTTTTCCTGGACCAGTTGGGTTAGGGTTAGTTTTTTTCCTGGACCGACACTGCATCAACCCAGTTGGGTTTGGGTTAGTTTTTTTCCTGGACCGACACTGCTTCAAACCAGTTGGGTTAGGGTTAGTTTTTTCCCTGGACTGACATAGCATCAACCCAGTTGGGTTTGGGTTAGTTTTTTTCCTGGACCGACACTGCATCAACCCAGTTGGGTTAGGGTTAGTTTTTTTCCTGGACCGACACTGCATCAACCTAGTTGGGTTAGGGTTAGTTTTTTTCCTGAACCGACACTGCATCAACCCAGTTGGGTTAGGGATATTTTTTTGTTGGACCGACACTGCATCAACCCAGTTGGGTTAGGGTTAGTTTTTTTCATGGACCGACACTGCATCAACCCAGTTGGGTTAGGGATAGTTTTTTTCCTGGACCGACACTGCATCAACCCAGTTGCAAATAAAAAGCGACTGCGAAGAATACAGGGACAAGCAGAGAATAACTCGTGTTATTTAGCATTTTTCCTTCTCATAGATTAGTTTCCCTTACCCAAGCTTGACAGTCAAGTGTGCCCTACTATTTATCCAATAGGTGTGTGATTATACATTATTGAAAGTGAATGCATAAATCAAACATAACATGCTGAACCCGCGGTCGGCGTCATAAGCATTATACTACATCGCATAGTGCAATTACTCTATGTTTGTCACAGGTGCTTCTTGGTTTCTATACATATTTTGTATTGCTTGTTACTTAATCGAATTACGTACAAAATATTCAACCGATTTTTGTAAGAAGTGATCGAAAAGTGGCGCATTAATCATAGAAGGGCCAATCATATGTTTGTAAGGATTCAGATAAAAACGTTGAAGAATGAATTTGTTTTCCGGGAACCAAGTGTGGTTTAATAGATATTGACGCAAAATGTGAAACCAAATAAGCCTAGTTCGGAATAACTCTATTCACTTACAACTGCGGAAGGTATGAACACCTTTCCCCCCCATACACACACTGTGAATAAAGTAGTAGCTTTATAATTAATCTTTCATATAAGTTTGCATTTCGATATGCCATAAAACAGACAAAAATACAGGAATTTTATTTTAATTTTTTTCCGAAAGTGGGTATCCTTTGATTATAATGAGGATGTGTGTATTTAAGTGGATAACTACGCGGATTGACGACCTGGGTGTGCTAAGTTCGAATCCGATCGGTTCCATAGTATCATTTTTACTTATGGATATTGACAATCTCTACGTGGTCCCTTCGGCAAGAATGCCAAAAACAGAATTAAGCCGGTTAACAAAGTTGTACCTTGCTGACTCATAGGAATTTACTTTACTATTTGATTATGTAATCAAAGTGATATCAGTGTATTATATCATGAAAGGTATATCATCTTATTATGTACCATGTTAAAACGGTCCAGATGTAATTTTTGCCTTTCTCAACAATTATTCCTTGGCCGTCCTGAAACTTTTCATTCAGTTGTACGTATTGTTGCATATAAATTTTGCAAACTTCTTTTTAATATAAATAAGTGTTATTGATCGCTGATTTTATATTGCTTCATTGTATTTTCAAGTTACGCTTGAGGTCTTAAAAAAACCCCGATTTCTATTTTGTTTTTAATTCTTTTTTGAAATTTTTTGTCACCCTAAGAAAGAGATGATTAACTTTTTCTCCATAACTCGAATAAGATTAAATGATTCTATGTTCGGTGTATCGTGACATAGGTTGCACCATCGTCCGATCTAGTAAAACCTTAACATACATGTATACATTATTATGTAATGGTATCAATTTAATTAAAACTTAATACCCAATTTTAGATGAAATAGTATTCCGTTTTAATACGAGATAAGGGAATATTTCAAAGGATGGCATAATTTAGTCATTTTGAAGATAACGTTTGGGAAAAATATATTTTGTTGTACATAAAAAATTAAAACTTCGAATATGTTTTTTGACAAAGGACTTACTACATAGTGAAACATTGAAATAGTTCTGAACATCGAGACACTGTAAATAAACTGATAATACAAAAATTGATATCGTCTATGTGTAATTTGTAAGGTCTACCCTCACCCGGGTCAATTTATTATCCAGCTTTTAAAGCAGATAACACTTGAAGGAATGCTATTAAAATAAACTCGTTTACTATCCATCGAATGTCACGCCTTAAAACATAAAACTTTATTAAATATATCACATTATCAATTAAAAACATAAAACTTTATTAAATATATTACATTATCAATTAAAAACATAAAACTTTATTAAATATATTACATTATCAATTAAAAAACATAAAACTTTATTAAATATATTACATTATCAATTAAAAAACATAAAACTTTATTAAATATATTACATTATCAATTAAAAACATAAAACTTTATTAAATATATTACATTATCAATTAAAAACATAAAACTTTATTAAATATATTACATTATCAATTAAAAAACATAAAACTTTATTAAATATATTACATTATCAATTAAAAAACATAAAACTTTATTAAATATATTACATTATCAATTAAAAAACATAAAACTTTATTAAATATATTACATTATCAATTAAAAAACATAAAACTTTATTAAATATATTACATTATCAATCAAAAAACATAAAACTTTATTAAATATATTACATTATCAATTAAAAAACATAAAACTTTATTAAATATATTACATTATCAATCAAAAAACATAAAACTTTATTAAATATATTACATTATCAATTAAAAAACATAAAACTTTATTAAATATATTACATTATCAATAAAAAACATAAAACTTTATTAAATATATGACATTATCAATCAAAAAACTTTCCATTTTTGTTAAATTCCAAAAGTTTATTCTTGTTGTTTTCTTCATCACCAATTTGTTTTCCTAACGAATAGAATAATAAGTACATCTTTGTGGCCCAACTCTCAAGTTTAGTTTGATAAAATTTTCAAATTAGCATAAAAAGGGAGGTTAGTTTTATGAGCTGTTTGCTGTCGGACATATTGTTTCTCATTCAATCCCGAACAATGCAGGAATTTATTGCTAGTCAGAAACGAAATTCTTAAACTTCAGTGAATATTTTCATTTACAACTGTCAATATTTAAACTTATGGTCGTTCATATTACTCGAATTACATAAAATACATGATATATTTTTTATTTAAATTAAGATATTATTGATTATTAAATGCAGCGTCTAGCTCAATTACAATCGTGAAATCAGATGTTGTTTTGAGTTACATTGTATTTTAATATTTAATCTGTCAGAATGTTATTTTTAAATACGTAATATTTTAAAACTTCTATTTTCATTGGAAAAGAGTTATCTTCATTTTTGCTGTTTATCCTATTTTATCCTATTTTATAATAAGTAATTAAAACAAAAATACTTTTCGTCCAGGGATCACCCGAATAAAATTATAACTAAGTGAATTTTTATGGGACTTCAATTTAATGTCCTTTCGAATAAATTACATTTTTTTCTTTTTCCTTTATTTATTTATTTTGTTGATTTAGGTGACCAAAGGAAATGAAGTAAATAATTTTCGTTTTTTATTCTTTATATGATTTCTTTTGATTAATACATGGCGAATCCTCCCTCCCCCCCCCCCCAATGTCTCCCATGGAATCGTTAATAAAATGTAAAACATTTTCTGCAGGTTAGCCATGTTTGGTAACAAGTTTATGCTTGACTTGTTCATCAAGTTTCAGTTGTGAATATCCAACAATCTTTGGTTTATGGCCGTTCAATGATATGCTACAAATGTGCACGTCTGTATTGATAAATACCGAGCAGTATCTAGCGGTGTTAAAAGGTTTTTGCCAGACTTGGGTAGACATAAAGGTTCTTTAAGAGTTGACTAGTACTTTAAATAGAGTTTATCAACTCTCCACTCTTGAAATCCATCGTTAGAATGACTTCCATAACATTTTGGTTAACTTCTAATCCATACAAAGTATGATCATGAATGAGCTTCATACTCACCGGACCTTAACCCTCCAACTTTTTTTTATCTGTAGAGCTATCTCAAAGACAATCTCTATAAAACAATCAACAGACTATTCCAGAACTGAAGTGGACCATCAAATCCCAAATCAGTACAGTGCCACGAGACGGGGTGTCTCTGGGGCTATTTTGTGGAACTTGTTTGTAATTAATCAGCAGTCGTTCACTCATGCGCGTTTCTTGAAATAAGGTAGACATTTTGTGTCTAATTGACCTTTTGAGCATTCGTTCCAAAATTTTAACAAACTTACGTAATCCATATTTTAAGATAAATACACTCGACAAGGCAGGTGAAGCTAGGGCAGTAGCGCTTGATATATTCAAGGCCTTTAACAAGGTATGGCATAAACGGTTTCTCCTAGAAATATGGTCATACGGTATTACTGGGCAACTACTTAATATAATTAAATCCTTCCTTACCAAAAGAAAGATCCAGGTTGTTCTCGATGACCGTTCATCTAAGCAACATGACATAAATGCTGGTGTACCCCAGGGATCTATCATTGGACCTTTATTGTTCCTGATCTTCATAAACGATCTCCCTGATGACATTGTGTCTGAGATTGGTGTGTTTGCTGACAACACTATAAATAAATAAAAATAGCATTTACAAAAGTCGTGATGTTTTCAATTTTTTTCTCCGTTTTTGAACTTAGTTCAAAAAGGACAAACACAAATGAAAGATCATTTAATGTTGAACGAGAAAGAAAAGCTGTCATTTGAAAGGGACCACATGGCGTAATTCTCTTCAACTCACGCATACATGTCTTTTTGTGAGTAATGGAAATAATATTATAATAGAAATTGTTTTCATTTGTTAATTTTCTAATGTATTTCTTTAATTTAGTAATTTTTTTACTGATGAACGTTGGTGGAGATATGCGCTCTACCGAGTTGCATCGCATTTGAAAATAGCTTTGTTCGTTGAAGCGGCCTGTTTTTTTTTTGTACTGAACTTAATTCTATATTCTCCATCCTTTCGTCGGAAGCCTTGAATGACCTTAAAGACAACAAAGGCGGACACACTTTGCAGATTAGCGTTCTTCTTATTCTTCCTTTTCTTTACCAGCAGAATCGTCTTATTGAAAATGCCGTTTTATTAAATTGGCAATGAACCAAATATGTGTTGCAATTAATTAGATTCTCCGTTTTATCTTTTTTTTCTTTTTGTAAGTTTGTTTATATTTGGGTCTTATTTAATAGGGTAACTAGTTGGGTGACCGGGTTCGAACCGTGGTACTGACGTTTCTTTTTATGTGAGTGATATCCTTATCTCTCCTGAAGGCCACAGAGCAACAAAACGTTAATCTAACACGTTTCAATTCCGGAAAACCCGAAGAATCTACTAAGACTTCCTGCAATTAGGCGTATCGCTCTGTTCTATTATGCTCACTTTATGAACTGAACCTAACACAGAAAGTGGAAACTTATAGTCAAATGCACCTAATATTTCTACACGAACATTAATAGAACTCACCAAAATTGACAATAATTACAGAAGAATAAAATATTAGATGCACACAAAAGAAAACAAATATAATTAGGTCAACCAGTTCATTTGAAAATGACTTTTTGTTATTCTAGCTGGGTCTCGTACTAAACTAAGAACTTGGATTTAGGGGATAAGGTGATCGTTGTCTATTATCGCTAAACGACGTTTAGAGTAGCGATTACCAACGGTCGAAATGTAAAACGTGAGATCTCAAGACAATCAAAGAATTAAGATATTTCATGAATTGAAATATGAGTAGGATGGAATGGGTTTTTGTAGAAGAGTTTTCACGGGAAACATTCAGTCACGGTTAGGGAATCGGATGACTTGACGAAGTAACGATGTAAGTCGTAAATTATTAGCCATGAACGATAGGATGGTAGAACTCCCTGTCCCACCCCCCTCTCTCTCTCTCTCTCTCTCACTCACTCACTCACTCTCTCTCTCTCTCTCTCTCTCTATATATATATATATATATATATATATAATAGAGAATGGTAGTTTGCTTGAAGCATTGCTGGGAATAGTAGTAGTATGTTTTTAAAAGGCTGTGGGCAATGCAAATTCCGGGTAAGATGCAAGCTGGAAAGAAAGAAAAATAATAAATCGAATACGAAATGTTACTTACTATTTATTTTTTCTTAAAATCTTACATAACAGCAAGTGTGGTGTTAACTGTTTGTGTGATGTCCGGATGATTATAAAAATCATTTATTTAATATTTCGGGAAAGGAAACTTCCTTTTGTCAAAAATACCAGAGGAAAATTCCGTCCGTGCAGAGAATCTGCCAAAATGGATGCCAGAAGACAGTGACAGCGTAGCAGCAAACCAGTCCCGCAGAGTATAGAAATTAATACGTTTTAAAGCTATGTTATGTATATAAATGTGGTGTTCAAAAATATGTGTGTAATATTGGATAAATGTGTGGTGATCGATTAACTGTTAGTTTTAATAATACTTTTTTTTTAAATTTATATTTTAATTATTTACCTTTTAGGTGTGTTTTATTTTCGTATTTATTTTTCGTATTTTAAGAATTTAAATATAAAGTAAAGTAATTAATCTCTCATTTTATATATTCTAGATTTTATTAAATTTATTGATCATCATATATTCAAGAAGTATTATTAATTGTGAGTTTCATCAAATTAGTTTATCGAATTAATGTAATATGTTATTTAGTATAGGATTAAATTCGGTTGTGAAGATGATGTAGGGGAAATAACTCTGTTATTTGGGTCATTAATGCGAATTAATTTATAGATTCGGTCGGTAGAAATGTGTGTATTAAGTTATTAGTTATATATATATATATATATATATATATATATATATATATATATATATATATATATATATATATATATATGTATATATATATATATATGTATACATGTATATATATATATGTATTATTCTTTGTTTATTTATTTATTTATGTATTCTTTATTTTCTATCTTGTTTTTATATTTCTTTATTTAGTGTTTTTTGGGGGGTATATATTTTTTAAATTTATTTTTTTATTTAATTTTTTTATTTTTTATTAATTTAATTTATGTCTATATCTATTTATTTATTTATTATTATTTTTTTTTAAATATATTTTTTTTATATGTATGTTATTTGTATACATTTTATATGTGTTTAGATTAGTTAATTAATAATGCTAGGTTATGAGGTGACTTATTTTGGTGGGTTAGTGGAGTAGGTTGATTGATTATGGTTTTTGGTTTGTGTTGAGATGGATGTTCATATGGGGAGAGGCCTATTTGATTGTTTGGGTGTGTGATGACTTATAATAGGAGGTAAGTAATGAGTGAAGTGGTGGAAATGGAATATAATGAGTGTTAGATATGAGGGTTGGTCAGTGGGTGAGATGGTAGATATTATAGAATGAACGATGAGTGGAGCTCGTGGCGCTGATTGAGTGAGGGGTTTAATCTGGAGATGAATATTGATTCTGTTATTCTAAGGTCCCTAATGTTTCTGACAGACGCTAAGATGGAGACATGAATATCACGCTGAGTATTCGGGCATATCTCTGTATGTTTGTGGAAAGAGGATATCCGTATATTCTCTTTCCACAAGCACACACAAACAATGAACTTTTTTCTGTTGATGAAACATGCGTTACTCGTCTTACACTTAAGTATAATTATGTATTTTATAATTTATATATAGCAAAAATGTCTTATGCTGGGATCAAACCGAACGATTGTGTCAGTGGGACGAGAACAAATGGCAGGGAAATACTCACACAGCATTTTTTTAAATTATTATTATAGTTCACCCCAAACAAGGCAGGCTGCCACTGTAGGCGTAAGGGGCTACTGAGAAAGAAAAGGGGGGGATTCAACCTAAATTAGGAGCATTAGTTAAACCCGTGAACATTTCACGGTGATGAAAACAAAACGAGTAAGACAGGGAATGGGTGGAAACCACTCGGACATACGACATTGTTTGTATCCGGGCATGAAATGGTCACTGCCGATTTAGTATGGTTAATTAGAATCTTTCGTAAATCATTTTTAAAGTCTGGTTTTCAAAGATTCATAGCGACAGATGTTACAAGATGGCGCCATTTTGTGTCGCGTCTTTGTGTGACTCAAATAATCTAAACTAGGTAGAGTGACATTAAAATCGAACGGAATCGATTGACATTAGTTTGTCGGCTTTTAAACTGATTGATCTGAATGTTCGATTGTCATCGATTTACTAAATAATTATTTAAGCAAATAAAACGGCCGTAGAGAAAGACACCTGCCATCTAATGCAGCTGACATAAACTACACAGTTGATTCCATCATTTCAAAGATCCAGACTGTTATCTCCTTCTTTGTTGTTATTATATTAACAACATTTCAGATGCTGGGCATTCTGGTTTTGTTTCTGGGTTTCTAGCGGACAAACAGACAAACAATTAATTTTATATATTAGTTTTGAATAGGGAGGTGGCAGACGTGTTTCCTTTGTACCAACGCACACACATACACACACACACATATATATATATATATATATATATATATATATATATATATATATATATATATATATATATATATATATATATATATATATATATGGTTGACCGGAAGTTGATTTGTATGTGATTGTAAAACAGTTATGTCGTGAATTATGATGCTTTTACATGAAAGGTAAAATGAAAAAAAGAGTAAAAATAAAGAAAACGAAAAGAAGGAAATGAGAAAAAGGGTTTAATTTGAATAATTGCGGCTGGTAGAAAATATTTATTAGGTAACTGTTAACTTTGAAGTGTGGTTTATCGATTGAATGTGAACATTATAAAGAAGAGAAATAAATATAATACAATATGAATCCTCCATATGCAAGCAAATTGCGTTAAATAAGGTGTCCCTGTGGAGTTTGAGTGAAAAGCAAATATTTGTAAGCTAAATGAATGTTGGCCGGACGGTGGAATTTTTATACACTGATGATACCTCCTATCGGTATATTTTGTATACCATGAAAATATATGTTCTTGAAATGAGAAAGAACAATTGTTATGAAGTAAAAGTGTTTTTGAATGAAAAAAAAACTATGGTGTACATGATTTTAAATGAAGAGCTCTCGTCGTACATAAACCCTTTGTGTTAACTTAAAGAAATATATTAAAATACAAACACGCACACACACACCCATATATATATATATATATATATATATATATATATAAGCTGTATGGAAAAGTGTCAAATTTCGAATATGACTTTTTTTGGTTTACAGGTCATTTTCCATTTACATGTGAAGCACTAACTCGGTCAGTTTTCATGATAAATCAATACATCTTGGATTTTCATCAAACTTTTCGGGGTCAACTTTTCACATGAAAGGTTTACCAGTGATGCTAAATAAACCCTTATAAAATATCAATGGGTACCCCTACGCCCATTTACCTTGTTGCATCCACCATGATTCACTTACATCACAGTTCTTTTTCAAAACATGTAACCTCTCCATCATTTTCCACTGGATCAATTTTCATATTGTCACAATTTCCATCTTGGCAATGTCCACCTGCACTTGTACATTATAGCCCATGCATCCTGCAGGTACATCTTAGGTTATTGCATCCTTCCGAATAGTTGCAATTAAATATTTGAATCAGTGTATCTGGATCAGGGCTTTTGTCCGATATCATTTGAACAAGTTTGCCCCCTTCCACCTTACACCCCCACTACGATGGCACCATTTCATCACTACATCCCATACAGTCCACAACTTGGTAGTGAGTCTGCAAAGAATGAAATTTACAGGCAGAGGCCGTTCATGGGAGTCGTTCTGGTGTGACGAACGTCTTAACTCTCGCAACTTTCCTGCAGAGCATATTGTATCTAATAGATGCTAGGGAGTCTTTCTCCATCCGCATTCAACAAAGCTATCATTGCCTTACAACCATTGATTTCAACGTCCTGGCTTTGCTTTGATAGAGAAAATGCTTTTGAACAGTCTGGCATTGTCCTCTTCTCTATTGACGATTCGTTGCTACCCCGTCTTTCCTATTCCGAATACTCTGGACACCGAATCGCATCCCGTAAAGGCATGCAGGAACAACATATCATTACAAACTGATTTGCCCAGGAACCTGCTTGAGAACCTTGATATTATAGATGTAAGATTTCGCCTTGTCAGAGAAAAAATCAAATGCAGTACATTTAGAAATATATGCACAGAAAAGGTTCGTGTGGTTAATTTGAAAGCAGACATATTGATGGCTGCCTTTGCAATTTCAACATCGGCATCTTCTTCCGCTTCAATAACGTCACATCTTTTCTGTCGCATTCGTTTCATGATCATCTGGATCAGCGCCTGCTTGTTTGCCACATTTGACAAGAAGTCTTCCTTTTCCCAGCCAAGTTTCTTACCTCGGTAATGTCCACATTTCTTGCATTCAGCTTTTGACTTCGCCGCTGATGAGTACAGTCCTTTATACTAAGTCAAACTTTATAACCATCAAACACGACAGTTCCTCTCCCATAGTGCTCAACAGTAAATGTGACATAATCATTGCACTCGAGCTGTAGGTAATTCCCTCCTTCCATTTAAAACAGTGAAGAATAGATCCTCCGTCTATTACAGTGTGCTCTGTGACTGGAACGGTTTTTGTCACAGCACTGTCCAGTTTTGTTTCAACATTATTTCTGAGTTGCTGCTTGACGTAAGATGTCCTTTCCTTCAAACAAAGACATTGGGTAGAGACCGAATTCATAGGACATGAGATCATCCATCTGTGAGACCACGGGAAAACTCTGAGATAAAAGTACTGGCTCAATGCAACGATCTGCAGAAACTTTGACATTCTTGCTCGATGCTTTCAAACTCCGTTTGTGAGAGTAGGAGAAAACTGAGTGTCAATCTATCATCTGTACAATGTCTTTTCCGATTTTGAAACGGTCCTGAACATTGACATCCTCGTTAGCAGTAATTTCTGTGATAATATTGTGTAACGGTTCATCGCCTAAAAACGGCTTAAAGCTGTCTAGTTGCTCTGCAACTTTCCCGAGGTCGGTTTAATCTCTTCTCAACCAAGAGGCAGACAACAACGAATGTTGTTCGCTTGTTGTGTAACTTTGTGCGGTAAGTTATTGCATGGCAAGGTTGTAAGCGGATGACATCATGGACGACATGGCCCAAACTGTTCTCTGGTGCTCGGACATCCCACTACTACGTGTGAGCCCACTATGGCTTTTGAGTGAGAGCATTTGTGTTTGCTCGATGACAAGATCGGAGCTAAGCTTTGGCCAGTACTGGTTACTGCGTCTAATTACGTGAAACCCAAACCGGAACTTTTAATGTACTGCAGGGTTGTCATCTTTCAAGGCACACATCTTCTGGAGATAGACGAGCTGACGTCAGATTATTCGGATGACCAGTGGCTGCGAATATTAGCAGACAAGCGAAAACGGCAACGAGACGCAGTTTCCCAAACTTTATTCGATCAGCTGCAACAAGTGGCCTAGCAATCTCTAACATGTGCTAATAGTTTATCCATAGATTGCTGGTTTTGGAGGCCCTTACCAATTCATCCCTTATCAGAGTTAGACTGTTGTAAATCCTACCGATGGAATCTGATTGAAACAATGACTTCAAGTCACATTCACGAGTCTCCATCAGCATGTACAGCCGCTCAAGTTCCTCTACTTGGTCTTGAAAACCAGGTTCATCCTCTAAGAGTTTGGCAACAATCTGGCGTGTGGCCACGAAATGCTTGTTGCCCTGCTTTTCCGCTCATCATGTGTACGACGGCATTTTCACCATATACTGTCTCCATGATCTCCGTGAGTCCACTGTCATCCAGCAACGTCCTATATATTCGCACTCCTTGTGCACCAGGTGAATCATGCCTTGCCAGCTGGAAGTAGTCTGGTTGAAGTGAAAGAAAGCTTTGATGAGTTTCGATGCGGTTTTGAGAATTGCTCGTTTTTTTTCTTTCCTTATCATCTGTCGGAGGTGAATTGTAGTATACACGAAAAATGCCACAGGTTTTTCCCTAAATGTCACAATATTTCCGACACCATAACGGCCTTTTGTCACAAATAAAGAGTTTCCATATCGACTCATCAGTTTTTCCTTGAGGTACTGATTTCCATATGCCGTTGATTTACTACCTCGTAAGTATTCTCCCATTTAAGCGACAAGGTCCGATATCGTTATCTGTCCTTCATTGTTTTCCTCCAAGAATCCACACACCCTTTCGAATACTTCATCCGTGGTCTTCCATTTTTTCGTCGTTAGGTTAATTCAACTGACGTGAACTGTCTTGGAATGCTTCGCATTGTATGGAAGTTGACGTTACATGACTGGTGGTACACACAGTCTGCAGCATAAAGATCACCACCAACATTTTCGATCCGACCCTGAACAGCAGTGGCCCACTCATCCCTTCTTGTTTTGCAATGAACCAGGATAGTTTGAGAAAATGCATCAGTCTTCACATAGCAAATTCATAATCTTTTATTGTAGTATCAGTTTCACAAAAAAAGCAATGCGTTTTACTGGCATATCGCCCCAGGCTAAAGCAATGGCTTTTTTGTTTATGTGAACACTAGTTCCGGCTTCAACAATGACTTTGACACCTCGTTTGATACTTGCACGATTGACACATGCAGCACTCGTTTTGTCGAAATACCACGGTCTCATCACAGTCCAAATCCCGTTCGCATAAAAGAGAAGTTTCTCTACTGGCGGCTGAACTCATGTTTGACCCTTAAAATATACGAAAATATATGTGTATTAGTATATGGTGATTAGTATGGAGCTAGTGAATTGTTTGTGAGGGCAGTTTTTGATGGGGTAAAACGTGGTCTCTGAGTTGTTCAGTTGTTTTTCTTTTCAAGAATCCTATACCCTATAAAACAATTTCATTTATGGAATGGGTCCGATGAAATGAAGAAAGTAATAATTCACCACTGATACCCATATAAAAATAATCACCCATGTGCCTGTTTGTGAACCTGGATGAGTTCAATAAAGGGGTTTAGGGGTACGGGTACCAATGTGGATGTAATGATGGATGTAGGGGTCGAGTACCCCTAGATATGGTATAAGGGTTTGTTTGGCATCACTAGTAACCCTTAACGTGTGAAGGAACCAAGTGTGACCCTTTATGTGTGACCTTGGAAACAAGTGTGACCCTTTATGTGTGACCTTGAAAACAAGTAAAAATCCAAGATTTATTGATCTATCATGAAAACTGACCGAGATAGTGCTTCACATGTAAATGGAAAATGACTTGTAAACAAAAACTAGTCATATTCGAAATTTGACACTTTCCAATACTCGGATATCGTCCAACTTTTAGTATGTTGTAGACTAGACCCAACCTAACATAAAACCACCAAAGAACAAAATGTTGCAATTTTTAAGGTAGGGGTACTCTGGCAGTATATTGACCCGTCTATATATTGTTATGTATGTGTATATTTTTGACACTCTTAAACTAATTAAACGATCATTATTAATTTTGCAACACAGCTGCTACGCGTAGGAGGTCCAAATGTGGGCTATATCTATTTTTATTTTGTTTTATGCAAAGGGGTAAAATGGATGGAGAACCATTGTGAAAATTCAGATAGCTTTGATATTTGAAAAGAAATTAACAATAAGTGGGAGACATAAATTAATCGATAGTTTCCAATTTTTCGTTTTTTTTTTAAGTATATGGACAAAATATTCAAACTCTTTTCATAGAATCTTAGAAAAGATACCTAGATGATTGTTGTATCATTTGGGACCCCCTATGGGGGACATCAATAAATGATACAATATACTACAAAACCTACACCCAAAATTAAATTCACCCTAGAACACCTTTCCTAGATATACCAGTTAAAATCAAAAACAATAATATTATCACAGACATCTACTGCAAACCAACAGACACGCAACAATATCTCCATTTTAAGAGCCACATATGCGCGCACATGCGCAGAAACGTCAAACTGTTAAAAATAAGACAATTCTTTCAAATTGAATATACATCTGAAGAGAGCAAGAACAAAAGCTCGAAACGCGTTATGAAATCACAAAATTATAAAATGATAAACTAATAAAATAACAGTGGTTGAAAAACGTTTTTTTTGCAAATGTTGCTAGCCTCACTTCTTTAAAAAAAATATATATATATATATATATATATATATATATATATGGGTGTGTGTGTGTGTGTGTGTGTGTGTGTGTGTGTGTGTGTGTGTGTGTGTGTGTGTGTGTGTGTGTGATAAAGAATGGAAAAAGTGTTCCGACGTAATGGAAATTGGAAAATAAAAACAAAACATACATAAATAATATTTTTTTGGTTTTCCTTTTTCAATATATATATATATATATGTATATATATATATATATATATATATATATATATATATATGAAGAATAGAATATATATACATGCTTTCATTAATTACTTTACAAATAATTTTTTGTATATATAGATTTCTTGAATTAATTTATAAATTAATTTTTGCGTGCACAAGAAGAAGACAGGGACACGTGTTTTGGGCTATGAGCCGTTATCAGAATTACATATATATATATATATATATATATATATATATATATATATATATATATATATATATTAGACCTCTTCAAAATTGACCTTTTTCTTCAAACATATGGAAACTGATATTATTCCCATTCTCCAAGGTCTACATTAGCTAAATATACCAGTTATTGTGATCTTGGACCTTGGCTATGCCTGCCTCAAGAGCCATGTAATTTTATTGTTGACGTTTTTCAAAAACGCTGCAAAATATGGGATATTATGTCCTTATTTTCATTATAGCTTTCCAGGGGTTGATGCTATAGCATTGAAAGTGGTACCAAATGAAAGCTAATAAAATTATCTTGCATATGGTAGTAAACATAATAAAACACATGAACACCTGTGTAAATGTTAACTAATTTTTATGCACAAACAGCTGGGACACTACAAAAATCAGTTTGGTAGTATGATAGCACTGCACTGACACATATATTGCATAAGAAACTGTCAGATAGGATGTTACTAATACATGTATTATCACTTGTTCAATGTGGCTTTTTTGAAACTGTCAAATTTTTTCCTGTGGTACTCCAGAACTTGTAGTAAGCAGCTTCTTTGCTCTGGGTCACTTGTGATCTGAGTTGCAAAGTCACTCATTAGTTTCACACCTCTTTCAGCCACATCATTGGTCACTTTCACTGACCTCACAAACTTCTGTGCATTCCTGTAGCTGTCATTGTCTTCCCAGGTGTCAGCAGGAGTAGTGAGCCAGTCACATTTCACTCGAGGAGCATCAAACAGAAAGTGAGACTTTGGCCCTACCAGGTCTGCATTGATGACAGGAAACACTGGCTTGCCTTTCCTGTAACTCTCAGGTTTCTCTGTTTCTGACAGCTTGACCGCGAGCTTCTCTTTTGCAGACTTGGTCATGCTGGCATGTGAACTGAACAAGGTGGATGGCACTAGTTCCTGGGTCAGATACCAGCGGTGGTTGTTCATTTTCTTGAGAACAGAGGTTGCCAGTTCATAGTCATACTGCTTGTATTGCAGCATGTTCTTCATAAGCTGGAGGTCATGGATAGGTGCATCAGCTGCAGATGTGGTGGTCACCCAGTGGCTTGTGTAGAATAAGGTCAGGAACTTGTTCATCCTCTCCAGCTTGAAGATAGTGTCCGTGTTGTATTTTAGTTCCTTGGAAAACATGAGCATCTTCATATAGTAAATGTTCCTGGCCATCCAGCGGGCTTGGTGAATGGCACCTGGCTTGGCCCAGTGGATACCTCGAGGAGATTCCTCACCAAGCAGGATCAGACACAGCTCTGCCACCTCTCTGTAATCTGCCCTCGGACTTGCTTCCTCAAGGAAATTGCTTAAGACTGCAATTGTGCTTGTCTTCTTCTGTTTCAAGTCTTGTTCAACTAGGCCCAGAACTCTTGAGCAGTCCTTAACCAACTTGTCCCACTTCTCTTTCACATTGCTGAACATTGGGTTGTCAGGACTCTTGACCTTGCTGAACACAGCCTCCCATACACTTCCAATTATTACCTCTGATATGTGATGGCGGCAAGCGAAGTAGAATACCTTTTTGCCTAGTTTTTCTTCAATAAGCTTCGCTGCACCCTTGTTGATGCCACTGTTGCTTGCTGTGGTATCAAATACCAAGCCTACAATGTTGTCTGTGAGACCCCATGCTTCTATCAGTTCCAATGTAGCATTACACTGTTGGATTCCTGTGGAACTTTCTATGAAGGGCACACCAAGCAGCTTCCCTTCTTCATACTGTGGAGTACCAGAGACGAGCACTGCAAGACTTTCCACTGGGTATCTTTCACCAAGAACATCCCGTAGAAGTTTTCCATCCCAGTGTAGTGTGCAGTAATCTGGCGGACTTTCCTTGAAGTTATTCATGTAACTTTGGCACAAGTTATGACGAGTGTTTATCCTATTTCGTCTTGTAGTAGAGGCTAATATAACAAAGTCATCAAGATCTGCGCCTCCTGCCTTCAACACTGCAGACACCATGGCTGTAGTCTGGTTGTCAGAGAGTGACAACCGATCTGCAGTGCTACAAATCTCTTCACTGGTCATAACTGAGTGTGGAAAGTGTAAGGTTATCGTACTTGGTTTGGATGAACAGCTTGGTGTTGTCTCAGTGTATTTTGAACCCTCACTAGTACCAGAGCCTTGAATGTTCTCTGGGTCTTCATCACTTGAAATTTTCCCAACTTCTGCTGCTGCAGCAGTCACTGATGATAACATTCTCTCTTCTCTTTCTTCTCGGAAGCTTTTCTCTCTAGACTTCTTCTCAAACACTTTATCATGACCTGACATGTGTGCCAGGCGAGTTGTCTGTTGGTCCAAGTAGAAATTGACGTCCTCTTCCTTGGTTTCCTTTGTGAGCAGCCTGTTGCTTCTTATCTCCTCCACAACATCCTTTGCTCCAATATCAAATAACTTGTCTAAGTCCTTCAGAAAGTTAGCTCGTTTCTCTTCCTCTGGTTTGTTATTTCTTCCCTTGTTTTTAACAATTTTCCTGTACTGTTCATGGAGGATCATGAAACGGTTGACTGCATTTGGTCTAGTTAGTGTTTTAATCCTTGCCATATTCCAGAATGGCAAAACGACATCCACTGTATCATGGGCTAAAGACCTATTGTCACTGTTGGGATTATCATTCCTCAAATGCAGGAAATACTGGAACACCTGGCGATTAGTAGGAAGTTGAGAGCCCCTGATGCTGGAGCTGGGTTGCCCAATGAGATACACATCACTGAATGACCTTGTGGCAGGAGTTGCCACCTTTCTTCTCTTTTCAGTTGGTTCATCCCGTTCACTTGTATCGCTGACCACTTTCCCACAGCATAGTTGTCTTCCAGATGCCATGTTGTCAGCAGTTCACAAATCTTAACAAATCAGCTTTAACTTACAATCTGAAATGAAGAGATAAAACATACTTAGTGATAATAAATTATATACATGCATTAAGAGTAACATTTTTGAGATAAAGTTATGTATTATATGATGGCATCCTTTCCAAGCATAAAAAATATATATGTTTGTGCATTAAAATTAATTAAAATTAACACAGGTGTTCATGTGTTTACTACCATATGCAAGACAATTTGATTAGCTTTCATTTGGTACCACTTTCAATGCTATAGCATCAACCTATGGAAAGCTACAATGAAAATAAGGACATAATATCCCAAATTTTGCAGCGTTTTTGAAAAAACGTCAACAATAAAATTACATGGCTCTTGAGGCAGGCATAGCCAAGGTCCAAGATCACAATAACTGGTATATTTAGCTAATATAGACCTTGGAGAATGGGAATAATATCAGTTTCGATATGTTTGAAGAAAAAGGTCAATTTTGAAGAGGTCTAATATATATATATATATATATATATATATATATATATATATATATATATATATACATATATATATATATATATATATATATATATATGTGTGTGTGTGTGTATGTGTGTGTGTATATATATATATATTTATATTTATATATACATATATTTTCAGTGTGGGGAGATAAGCAAGTGGCCTACGCCGGGGTCGAAACTCGACCGTTCAGACGACAGTCGACGCTTCTAATCTTTCAGCTATAATTCGACACCTGCTGAGAGTAAGTAAAATCTCAATGCAAACATTGCCAATTGCTTGAGAGCTTCATTATTTACACAAAGAGCAATGTATTTTACGCTGATTGCAGTTGTCGATTTCACTTACTAGAAAACTCAACACAAAAACAACAATTACACTTTTATTATGGTCCTTCAAAGTCACAATAAACGCCAATTGTGATGAAGCATATTGTGACGAGTCTGAAATTGATTGATTGTTGGGTTTAACGGCATGTTAACCGTCATTGGATTATTTTATGTTGAAAACGTACATATGTTTTGCATACGATATGTTTGTAGATTTATTTGTTTTGTGTGTATATATTTAGTAAACGAATACGCTGTAAACGATAGTTTATTTTACTCATACATAGGGGCACTGAAAGGTACTAGCACTCCGAGCCACACGGACCTGAAAATAGTGGTGAATCTACACTCCCCGAACATGTCAAATTGGGATATCACTGAATGCAGCTCTGTGTCAAACCTAAGAGGGTTGGGGGAGCTTGAGTAGTTGATAGGGTTTGGCAATAGGGCTAGAAGAAAAAAGAATAGAAAAAACTGAGTAATATGGATATCCCACTGGTGAGTTGTTATAAGCTTGCATGTCGATAGGTAGAAATGATGATGATGATGATGATGATGATGATGATGATGATGATGATGATGATGATGATGATGATGATGATGATGATGATGATGATGGGACCTTGGGGAGGCTTATTGCCACCCAAATCCCAGAGAAGACCAATAGTCCTAAACAGCGAGAAATCAATGGTAAACGGCTGTTGCGATACTGCAAAGTTATTTACGGTGGCTATCGAAAAAACAGTAGAGAATACTGGAAATCTGGGGAGACTTGTTGTCACTCAGACTCTAGTGAATACCACCGGTTGTCGGTGAGCAAGCACTGACGACCTGTGTAAGAACTCCTAGTGAGTACAAATAATAAATGTAATAACAAGTAATGGATTATAATGATAGCTTCGTTGCTAAATTGGTCTATACAAATATAGGGTAGAGATTGGAATGCCAATCTGGGTCGCATTTGAAATTCAAGGCTGAGTATGTTTTGACAGTTTATGATTTATGGAAATCGATAGGTGAATTTGTAAAATGAACATAGATTTTTGTTGTAAACGAATAGGTAAGGCAACACAGGTTATGATAAATACAGCCAGTCCGATCTGTCTGCCGAGTATGACACTGTAAACAACCGTCTCCTCCTGACAAAGATCTAGGAGCTTATAAAAGGAAAGTAGAAAAATAAAAACGCTGTTACTATCGCCAGTAAAAAAGATAACAAATACGTAACTTAATATTTAGGCGATAAACAATCGCACATATTCCGGGCAAGGTGTTATTCATCTTCAAGAAAAACTAATACTTTATGCATTTCGAACATTATATATATATATATATATATATATATCATTAGGAAGTATGTGATTGAGGTAGGCCGAAACAATTGTATGCGAATAAAATGTGAAAATTTGTTCCCTATATTTGCTTTGGTTTTCATAATATTAAACATTTATACATCTTCAGAAAATATATTCACTCGTCGGTGTGTAGCTGGGACGGAATTTACGGTTTGTTTAGGTTCGCAGAAACTTTTTTTTTTAACGTTGAGGTGTGACTAGATTAAGTGGTTTGGTGCAGTTAAATATTGATAAAATATTTTGTCAGTGATTATTATTATTATTATTATTATTATTATTATTATTATTATTATTATTATTATTATATGTGTAGTGTTTGAGATTGTTCTTCTTAATTATTATTGTTGGGGCCATGTGCGTGGTATTTGACGTATTGAGCGTCCAATTGGGGAGGGGAAGTAACTCAAATGGATATATATATATATATATATATATATATATATATATATATATATATATATATATATATATATAATATTTATAAATAAATATTAAATTATTTATACCTACAGACGCTAGCGTTTCAAGCTCATTGCTCTCATCAGTGCAGGGAAGTAACAATTTCAGACGGTCGGGAGGCGCGAACCCGGTACACAGAGTCAGCCATATCCACTCGGCCCACGGAAACTGTCACGTAATTTAGGGAAATTAAGGTCTATATGTACCTAGAAGCGGGCACAGATAGAAGACTAGTCGAGAGTGTTCGACGAACGTATTCGGAACTTTGCATTAGAGCTTTTTGACAGTCTATTTTTAACTTCCCCGAGAGTGCTCAACTTTAATTTCTTAAAGGGGCTTAGTATAATATTTATAAATAAATATTAAATTATTTATACCTACAGACGCTAGCTTATTGCTCTCATCAGTGCAGGGAAGTAACAATTTCAGACGGTCGGGAGGCGCGAACCCGGTACACAGAGTCAGCCATATCCACTCGGCCCACGGAAACTGCCACGTAATTTAGGGAAATTAAGGTCTATATGTACCTAGAAGCGGGCACAGATAGAAGACTAGTTGAGAGTGTTCGACGAACGTATTCGGAACTTTATATATATATAGTAAAGGACTCTGTTAATACTTCTCTCGAAAATTGTGGGACCCTGAACAGTTAGTGGGGATAGAGTTCACTAAATAGAACAACCTAGAGGCAGGGCATCATTATTAGTGTGTCTGAATATGAGAGAAGACGCGTTGAACATGAAAGAAACCCGGAAAAATGGCTCACAAACGACAAATGAAATAAATGGGATTCCCATGAGTAGCAACTTCTAAAGTATGTCATCTGTAAAAGACAACATGGGAACTATTTCTCTCAAATGGTAGCAATCTGCAGCCTATGCGGCAAAAAAAGACCCACTATATATGATTGCACAAAGATAAACTCCAATCAGCAACTTGCATGTGATAACATGTCTGCAATTACTGTGACAGTAAGTGTAACGGTCTGGCGGGTACTGTTCGTTATCCTCACACGTGAATTAAAGAAACAGGCGATGGCAATATTCGGTATCGAGATTTCTGCTACCATATATAACATAGGAAAGAAAATGTATAAGTGTATTAAAAGAAAAGCGGCTTGATCGATATTCTCGCGAAAGTAAGCTGTAACTAGTTTACCCATCCTATTCAACCAGCGAGCCATTAGACAATTTCATTAGGACGGACATTTTCAGGTGATGGCAGTGTATTTAGTCGTTGCCTTCACCCATTAGACGCCATTAGATACATTCATCGACTTGTTGAGATAACAAAGTTGGAAGCCGTTTTGATTCATTGTTTAAAAGAAATGCTGACATCCATTCGAATATCGAAACGCTGATAATGACAATGAATGACCCGATATTATCTGTGGTATATCCGTTCCGGGATTCAATTTAAAATAAATCCCTACATCAATAGCAATTAGATCTTTTCTAGAGTACATTTTTACGGAAAATCCAATGGCGATGTTCATTTTGTTTTAGTTTTTTTTTTTAAATAATAATATCGTGGGGCTTGCGTTCGCGTCGGGCATCCACCAAGAGGAAAGACGACATTTTAATTTATTATGAACTTCAGGGCTAGGAGAAGGGGTACACAGAGTGTCCTTATAAATTTATTGTTAACCTCGAGGTCTTTGATACTAAATTAGTAGATAAATACAACTATAGCACTGAAAACATAATGAAATCGTTAAATTGGGAAATGAAGCATCATAGCTACTGAACACTGGAACTTTATTAGTTTAAAAGTAATTTTTATCTTACATTTTCTTACCTTCTTTTCAATGAGTTACGTTTGCAAAGGCCAAAAGCCACTAAAGGGTAACCGTTCATGAGTTGGTAAGGTTGATGATGAACAATGCTTTGAGAGGATTGTACACGATGAATTGAATAAACAACATTTATTTCATATTTTATTTTTCTTGATTTATTCATTCAGCACACTTTCATTATATTTCCTTTCTCTTATGAGTTCTGATTCTTTTCTTTCTCAATTTCGTTTTTCATTTTTACCAAAGATATACTTGACCTTCAGTTAAACGTAGTTTTTTATTAGATTCTTTTGATTTATGACTTGATCTACGTATGAATTCATTTCATCCTCTTATTATTATTAAAATACTTGAATTTGTTCGTCTTTCTTTGATCAAACTTAAATGCTGCTTTTACAGTTCTAAGCTGACATTTGTGATTTGTTCTAAGAACGTTAGATTTTAATACGTTCGAGTACTTCATTATAATATTCCACGGCCATAAAATCCAAGTGTTGCAAATGTTTACTCAGATATTCAGAATATCATTACTTTGACTTCGTAATCTAGTGGGAGACGATCTCTTCTCTTCTCTGCAGCCACTCTTGGCCTTTTGGCTAAGATCAAAGTGTAGTATCTGTTCTGATGGATACTGCACCCCATATACTGGTATTGTCTTGGCCTTCGGTGCTTGATTTACGCCGGTCTATGGGTCTGTCCTGTGCGGAAGTCCACCCTCCCAGGCTTTGCCTCCCCTCTTTGGGGAGGAGTAAGTTTATTGCTTACTGCCTGAGGCGCCCCTACCGGGGAATGCCGACGGGGCTGCCCAGGCAATTTTTAACCCCCACTTTCCCGACCTTGGGTCACATCTTACTTGTGGGAGTAAGATAAAAACTGGCCTTGTGTCTAACTCCTGGAGAGGAGTAAATCAATACTCTATTAGTATCTTCATACTAGATGCTCGACTGGGATTCAACCAGAATAAAATTCTTACATTTCATATAATGTAAATGTTTCAAAGGATTTTTTAACTTTTACTTTCCTTCGCCCCAAACAAGGCATATTGCCACAGAGACATAAGGGGCTACTATGATAAGAGACCAGATTTATAAGGGGTATCCTAATTGGGCAGTTGTGCAACAAGATTCTTGTTCACATTACATTTAAATGTATGTACGTTGTTAAAGTTCGGGAAACAGGTAGCAGGAACGGAATTCCAAGGGTAAGCGATCCAGGGGAAGAAGCTATTCAAGTCGAAAGCCATCCGGCATCTGGGGACCTCTACAGTGAAGGGGTAGAATTTTGTTGCTAGTCGGGTTTCTCAGAGGTATTTATGTTAAAGGGGTATAAGTGGAGTAAGTTCGTCGGCAATACTAAATCGTCTTACCTAGACTCCGCTATTCCACATTTGTTGCCGTGGGTCGCCATCAGTGGATTGTTTCTCTTGTACAAAACAGTCATAAAAAAAACGTTTTAAGTTTGATTTAGACGGTTTCAAACTGATTGAAATGACTGTACACTAAAAATAATTAAATTTTAAAAATCGAATTTTTTTAATTCGTATTATTTTATAGTTTTCAGTAATCAAGCAAAAAATTCCATTTTTACTTGATTTTTAATTTTCATTTAAAAAATTATTCCAACAAATTTGAATAAATTTTAATTATGAAATTTTATTTGAAAAAGATTTTATGTTACATTTTTTTTTAATATGACGGTTTAGTGCAGGCGAGGCAGTCTATTGATGGCGGCTTGCTGTTGTGAATTCGGAATAGCGGTGTCTAGGTGAGATAATGCAATATCGCCAGTTTCACAGCGCACATTCCGTAGAGGCACTTGTGAAACAAGCACAGGAACATAACATTGCGGCGATAGAACAAGAGTTGAAGCTTATTAGACAGTGTGTGGCCTGTTATGTTAGAGACTTTTTTGCATTCTGTCCAAGAGGGAGAGACTAGTGGTTGGTGCACCAGTCCAGATATTGGCAATAATACTCAATACATGAGCGAATGGTGGCTTTATAGGGCTATAGGATATTAGCACATGTGAGAAGTTTTCTAACTCGGTAGAAGGAGCCTACCTTTTTTGCAGCGGATTTAGCAGCATCTTCTATATGTATGTATTTCAATTCATGTTCCTGATAATGTTAGGCCGAATAGTTTGAACGCTGGACTCTCGTCAAAGGAAAGAGGGGGGGGGGGTCTTGGTAGCATTGAATGCAACCATCCATTTTGGTTCCATTCTACTAAAAACGTTTAAGTTTGTAATTAAAGCAGTGGACATGCTTTCATCACTTTTATTTAGTCCTTCCATGTGTGAATTTATGTGCACTATTTTGTATATTCATCATCATTTGGAAACATTTCTCACATAAACTACACGAAATAATTTTAATTAATAGAAATTAAAGTATAAACATCGATCTCCGCATGATAAGTTCTGAAATTGAATAATAATCGAATCGTCCTGTCATGTACATTCACAAGAAAACGAATCACATTCAAGCTTATTTTGATTGGCTTTCATTGGCGGATTTATTTTCAGAATTGGCGGACAATTTCTACTTGATTTTCTTTTTAAATATTCTCTTTGCACAACGAAATTTTTCCCGATTCGACTTTTTATTCTAAAATAAATGTCTATAATTCAGTTTCTTGATTTCAAAATAGACTGAATATAATTCTGTTGTATTCACCACTGAAAGAGAAAGAAGTATTTGAAAAAGAAATAAAATATTCCAAGATAGTCGGATAGTCATTGGCGAGCGGAAGACACGGCACTTGGTAATGAGACATTGAATAGTTAAATATAAGTCTGGTTTGCCTGTTTTCTCAGTCAAGATTTGACATGACTCGTTAAAACACAAGTGTCTCTTTTTCTTAAATCAAAACACATTCTTTATTCTCGCCAATCCCACAACCACAAAGACAGACAAGTGGATATCGACACGGACTGAAGACCTCGGTGTTCCAAGTTCGAATCCAGTCGGTTCTACAGTACCACTGTCACTTAATGATGTTGGCAACCTTCTCGTGGTCCTTCCCGTAAGTACCCGATGTCTTTCCAGAAAGATTTCTAACTGGAAAAACATCGGGGAAACTAATACCAACACCAGAATCATCTGATTCACACGATTCATTGAACACAGTACAGATATTCAGAATAGCATTACTTTGACTTCGTAATCTAGGAGGAGATGATGTCTTATCTTCTCTGCGGCCCGTTTCTGACAGAGACGCGTTGCTAGTCTTTCTCTACTCTATCGGTATTTCCATGATAGATGATCAACTGAGCTTCAAGCTCGTTCCCCTTGTAAAACCTTTTTTCGGCATAAACACGTCTTACTGCCAACACTGCAAAGAACTCTTCTTTCTTCCTCTGTGTACATGATAATGATGATGACGACAACGACGATGATGATGACGAAGATGATGATGATGATGATGATGATGATGATGATGATGATGACGAAGATGATGATGATGATGATGATGATGATGATGATGATGATGATGATGATGATATCTGAGCATGTGTCAATTACACACTAATTAAAAGTATTTTAAATGAGTGCATTTACATCGTTTACTTAATTTCATGATGTTAATGCTAATCTATAGACTGTAAAATAAATGTGATCCATCAATTATTTTTAATAAATGAAAATTCCTTTCATATAATTTAGAAAACTGTTGTTGAGATGATGTTGCATGTTTTAAAGAGTTTCACAAGGGGAGTATTTGTTTGTTTTAAATTGTTAATAACATGTGCTTGTTCTCATCGATTCCACCTTCCAGATCTCATTCATATTAAGTGACACAAAATAGAAAGACCGAACAAGCGAACGTACGAACGTGTTAATATAACAATTTAATGTAACAATTTAATATAACAACACCAAAGAAGAAGAAGATGAAAATAGAAGCAGATTATTTCAATTAAAGACATCTGCAATGCATTCCACGGAATATCTCATTATTTAGAATGAAAGCCGAGAGGTCTCTATTCGACCGAGGACAAAGTTAGACCAAGACATCTATGTACGTTTCTTGTCACCGCCTGGTAACAACCATGACAGACACTCATCTCGAGTCTGTCTATACAAAGAGATGCTTAATTGCCTAATGGATACTCTCGTAGACGATAAAATCGGCAAGCTGAGTTCAAGCCTTACCGTGTCTATTGTATTAAATTGTGTACAAATACCGATGGGAAAGGTATGAACCCACAATTCTCCCCTTGTGTTGAACTGATTGTATAGAATGGCTAGGTTGTAATAGGTATTGTGCTTTTGCGTAAAATAATCCTAAAGGGTTGATGTGCCGTAAAACAAATTAACCAAACCCAATTTATCTATAATATCACTAATTTACTCCTAGTGCTACCAGATCAGGCTAGCTGACTTGACCTAAAATGCACCAAACATTGATGTTATTGTTATTTTCCTTTCGTATTGCAAAATTCAATCATGTTCTGCAAAACCAGAAACAAAAGCAACAATTTTTCTCTACAAAACAACCAAACCAAACAACATGAATAAATATTTGAAGATATAAAAAACTTATACCAAAATGACTGGATTCGGCATTAAAAAAACGAAAAGGGTTGATATGCCGTAAGTAGGCACTTCACATCCAAATATATTTCTCTGGGGATCCTGAAAAACATGCATGAAAACTCAGAGGCATGCCGGAACTGATAAAAGCCATCAGGAACGAGGTCAGGGCAATACCTCAGTCGATTTGTGATAAAAATCATAAACACATTTATGTTTCGCCTCAGCAAAAAACTAAATTGATGTCATCGTGCACACGTGCTCTAGAATAAAGAAAAGGGTCTAAAGACTTTCAATAAAGCAGTTATCACCAAGGTTTTGTTAAATTCTTGCAGAAAATTAAGAAATGAAGCCCATCGAAAATGGGGATGCGCCTTTGAGGGTCAAGGTAACTTGTATTGTGAGATTTTGCAATAATAACGTTGGGTCAGATATCGCATCGAACATCGACAAACAGCAAATACGACGTTTTACTCAAGTCTATTTATTAACAAACCTCTATTACATGATTAAACTTCTCTAGAGTGAGATTTTACGGTGAACCCAATGAGATTGGAAATTGCGATTTAGGAATTTGCAATAACAATCTATTACATGAATAATAGGGTTTTTAAATGTGGAAATAATTATGTCAAAATTGTTTTAACTTTTGAAACATTAAACTAAAACTTTTCAAAATTTGATGTTTATTTTCAATAAATGAAATTCCTCTGAACTGAAAATAAAAAAGTAACACATATTCAGCTTCTTTTAAAATAATTATTGGCAAATCAGAAGCGTACACGATTCAAAGTCAGCAGCAAACGGTGTTCGGTCAGATTTAGTTCCTGATATTAAAGACTTCCTCTTTTGGGTCGCTCACTGTTCTGGTTTGACAAGTTTTGTACTAATTTGTATTTATTAATTTATTTATGAAATTGTTAGATGAAAGTACAGAATAGTTAACAAAGCCTCCTCCCCATGTAAAAAAGATCTTCTGTCGTTTACGGACCGTGCTAAAATAATAGCGTTATTATTTAGAAAGCCATTCTTAACATGGCGAAGGGGGATTTGTTAACTATTCTGTACTTTCACCTAACAATTAAATAAATTAATAAATTTGGGAAATTGAAACTCCCACTGGAAGTTATATTACAGATGAAGTTTAATATCAGGAACTAAATCTGACCGAACACCGTTTGCTGCTGATTTTGAGTCGGGTACTCTTCTGGTTTGCCTAATTCTTGAAACAACCGTAAAATAAAATATGGTGCGTATTCTAAGTTTTTATAGCGTAGCCATACGACTGTCTTCAAACGTAAAATTATGAACGTGTAACGAAATTTCTGTCCGTTTTTAGTTCGGTAAAGCAGTAACAACAGCGCCATATCAATTCATTAAGTCTTCTCTATGAACTTCTTGTTCTGATCGTCGAGCTACGATGGGGGTATGGTAGGTGTACTGGCTCTGCTCAATGCTAACAAGGCACTCCTCCGAGGTATTAGCCCCCTCGTTGTTTCTCATTAGAAAGAGGGGGTGATTTATCGCCGATCGCCTGAGGCCCCTCTACCAGGATATGCCGACGGGTTCGATTCATGCAATTATTATGGCTACTTGAAACGGGACTTCCCCCACATTAAGCTCGACCTTGTGTCGATTGTAGGAAGGTTCATAAATAATCTTTTAATTTTACGTTCATAAAATTCGTTGATTTTGAACTGAAAAAATGAACCCATTTTCGATTTCCTCATTTGAAATAAGTCTTAATCCACTCAAATAATATTTTTCGAACTTCTCAAGCGACAGTAATTCATAGTGCAATGTCTGAACAATATCGGTAGTAATGCATCATTTCCAAATCATATTATTATTATTATTATTATTATTATTATTATTATTATTATTATTATTATTATTATCATTATTATTATTATTATTATTATTGTTGTTATTGTTATTATTATTATTATTATTATTATTATTATTATTATTATTATTATTATTATTATTATTCTAGGATAGCTTTGGTCTTTTATTCAGTGTGAGTTCAAGCGTTATGACGATGAAAGGATGCTACAGATCATACTAAACGATTTTTACTAAGTTTTGACCATTGACCAATCATTTTGAATCCATGACGACCCGAGGTTCGACTCATATTGAAGTCTATCTTTAGTTCGCTCACCGTATCAATCAGATTTGCACCAACGTCGGCTCGTATCATAATTTAATCTTCTTTGGCGCCATTCTCTTGATGCATTCCACATATTCTATCTGAAGCGTGACCATCACTCGCCTGCACGTTCCTGCTATCGCAATAATCAATGGCCGCTATAGCAGAGTGACTGCTAGGGTGCATACCCCCTCCAGCCTAATAATGAATACTATTTTTCTTTTTTGTTCAAACTGTTGTATTTTTGTCATACGTCCTTCTTCTGTGTTCTGTGTTATCCAGTGGTCGCGAATCCCAATAAAACTGACTTTTCTTACGTTGTATTTTCTCAAAACTGCAAATGTACTTTCGTTACTGACTTTCTATTAAAGGAGAGCATTCGAAACGCTATGTTAAAATATATGTAGTGAAAACAAATCAAATATACGTTCTGACAAACATTAATTACTGAAGGATTATTTGTTTAAAATTTCACATCAGGTGGGTTACGTGAAGCCACTTATATCTTACTTCTTAGGTATCAAATCATTTCATCGATTTGTAAACATATAAGTTTTAATTAAGCTACTATTTTATGTTGTTTGTTTTATTTTTGTAGTCTATGATTTTTTCCCCGAAATGCAGACCCCTTCATTTTCTGTAGTGTAGTACGCCACTAAAGGGAATTATTTTGTAGTAATTTCCCGCTTCATTCGCACCATATTTTTTTAACTAATGAAGAATATCGAGACGAAAGGTTGGAGGTTTAAAAAAGCATATTCAACAATAGCCGTACTTGTCCGTCGTTGGCTGCTAATGTATTTACTTGCATGTTTTTCTTTTATAAACCATACCGTTTTTATTTTCGAAATATGTTGTTCCAATCAAAGGGAGTAACTCTGTATTGGTGAGTACAAAGTTACGTCCATTTATTTAAGATGGCGGGTATTTGAAAATAATTCAGACTCGGATAAAGTATTATCTGGAACGAATTGAATCGAATTACATTTTATTGTTCACACAAAAAATATTGACGAACCAGAATCAAATATTGAAAGATGGTAAAAAATGATAAACTTCATGTATTAAATTAGATATACAATTTCTTTATTTCTTATCTGACTAGTCTGGAAAACAAACTTTTGCTCTCAGTTTGTGATCTTTGGGCTAAGTTGGTTGGGATTTACTTTCGTTACAGACTTCCAATCTCCCACGACCATGTATTACTTTGGTTTATCTTGGAATTCTTTGAATGCCACCCAATATATTATAAAATAAGAAATAAAAATTAATTAAGACCAACTGACATATCCGACTCTCTCTCTCTATATATATATATATATAAAATTATTAATACCTACAGACGCTTACGTTTCAAGCTTATTGCTCTCATCAGTGCAGGAAAGTAACAATTTCAGACGGTCGGGAGGCGCGAACCCGGTTAACAGAGTCAGCCTAGAATCTGCAAGCAGGCGCCATATCCGCTTGGCCAATGGAAACTGTCACGTAATTAAGTGAAATTAAGATCTTTATGTATCTAGAATATATATATATATATACATATATATATATATATATATATATATATATATATATATATATATATATATATATAACATATAAAAATAATTATGATCCACCAGTGTTCACACTTATATTCATATAAATTGGTAGAATTACGTTAGTAATTAACTTTTCATATATAAATTATTATCATTTCTTGTGTCTTAAAAATAAAACCACCAGCCGTTATTTTTGTATTATTATTTAGACTAAAGGATTTCTTTCCGAATTCATTTCAAGCAGCGCGAGTTGTCTGACTTGCTGTTTGCCGTTTCGCTTCCCCTCGCCACTGAAAATGGTTTCGTTCGAGGGCTAGAAAAGGGCGCGTTTTTTACTTGCTAGCTTTTGTGTAACGGGACGGATTTATATTTATTCCTATACAAATAAATACATTTATTATAGAATGGGTGTGTTCTTTGTTTGGAGTTAACATATGACAAATACAACAGCTTCAATTAAGATACAATTGACAAAATCTCGAAGTAAATGAATATTTCTAATAGAATTGAGAAGGTAAAAATCTTTAATCGAACTAGAGCTTTACTTCAAGTAAAAACGAGCAGGGCTTTCGTTCTAACCGGATGGAAAAGTCTCTCTCATAATAGAAATATAATTTGTATCGAATGTATTAATGTTGAATGGTGTAGTAGAACTGGTTATTTGTTTTCATGGTCTCCAAGTTTATATCTACTAAGCTCAACCAACCCCAACCCATTAGCTTTACCGAGTCGACAAAATTAATTCCGCTTTTCACAACTGGGAAAAAAATGTCCATTTTACTCAACGAAAAAAAGAGTTGCTTTTCAAAGAAACGAGACTTCGATGAAAATATTTCGTGCAAAAATAAATAGACGTTGTCTTATCTTAAGCGAAATCGAGGAATAGTGGCAGCTGTTTAATTTATTCACAAACTAATATCCAAACACAATGATAACACGACATATACACGACATATACACGACATATACACGACATATACACGATATATACACGACATATACACGACATATACACGAATAAGTTATTACATATTTAGATAAACTAGCAAAGAAACCTGGCGTTTCTCGGAAGCAATAACTGGAAATGTTTTTCATGTATCTTTACTTTCTTTGCCATTTTTCGTTTTTTATTCTTTTTATTCCACTTTCACGAGGTCCAATTATGAAGTTGTTTTAATATGTCTAACTTCTGCGGTACGAAACGATTCATAGCTTTCCCCACACTGCATAAATTGCTTGTTATATATGTATATATATATATATATATATATATATATATATATATATATATACTTTCTTCCTACAGCAGAAGGATGGGACACAAGGTCGGAGAATGGGATTGGAAAGTCAGCGATCGAAAAGTTGAGAACTCTGGCCTACGGTAGGGGCGCCTCAGGCGATTAGCAATAAACTAACCCTTCTCAAAGGGTGGAAAGGGAAAGCCTGGGAGGGTGGACCTCCTAGAACTGCACAGGACAGTACCTCAGAACGGCGGAATCAAGGCCCGAAGGCCAAAACGATACCGGTCTATAGGGTGTAGTATTCATCGGAACAGATACTACACTTTGATCCTAGCCTAAAGGCCAATAACAAAGTTTTTTGTGATTTTTTCGTCGAACACAATAGATGGGTTAATTATTTTGTGACATCATAATTTTTGATGACGTCATCCCGCGTGCGTGAAGATATATTCTTAAGATGTGTCGATTTGATCTGCGCGTTTAGCGATCAAAATCTTTTTTCAAACCGAAGCGTGACAGATTTACGAACCGACTGACGGAAAGAAAAACCTTTTATCATGATGCGTAGACGAATAAAACATACGCTTGACAGACCATAAAATTGCGATAGCAAAGTTAAACTGATAGCGACAAACACATGTTGTTGCAGGGGTCGGTTACCTCGGTGATCAGTCTTACTACTAAGAAAGTAGACACAGGCAAAAATACGGCAATGGCCAAGAAGAGGGACAAACGCAGATGAACAGTGTAAAAGAATCGTTGTGTTTATTGCAAGAGGAAAATAACAGAAGCTATAGGATGGATGAGGATGTCTCTGGAAGCTAGAAGTCTGTAAAGACAGGAATGATGTACCTGCAAGCAGGAAAACTGGTGTGGCATCATTGGAAGCAGGAAAGCTAATCACTGGAACTTGGACAGCATGGGATGATGTTACACGGAGTCTGATCTGGACATCTCTGAGGTGTAATGGGATGCCTCATGTAGTCCTGTCCGTGTGAACGCGGCCAAGAGCTGTGTCGACAGGCAAGAGAGCTGGAGCAGGAGCCGCTGCAACAGGAGCTGTAAGAAGGAGCAAGTGCAGGAGCCGCTAGTGCAGGTGCTGCAGGAAGGAGCTGGTGCAAGAGCTGCAGGAAGGAGCTGGAGAAGGAACCGCTGTAAAGATCCATGCAGGAGTCACAGAAAGGAGCTGCAGTAAGGAGCTGGGGTGGGAGCAAGTACTTGAGAGGCAAACTAGAGTCAGGTGATGTTGATGCCTTAAGAGAGCAACAAGGAGTGAAAGTTAGATCGCATATAGTAGTTTGATTGTTGCTGCTGCTGTTATTGTTGTTGATGCTGCTGTTATTGTTGTTGATGCTGGTGTCCTCTTCTGCTTCCGGGCTCGACCTATGATCATAGTCGGGGGTGGTGGCGTCCTGGCCCTCCAGCCAAGCTTCTCGAATTAAAAAAAAAACGCTGCTGAATCTATTTCTGGGAAGAGATATTACATTCGACTGGCCCCAGAAAATCAACAAACAATTGGTTGTACATCTATGCGAAATTTATTCTGCTAAAGAGTAGTTGGGTGTTAGTTGACGTGTTTAGATAAATCTCGGTCAATTCTTAAGGTCAAATGTTTTGGTCCAGTCTGAGGAAAGGGTTTGTAACGCCAAAAACGTGATCGTTACGCAATATCTGTACCGGTATTTGTTTCGTGGAAAAGTACCGAGCACCTGCTGCTTTTATCCCTAAAGTTGTGCTTGGTTCTTAAGGGTGTGATTTAACGCCTATGCTTCTTGAAGAAGGCGTGTTTTAAGTTTGTAATGTCTGTAAACATGGTGAACTGAAAGTCGCGACAATGCTATTTCGAACTTAATAGTGGAAGGTACAGACGGACATAGCCTCTTAGAGTAATGCTTGGGTGCATTTAAAATAAGATGCGTCCATTCATTATGGTGTTTCAAACTTAAGCGTAACAGACCGATCAACAGTCTTTTATACAGACAAAAAATTATGCTTCGAGATTAAGCGTTACAGACAAACAAAAATGCTATTTCAAATTTAAGCGTTACAGACAAACAAAAATTCTATTTCAAATTTAA
>OY744524.1:170589106-170684106 GCA_963556195.1 Sepiola atlantica | reverse complement strand
AAAACAAATTTCCAAAAACCAAGAATAAACTCACATTAGTGAGTGAGATCCGTGAGGCAAGCAGACACCCTGAAAAACTCAATGCAGAGCTAATAGAAATACGCATAACCTTCGATCGGAAATTTGTATCCTGGCATTAATATTTACAACTAGCTAAATGATAATTAGTGTTTACTTATTAAATACAAAAATTAACTCGAAAATAAATATCACAATACAATTTACGTAATTGGAAGTATCTATTCAAATCATCTGAATACGAAAATAAGCGCGGAGATAATAAAAATATGTACTTTATTTGGCTGAGATATTTTTCCATTGGGGCCTAATATTAAAACCGAATAAATACATTAACACCTGTTTTTAATAAAACACTTTTCTTCATCTCTTGATAAGTCCTTATATAATTTGCGCAATTAACATTGGGAGGATTCATTCAAAATATTGGGATACTAAACTAATGGATATCAGCTAAAATTGTTATTTTTATTTTTGTATTCTTGTAAACCATATTTATTTTAATTCTTTTTGTCGTCGGGGACCCGTTATCTTCTGATATATATATATATATATATATATATATATATATATATATATATATATATATATATATATATATATATATATATTTATATATATATATATATATATATATATATATATATATATATATATATATATATATATATATATATATGCATGTGTGTGTCACTCTTCGTACGGACTTCTATATAACACCAAGTAATTTCGCGACGCGATGTGCGTGTATATATCCACACGTGGGCGTGTGTTAAAAGAGCACAGCTGTCTGAGCGAAACACATAGCTTCTCCTAGTCAAACCGTCAAACCAACCCCACGTGCACGTCGCGAGTACTGCTACGCCAAATGGGCCCTTGTAAACGGCGAGTGTTCACTGCTGTAAAACTGGACCTCACTGCCTTGTAGGCTACGGTTTTTGCAACAACGGCTAAAGGTGAGACAACTCTGGCGGAAAGTAGGCCTTGTCAGCTGAAGCACGCATGATCCACCGGCATGTGGATTACACTCTGGGGCCTAGCATCCTGAGTCACTACCATGAGTATATGGCAGTACTACTAAGAGAGATACCCTCTTTAGCCTTTGTTAAGGCAGGCATCTAGGAGAAGGAAAACTCTGATCTAACACCTTCGGTTTAAGTGACTTCAGGTCATTGGGCTGTTTGTCTGTCACCGGGTACATAGTCGCCGATACTCAGAGAGTGGTCGTCGTGTCGCACAACCGTTGATCACTATAATAATACTGTTGGTGTGCTGGTACTTTTGGTGTACATGATCCATATGTAGATACTAACTAGCTCAGCGGAGTGAATGTAATGAGTAAAACGAAATTTCATATGAAAATAGTTTGTTGAACCGTCAGAACCTCACTTGATCGTTATGGTTCTGACCGGTCGGGGGGACGAACAGCACTTGTTGGACAAGAACTGTTACGTTTCAAAATTGATAAAGCAACCTTGTCAGTCACAAAAGTTGAAGTAGGGTAGTCGTGTATAAAAGGGATTTTAATATGTATTTTACTTGATCGGGAAATCGGAATGCGAACGACACGCCCATAGCGTAGGATTTGCTCTTAAGAAATGGGGTGTTTTTAAACTCGATAATCTTCCTTGTGGTCTAAATAAGTTATATGCAACTCTTATTCCTGTTTCTGCTCTTACATTGGACATTCCACCTGAGCTACTAGAATCCTTTGATGACTATCTTAAAAGAGTCATCCTGACTCTTCCGCGAGATGATAAATATGTCTTGCTGGGTGATTTAAATTCGAGGGTGAGTAAGGAATATTAAATATGGCGTCCACTCGGACCTTATGAAGTTTGAATTTGAATAAGAGCGGGTTGCGTTTACTGCAAATGTGTTCGGAGCTGTATTTAGAGATAGCTAACGCGTGTGTCCACCAGAAACCAAAGTATAAGAACATATAGATGCATCCACGATCCGAGCAATGAAATTTGATCTACAGCGTGATTCATAAATCACTTAGCTATTTATCTTTGAAATTCTAAAGTTAAAAAATACGGTAATACAAAACAGAAAGTTGATTCAAAAAATTCATTTATGGGGGTTTCAAATTACAGCAAATTTTCAAAATGTCCACCTTCGTTCTGCATGCATCGCTCCATTCTTTTTGCAACTAATTTACGACTCTTTGTAGCATATTTGATTGATTATGAAGGATTGTGCGAAGGAGGCTTTCTGTTCACATCACGTTTCCATTGCCTAACAAATAGCAGTAATTAGAGAGTAAGATAACAATTATCAAAAGTTCATAGTATGTTTGTGCTTCATATGGTAATCATTTTAAATAGCTAAGTGAAGTGACTTATGAATCACCCTGTATTACGTCATCACCCGTAGACGCGATCTACAGAACGTCTGCAAAGTGTGAGTCAAAAGGAATGCTGGGCAGATGATCGTCTGGTGTGTGCTGACATGAGGTTCGTAGTAAGGTGAAGAGACGATTCGGCGCCAACAAGTGTCCTCATAGAATAAATGTTGCAAAGCTGAGGGATGAGAAAACTGCTCTAGGCTTGAGTAGATATCGTTTAATGGTAGGTGAGAGTGTTTTAAGAAATGTGTTTATGAAAAAAGCAGTAGAGAAGCATCAAAACTTGTTTGATGACATCGCACACCTGCTACAGAAAAAGCATGAACTTCATCAAGATCTGAAGTCTGTAGAAAAGTCATACTTAGCTATGAAATCATAGTTGCAGAAAGAACTTAAACGGATGAAGTATGAATGGTAGCGACAGAAGGATTGTGATGTTCAGATGTTAAGGACAGTAAAACAATCTATTGTACTAGCTATTTTAGTGCACCCCCATTCAAATTCAAGGAGAACGCGGAGTTGATTGGGGATCAGCAAGCTACTTGACAGACTGGACAGAGCATTATACTGATCTGTTCAGTAACCCGTCGATCGTCAGTACGGATGTGATAGATAGCATGGCTCAGAAGGCTATCAATGTGGAAATAGATTCTGTTCTTGCCCTCAATGAAGTGGGAGAGGCTATTACAGATGCGGAGGACCTGGTGGAGCTGGTATACAGGTATTAGTCCTTCGCTGTGGTGGAAGATCATTGACAGTGAAAATAAAATGGTTGATTGACAACATCTGGTTTGACGGGCATGTTAACCAAGATTGGCATAACTCCATTATGGTCTATTTGTACAAGGTCAAAGGGAGGAAAGATAAGTTCGGCACCTATTGAGGCATCTCTCTTTTAAATGGGGCAGGAAAAGTATTTATCAGAATCTTGTTGAATAGCCTAAATGCCTACATCTGTCCTTTTATGCTTCCTGAGGGTCAGTGTCGCTTTAGAAGAAATAGGGGTACAACTGGTATGATCTTTACGGCGTATCAAATGCAGGAAAAGTGTATTGAACATCGTCTACCCCTATATCAGGTCTTTGTTGATCAGGCGAAAGACTTCGATACATTTAATCGGGATGCGGTGTGGAAGGTATTGGGTAAGTTGGGATGTCCTCCTAACTTTGTTAGACTCCTTGGTGAGCTGCACGACAATATAAAAGCGCGTGTCAACTATAATGGTTGTCTCTCTTAACCCGTTGCAGTTGACAATGGTGTTAAACATGGTGATATACTACACCTACTTTGTTTTCCATCTATTTTGCTGTATCATGGATCGTTTTTAATGGTCGTCTAGAAGGAGATGTATCGACAAAACAGACGTACCAGAGTGCATGACCAAAGGAAGGAAAACGCTAATACAAAAAGATGTAAAAAAGATAAAAACAACAAGCAATTACAGACCAATAACCTGTTTACCGACAATTTGGGAAATCTTAACGGCACAACTGAGTTAACAAATCTACCAATCCGTGAATAATCGTGAACTGCTCTCCGAGGAACAAAAAGGATGCCGGAAATGGAATAGAGGGACGAATGATCTGCTATACATAGATCCTGAAGGAGGTAAAAAGCAATAAAAAGAACCTATCTATGGCATGGATTGACTACAAAAAAGCTTACGACAAAATCCCTGAAGCATGAATAATTGAATGATTAAAAATGTACAAGATACCCGACAGGATTATCAATCCTATTAAGAAAGCAACAGAAAAATTCTTCCAATGAGACTCCCTATCACCACTACTGTTTATCATAGCCATGAGGCGACTTAACTACATACTCAGAAAATGTGATGCTGGATACAAGTTTACAGACACAGAACAAAGAATAAACAACCTTATGTACATGGACGACCTGAAACTATTTGTAAACAGCAGAAGGGAACTGAAACAGCTGATAAATACGACCAGAATCTTCAGCCAAGACATTGGAATGAAAAAGTTTACACTGCTAGTAATGAGAATGCTGGAGACAATAGAGGGCATGAAACTGCCCAACCAAGAAAAGATGAGGGCGCAAGGCAAACAATAGAGCTATAAATATTTGGGAGTTCTGGAAGCAGACACAATCAAATCTACAGAAATGAAAGAGAAGATTGGAAAAGAATACGTGAGAAGAACAAGGAAACTCTTAAAAACGAAATTATATAGTATAAACATAGTAAAAGCAATAAGAACATGGATTAATAAGATAATCTGGACCATTTATAGACTGGACTAAAGAAGAACACAGGCACCTTGACCAGAGGACTAGAAAATGAATTATCATGCACAACGCACTACACCCAAAAGATGATACGAACAGAAACGATACGTGAAAAGAAATGAAGGGGAAGAGGACTTGTAAGCATAAAAGACTGTGTTGAAGACACCAAAACGAGCTAGATAACATAGATAGGCTGATCACTGCTGCAAGAGACACCGTCTCAATGAACAACTCGGGAACCACCGAAACCAGAAACAAAAACATAAGAAAAGAAAAGTGGGGAGAAAACCAAATACACAGACCTTACATAAGAGAAGAAACCTACTTGGACAGAATAACTGAATCTCTACTGACAGCTGCACAGAACAATGCGATTAGTACTAACTACATTAAAGCTAAAACAGATAAAACCCAGTAAAACAGTAAATGGAGACTGTGTGGACAAAGAGACGAAACAGTAAATAACATAATAAGTTAATGCAGAAAACTAACCCAAAAAGAATACAAGAACTGAGACGGCTGCGTGGGGAAAGCAGTACACTGGGAACTATGCACTTCGAACACGTGGACAAATGGTACAAACATAAACCAGAGACAGTACTTGAAAACGAAAATCACAAAATGCTCTGGGACATAAAGGTGCAAACTCATACAAGCAGGAAAACCGGATGCCATAAAAGTTAACCAGAAGGAAAAATCCTACACTTTAGTAGATGTTGCTGTACCAACAGACCACAGAATGAAAGTAAAGGAAAGGGAAAAACGAAGCAAATACACGGAACGTTTCAGAGAATCGAAAGGGGTATGGAGCATGAAAAAAGTCAATAGAATACCAATAATCGTAGAAGTACTATGGAGAAAAAACTGGAAAAAAGACTGGGAGAAATTGGAATCAAAGGAATCGCTTAGACCATACGACGGACGGCAATGATGAAAATAGTTGCAGTCTTAAGGAAAATCCTTGAATGCAGAAACAAACCCGCATAAACTCCGAACGGTAACCAACCATATGGAAGTTAGAATAAGAAGAAAACAAAACTACAGGCAAGAACACCACCACATTAACCCAAGGAACAGAAACTGCAAGAAATTTCATAAACTGACACTCCCTACCAAAAATGTGATGGCAGCAGCATCCTCGGCTGATACCATACAAAATAGTCGTGAAAGGTCGAGGATAAGAAGACCGAGGAGGAACAGCACAAACCAGACCTCCACTGAAAGAGTGCGGGGAATGATATGTCCTTGGAGAGGTTAATTGCCACTCAAATCCCAGAAGACACTAATGGTCGTTACCAGCGAGAACGCAATGGTAAGCGGCTGTTGCGATACCGCAAAATAATAATAATAATAATAATAATAATAATAATAATAATAATAATAATAATAATAATAATAATAATAATAATAATAATAATAATAATAATAATAATATTATTATTATTATTATTATTATTATTATTATTATATACTGGTTTTATCGACATCAAGTGGACGATGGTGAAGTGGCTACCGGCGCGTACTGATGATTCTGCATTCTACATTCTGCATTCGTGTCTGGATCATAGAACCACTTTCATTCGGGATGTTGGTATCTTTCCTGTAGTCCCTCATATGAATAATTAATGTTGTTAAGAAAATCAATACCGGTTGAAAAGAATGGCCCTAATTATCGTAACTTAATAATCCATGCGCAATCGCTATTTCATCACAACCTGATATTCAGAAGGTTGTGCGAGTGAAACCTGTGGGGCCACCGTTTCCAAAGTTCGAATAAATATAATGTTTAATGATAATGCAATTACTGGCAGAATCCCATTGAGATTTCACGATTCTTTACTAAACGTTTCCTCTGTCTTTTTACGATGAAAATAATTGTGAGCTAATTTTTGTAATAATAAAACGAACTTTTTTACGTTTCGATTAATTTATATTTTGTAACAACTAAAATATCAAAAAGATATAAAATCTTGTTTGTTACCGTATAAATGATTATCAGCTAAATATCTAAAAGATAGAAATCACGTTTGTTACCGTATAAATAATTGTCAGCTAAATATCTAAAAGATAGAAGATCTCGTTTGTTACCGTATAAATGATTGTCAGCTAAATATCTAAAAGATAGATCATCTCGTTTGTTACCGTATAAATGATTGTCAGCTAAATATCTAAAAGATAGATAATCTCGTTTGTTACCGTATAAATGATTGTCATCAAAATATCTAAAAGATAGATAATCTCGTTTGTTACCGTATAAATGATTGTCAGCTAAATATCTAAAAGATAGAAATCACGTTTGTTACTGAATAAATGATTGTCAGCTAAATATCTAAAAGATAGAAATCTCGTTTGTTACCGTATAAATGATTGTCAGCTAAATATCTAAAAGATAGATAATCTCGTTTGTTACCGTATAAATGATTGTCAGCTAAGTGTCTAAAAGATAGATGATCTCGTTTGTTACCGTATAAATGATTGTCAGCTAAATATCTAAAAGATAGAAATAACGTTTGTTACTGAATAAATGAGTGTCAGCTAAATATCTACAAGATAGATGACCTCGTTTGTTACCGTATCAATGATTGTCAGCTAACTGTCTAAAAGATAGATGATCTTATTTGTTACCGTATTAATGATTGTCAGCTCAATTTCTATAAGATAGAAAATTTCGTTTGTTTCCGTATAAATGATTGTCAGCTAAATATCTAAAAGATAGATAATCTCGTTTGTTATCGTATTAATGATTGTCAGATAAACATCTAAAAAATAGATAATCTCGTTCGTTACCGTATAAATGATTGTCAGCTAAATATCTAAAAAATAAGTGATCTAGTGTGTTACCGAATAAATGATTGTCATCTAAATATCTAAAAAATAAATAATCTCGTTTGTTACCGTATAAATGATTGTCAGCTAAATATCTAAAAGATAGAAACAACGTTTTTTACTTAATACATGATTGTCAGCTAAATATCTAAAAGATAGATGATCTCGTTTGTTACCGTATCAATGATTGTCAGCTAAATATCTAAAAGATAGATCATCTCGTTTGTTACCGTATAAATCATTGTCAGCTAACTGTAGAAAATATAGATCATCTCGTTTGTTACCGTATAAATGATTGTCAGCTAAATATCTAAAAGATAGAAATCACGTTTGTTACTGAATAAATGATTGTCAGCTAAGGGTCTAAAAGATAGATGATCTCGTTTGTTACCGTATAAATGATTGTCAGCTAAATATCTAAAAGATAGAAATAACGTTTGTTACTGAATAAATGAGTGTCAGCTAAATATCTAAAAGATAGATGACCTCGTTTGTTACCGTATCAATGATTGTCAGCTAACTGTCTAAAAGATAGATGATCTCGTTTGTTACCGTATAAATGATTGTCAGCTAAATATCTAAAAGATAGATAATCTCGTTTGTTTCCGTATAAATGATTGTCGGCTAAATATCTAAAAGATAGATAATCTCGTTTGTTACCGTATAAATGATTGTCAGATAAACATCTAAAAGATAGATAATCTCGTTCGTTACCGTATAAATGATTGTGAGCTATATATCTAAAAGATAAGTTATCTCGTGTGTTACCGAATAAATAATTGTCATCTAAATATCTAAAAAATAAATAATCTCGTTTGTTACCGTATAAATGATTGTCAGCTAAATATCTAAAAGATAGAAACAACGTTTGTTACTGAATACATGATTGTCAGCTAAATATCTAAAAGATAGATGATCTCGTTTGTTACCGTATCAATGATTGTCAGCTATATATATAAAAGATAGATCATCTCGTTTGTAACCGTGTAAATCATTGTCAGCTAACTGTCTAAACGATAGATCATCTCGTTTGTTACAGTATAAATGATTGTCAGCTAAATATCTAAAAGATAGAAATCACGTTTGTTACTGAATAAATGGGTGTCAGCTAAATATCTAAAAGATAGATAATCTCGTTTGTTACCGTATAAATGATTGTCAGCTAACTGTCTAAAAGATAGATGATCTCGTTTGTTACCGTATAAATGATTGTCAGCTAAATATCTAAAAGATAGATGATCTCGTGTGTTACCGTATAAATGATTGTCAGCTAAATATCTAAAAGATAGATGATCTCGTTTGTTACCGTATTAATGATTGTCAGCTATATATCTAAAAGATAGATGATCTCGTTTGTTACCGTATAAATCATTGTCAGCTAAATATCTAAAAGATAGAAATCTCGTTTGTTACCGTATAAATGATTGTCAGCTAAATATCTAAAAGATATATGACCTCGTTTGTTACCGTATAAATAATTGTCAGCTAACTGTCTAAAAGATAGATGATCTCGTTTGTTACCGTATAAATGATTGTCAGCTAAATATCTAAAAGATAGAAATAACGTTTGTTACCTTATAAATGATTGTCATCTAAATATCTAAAAGATTGAAATCACGTTTGTTACCGTATAAATGATTGTCAGCTAAATATCTAAAAGATAGATAATCTCGTTTGTTACTGAATTAATGAGTGTCAGCTAAATATCTAAAAGATAGAAGATCTCGTTTGTTACCGTATCAATGATTGTAAGCTAACTGTCTAAAAGATAGATGATCTCGTTTGTTACCGTACAAATGATTGTCAGCTAAATATCTAAAAGATAGATAATCTCGTTTGTTTCCGTATAAATGATATTCAGCTAAATATCTAAAAGATAGATAATCTCGTTTGTTAGCGTATAAATGATTGTCAGCTAAATATCTAAAAGATATATGATCTCGTTTGTTACCGACTTAATGATTGTCAGATAAACATCTAAAAGTTAGATAATCTCGTTCGTTACCGTATAAATGATTGTCAGCTAAATATCTAAAAGATAAGTGATCTCGTTTGTTACCGTATAAATGATTGTCATCTAAATATCTAAAAAATAGATAATCTCGTTTGTTACCGTATAAATGATTGTCAGCTAAATATCTAAAAGACAGAAACCACGTTTGTCACTGAATACATGATTGTCAGCTAAATATCTAAAAGATAGATGATCTCGTTTGTTACCGTATCAATGATTGTCAGCTAAATATCTAAAAGATAGATCATCTCGTTTGTTACCGTATAAATCATTGTCAGCTAACTGTCTAAAAGATAGATGATCTCGTTTGTTACCGTATAAATGATTGTCAGCTAAATATCTAAAAGATAGAAATCACGTTTGTTACTGAATAAATGAGTGTCAGCTAAATATCTAAAAGATAGATAATCTCGTTTGTTACCGTATAAATGATTGTCAGCTAACTGTCTAAAAGATAGATGATCTCGTTTGTTACCGTATAAATGATTGTCAGCTAAATATCTAAAAGATAGATGATCTCGTGTGTTACCGTATAAATGATTGTCAGCTAAATATCTAAAAGATAGATGATCTCGTTTGTTACCGTATAAATGATTGTCAGCTATATATCTAAAAGATAGATGATCTCGTTTGTTACCGTATAAATGATTGTCAGCTAAATATCTAAAAGATAGAAATCTCGTTTGTTACCGTCTAAATGATTGTCAGCTAAATATCTAAAAGATAGATGATCTCGTTTGTTACCGTATAAACAATTGTCAGCTAACCGTCTAAAAGATAGATGATCTAATTTGTTACCGTATAAATGATTGTCAGCTAAATATCTAAAAGATAGAAATAACGTTTGTTACCGTATAAATGATTGTCATCTAAATATCTAAAAGATAGAAATCACGTTTGTTACCGTATAAATGATTGTCAGCTAAATATCTAAAAGATAGAAATAACGTTTGTTACTGAATAAATGAGTGTCAGCTAAATATCTAAAAGATAGATGACCTCGTTTGTTACCGTATAAATGATTGTCAGCTAACTGTCTTAAAGATAGATGATCTCGTGTGTTACCGTATAAATGATTGTCAGCTAAATATCTAAAAGATAGATAATCTCGTTTGTTTCCGTATAAATGATTGTCAGCTAAATATCTAAAAGATAGATAATCTCGTTTGTTACCGTATAAATAATTGTCAGATAAACATCTAAAAGATAGATAATCTCGTTCGTTACCGTATAAATGATTGTCAGCTAAATATCTAAAAGATAAGTTATCTCGTTTGTTACCGTATAAATGATTGTCATCTAAATATCTTACAAATAGATAACCTCGTTTGTTACCGTATAAATGATTGTCAGCTAAATATCTAAAAGATAGAAACCACGTTTGTTACTGAATACATGATTGTCAGCTAAATATCTAAAAGATAGATGATCTCGTTTGTTACCGTATCAATGATTGTCAGCTAAATATCTAAAAGATAGATCATCTCGTTTGTTACCGTATAAATCATTGTCAGCTAACTGTCTAAAATATAGATGATCTCGTTTGTTACCGTATAAATGATTGTCAGTTAAATATCTTAAAGATAGAAATCACGTTTGTTACTGAATAAATGAGTGTCAGCTAAATATCTAAAAGATAGATAATCTCGTTTATTACCGTATAAATGATTGTCAGCTAACTGTCTAAAAGATAGATGATCTCGTGTGTTACCGTATAAATGATTGTCAGCTAAATATCTAAAAGATAGATAATCTCGTTTGTTACCGTATAAATGATTGTCAGCTAAATATCTAAAAGATAGATGATCTCGTTTGTTACCGTATAAATAATTGTCAGCTAACTGTCTAAAAGATAGATGATCTCGTTTGTTACCGTATAAATGATTGTCCGCTAAATATCTAAAAGATAGATAATCTCGTTTGTTACCGTATAAATGGCTGTCATCTAAATATCTAAAAGATAGATAATCTCGTTTGTTACCGTATAAATAATTGTCAGCTAAATATCTAAAAGATAGATGATCTAGTTTGTTACCGTATAAATGGTTGTCAGCTTAATATCTAAAAGATAGGTCGTCTCGTTTGTTACCGAAAAAAAAAATTGTCAGCAAAATTTCTATAAGATTGATAATCTCGTTTGTTACCGTATTAATAATTATCAGCTAAATATCTATAAGATAGATAATCTCGTGTGTTACCGTATTAATGATTGTCAGCTAAATATCTGAAAGATAGATAATCTCGTTTGTTACCGTATAAATGATTGTCAGCTTAATATCTAAAAGATAGATAATCTCGTGTGTTACCGTATAAATGATTGTAAGCTAAATATCTAAAAGATAGATAATCTCGTTTGTTACCGTATAAATTATTGTCAGCTAAATATCTAAAAGATAGATAGTCTCGTTTTTTACCGAAAATAAAATTTTCAGCTAAATATCTAAAAGATCGATAATCTTGTTTATTACCGTATAAATTATTGTCAGCTAAATATCTACAAGATAGATAATCTCGTTTGTTAACGTATAAAGGATTGTCAGCTAAATTTCTAAAAAGTAAAAAAACACGTTTGTTACTGAATAAATGATTGTACGCTAAATATCTAAAACATAAATTATCTCGTTTGTTACCGAATAAATGATTGTCAGCCCAAAATCTAAATAATAGATAATCTAGTTTGTTACTCTATTAATGAGTGTCAGCTAAATATCTAAAACATAGCTTATCTCGTTTGTTACCGAATAAATGATTGTCAGCTAAATATCTAAAACATAGATTATCTCGTTTGTTACCTAATAAATGATTGTCAGCTAAATATCTAAAAGATAGAAAATCTCGTTTGTTAACGTATAAATGATTGTCCGCTAAATATCTAAAAGATAGATAATCTCGTTTGTTACCGTATAAATGATTGTAAGCTAAATATCTAAAAGATAGATAATCTCGTTTGTTACCGTATAAATGATTGTAAGCTAAATATCTAAAAGATAGATAATCTCGTTTGTTACCGAATAAATTATTGTAAGCTAAATATCAAAAAGATAGATAATCTCGTTTGTTTCCGTATGAATGATAGACAGCTAAATATCTAAAAGATAGATAATCTCGTGTGTTACCGAATAAGTGATTGTTTGTTAATATCTAAAAGATAGATAATCCCGTTTGTTTCTGTGTAAATGAGTTACAGCTAAATATTTAAAAGATAGATAATCTCGTGTGTTACCTAATAAATGATTGTCAGCTAAATATCTAAAAGATAGATAATCACGTTTGTAACCGTATAAATGATTGTCAGCTAAATATCTAAAAGATAGAAATCACGTTTGTTACTGAATAAATGATTGTCAGTTAAATATCTAAAAGATAGATAATCTAGTTTGTTTCCCTGTAAATGATTGTCAGCTAAATATCTAAAAGATAGATAATCTTGTTTGTTACCGAATAAAATGATTGTCAGCTAAATATCTAAAAGATAGATAATCTCGTTTGTAAACGTATAAATGATTGTCAGCTAAAGTTTTAAAAAGTAAAAAAACACGTTTGTTACTGAATAAATGATTGTCAGCTAAATATCTAAAACATAGATTATCTTGTTTGTTACCGAATAAATGATTGTCAGCTAAATATCTAAATAATAGATAATCTCGTTAGTTACTCTATTAATGATTGTCAGCTAAATATCTAAAACATAGATTATCTCGTTTGTTACCGAATAAATGATTGTCAGCTACATATCTAAAACACAGATTATTTCGATTGTTACCGAATAAATGATTGTCAGCTAAATATCTAAAAGATAGATAATCTCGTTTGTTACTGAATAAATGATTGTCAGCTAAATATCTAAAAGATAGATAATCTCGTTTGTTACCAAATTAATGATTGTCAGCTAAATATCTAAAAGATAGATAATCTCGTGTGTTACCGAATAAATGAATTTCAGCTAAATATCTAAAAGATAGATAATCTCGTTTGTTACCGAATAAATGATTGTCAGCTTAATATCTAAAAGATAGATAATCTTGTTTGTTACCGTATAAATGATTGACAGCTAAATATCTAAAAGATAGATAATCTCGTGGGTTACCGAATAAATGATTGTCAGCTAAATATCTAAAAGATAGATAATATCGTTTCTTAACGTATAAATGATTGTCAGCTAAATATCTAAAAGATAGATAATCTCGGTTTTTTCCATGTAAATGAATGTCAGCTTAATATCTAAAAGATAGATAATCTCGTTTGTTTCCCTGTAAATGAATGTCAGCTAAATATCTAAAAGATAGATAATCTCGTTTGTTTCCATGTAAATGAATGTCAGCTAAATATCAAAAAGATAGATGATCTAGTTTCTTACCGTATAAATGATTGTCAGCTAAATATCAAAAAGATAGATAATCCCGTTTGTTTCCGTGTAAATGATTGACAGCTAAATATCTAAAAGATAGATAATCACATTTGTCACTGAATAAATGATTGTCAGCTAAATATCTAAAAGATAGATAATCACGTTTGTTACTGAATAAATGATTGTCAGCTAAATATCTAAAAGATAGATAATCACGTTTGTTACTTAATAAATGATTGTCAGCTAAATATCTAAAAGATAGATAATCTCGTGTGTTACCTGATAAATGATTGTCAGCTAAATATCTAAAAGATAGAAAATCTCGTGTGTTACTGAATAAATGATTGTCAGCTAAATATCTAAAAGATAGATAGTCTCGTTTGTTTCCGTATAAATGATTATCAGCTAAATATCTAAAAGATAGATAATCTCGTTTATTACCGAAAAAAATGATTGTCATCTAAATATCTAAAAGATAGATAATCTCGTTTGTTACTCAATTAATGATTGTCAGCTACATATCTAAAACATAGATTATCTCGTTTGTTACCGAATAAATGATTGTCAGCTAAATATCTAAAGATTGAAAACTCGTTTGTTACTGTATAAATGATTGTCAGCTAAATATTTAAAAGATAGATAATCTCGTGTGTTACCGTATAAATTATTTTCAGCTAAATATCTAAAATATAGAAATCACGTTTGTTACCGAATAAATTATTGTCAGCTAAATATCTAAAAGATAGATAATCTCGTTTGTTACCGAATAAATGATTGTAAGCTAAATATCTAAAAGATAGATGATCTCGTTTGTTACCGAATGAATGATTGTTAGCTAAATATCTTAAAGATAGATGATCTCGTTTGTTACCGAATAAATGATTGTCAGCTAAATATCTAAAAGATAGATAATCTCGTGTGTTACCGTATAAATTATTGTCATCTAAATATCTAAAAGATAGATAATCTCTTTTGTTACCAAATAAATGATTGTCAGCTAAATATCTAACAGATAGATAATCTCGTTTGTTACCGTATAAATGATTGTCAGCTAAATATCTAAAAGATAGATAATCTCGTTTGTTACCGAATTAATGATTGTCTACTTTATATCTAAAAGATAGATAATCCCGTTTGTTACCGTATAAATGATTGTCAGCTAAATATCTAACAGATAGATAATCTTGTTTGTTACCGAATAAATGATTGTCAGCTAAATATCTAAAAGATAGATAATCTCGTTTGTTACCGAATAAATGATTGTCTCCTTAATATCTAAAAGATAGATAATCCCGTTTGTTGCCGTATAAATGATTGTCAGCAAACTGTCTACAAGATAGTTGATCTCGTTTGTTACCGTATAAATGATTGTCAGCTTACTGTCTAAAAGATAGATGATCTCGTGTGTTACCGTATTAATGATTGTCAGCTAAATATCAAAAAGATAGATGATCTCGTTTGTTACCGTATTAATGATTGTCAGCTAAATATCTAAAAGATAGATGATCTCGTCTGTTACTGTATAAATGATTGTCAGCAAAATATCTAAAAGATAGATGATCTCGTTTGTTACCGTATAAATGATTGTCAGCTTAATATCTAAAAGCTCGATAATCTCGTTGTTTACCGTATAAATGATTGTCAGCTAACTGTCTAAAAGATAGATGATCTCGTTTGTTACCGTATAAATGATTGTCAGCTAAATATCTAAAAAATAGATAAACTCGTTTGTACCGTATAAATGATTGTCAGCTAAATATCTAAAAGATAGATAAACTCGTTTGTTACCGTATAAATGATTGTCAGCTAAATATCTAAAAGATAGATGATCTCGTTTGTTACCGAATAAATGATTGTCAGCTAAATATCTAAAGATTGATAAACTCATGTGTTTCCGTATAAATGATTGTCAGCTAATTAAGTAAAAGATAGATAATCTCGTGTGTTACCATATAAATTATTGTCAGCTAAATATCTAAAAGATAGATGATCTCGTTTGTTACCGTATAAATGATTGTCAGCTAAATATCTAAATAATACATGATCTCTCGTGTGTTAACGTATAAATAATTGTCAGCTAAATATCTAAAAGATAGATAATCTCGTTTGTTACCGAATAAATGATTGTCAGCTAAATATCTAAAAGATAGATAATTTCGTTTGTTACCGAATTAATGATTGTCAGCTAAATATCTAAAAAGATAGATAATCTCGTTTGTTACAGTATAAATGATTGTAAGCTAAATATCTATAAGATAGATAATCTCGTTTGTTACCGAAAAAAATGATTGTCAGCTAAATATCTAAAAGATAGATAATCTCGTTTGCTACCGAATAAATTATTGTCAGCTAAATATCTAAAAGATAGATAATCTCGTATGTTACCGTATAAATGATTGTCAGCTAAATTTCTAAAAGATAGATGATCTCGTTTGTTACCGAATTAATGATTGTCTACTCAATATTTAAAAAATAGATAATCTTGTGGTTTACCGAATAAATGATTGTCAGCTAAATATCTAAAAGATAGATAATCTCGTTTGTTACCGAATAAATGATTGTCAGCAAACTGTCTACAAGATAGTTGATCTCGTTTGTTACCGTATAAATGATTGTCAGCTTACTGTCTAAAAGATAGATGATCTCGTGTGTTACCGTATAAATGATTGTCAGCTAAATATCAAAAAGATAGATGATCTCGTTTGTTTCCGTATAAATGATTGTCAGCTAAATATCTAAAAGATAGATGATCCCGTCTGTTACTGTATAAATGATTGTCAGCAAAATATCTAAAAGATAGATGATCTCGTTTGTTATCGTATAAATGATTGTCAGCTTAATATCTAAAAGATAGATAATCTCGTTTGTTACCGTATAAATGATTGTCAGCAAAATATCTAAAAGATAGATGATCTCGTTAGTTACCGAATAAATGATTGTCAGCTGAATATCTAAAGATTGAATAACTCATTTTTTACCGTATAAATGATTGTCAGCTAAATAAGTAAAAGATAGATAATCTCGTGTGTTACCGTATAAATTATTGTCAGCTAACTATCTTAAAGATAGATGATCTCGTTTGTTTCCGTATAAATGATTGTCAGCTAAATATCTAAATAATAGATGATCTCGTGTGTTACCGTATAAATGATTGTCAGCTAAATATCTAAAAGATAGATAATCTCGTTTGTTACCGAATTAATGATTGTCAGCTAAATATCTAAAAGATAGATAATCTCGTTTGTTACCGAATTAATGATTGTCAGCTAAATATCTAAAAAGATAGATAATCTCGTTTGTTACAGTATAAATGATTGTAAGCTAAATATCTAAAAGTCAGATAATCTCGTTTGTTACCGTATAAATGATTGTCAGCTAAATATCTAAAAGATAGATGATCTCGTTTGTTACCGAATAAATGATTGTCAGCTAAATATCTAAACGATAGATAATCTCGTTTGTTACCAAATAAAGAATTGTCAGCTAAATATCTAAAAGATAGATAATCCTTTTTGTTACCGTACAAATGATTGTCAGCTAAATATCAAAAAGATAGATAATCTCGTTTGTTACCGAATTAATGATTGTCAGCTGAATATCTAAACGATAAATAGTCTTGTTTGTTACCGTATAAATGACTGTCAGCTAAATATCTAAAAGATAGATAATCTCGTTAGCTACCGAATAAATTATTGTCAGCTAAATATCTAAAAGATAGATAATCTCGTTTGTTACCGAATTAATGTTTGTCTTCTTAATATCAAAAAGATAGATAATCTCGTTTGTTACCGAATTAATGATTGTCTTCTTAATATCTAAAAGATAGATAATCTCGTTTGGTACAGAATAAATGATTGTCTGCTTAATATCAAAAAGATAGATAATCTCGTTTGTTACGGTATAAATAATTGTCAGCTAAATATCTAAAAGATAGAAATCACGTTTGTTACTGAATAAATGATTGTCAGCTAAATATCTAAAAATTGATAAACTCGTTTGTGACCGTATAAATGATTGTCAGCTAAATATCTAAAAGATAGATGATCTCGTGTGTTACCGTATAAATGATTGTCAGCTAAATATCAAAAAGATTGATGATCTCGTTTGTTACCGTATAAATAATGTTCAGCTAAATATCTAAAAGATAGATGATCTCGTTTGTTACCGTATAAATGATTGTCAGCTAAATATCTAAAAGATAGATAATCTCGTTTGTTACCGTATAAATGATTGTCAGCTAAATATCTAAAAGATAGATGATTTCGTTTGTTACCGTATAAATGATTGTCAGCTAACTGTCTAAAAGATAGATGATCTCGTTTGTTACCGTATAAATCATTGTCAGCTAAATATCTAAAAGATAGATAATCTCGTTTGCTAACGAATAGATTATTGTCAGCTAAATATCTATAAGGTAGATAATCTCGTGTGTTTCCGTATAAATGATTGTCAGCAAAATATCTAAAAGATTGATGAACTCGTTCGTTACCGTATAAATGATTGTCAGCTAAATATCTAAAAGATAGATAATCTCGTTTGTTACCGAATAAATGATTGTCAGCTAAATATCTAAAAGATAGATAGTCTTGTTTGTTACCGTATAAATGATTGTCAGCTAAATATCTAAAAGATAGATAATCTCGTTTATTACCGAATAATATTATGTCAGCTAAATATCTAAAAGATTGATAATCTCGTGTGTTACCATATAAATGATTGTCAGCTAAATATCTTAAAGATAGATTATCTCGTTTGTTACCGTATAAGGATTGTCAGCTAAATATCTAAAGATTGATAAACTCGTTTGTTACCGTATAAATGATTGTCAGCTAAATATCTAAAAGATAGATAATATCGTTTGTTACCGAATAAAGGATAGTCAGCTAAATATCTAAAAGATAGATAATCTCGTTTGTTACCGTATAAATGATTGTAAGCTAAATATCTGTAAGATAGATAATCTCGTTTGTTACCGAAAAAAATGATTGTCAGCTAAATATCTAAAAGATAGATAATCTCGTTTGCTACCGAATAAATTATTGTCAGCTAAATATCTAAAAGATAGATAATCTCGTATGTTACCGTATAAATGATTGTCAGCTAAATATCTAAAAGATAGATGATCTCGTTTGTTACCGAATTAATGATTGTCTACTCAATATTTAAAAAATAGATAATCTTGTGGTTTACCGAATAAATGATTGTCAGCTAAATATCTAAAAGATAGATAATCTCGTTTGTTACCGAATAAATGATTGTCAGCAAACTGTCTACAAGATAGTTGATCTCGTTTGTTACCGTATAAATGATTGTCAGCTTACTGTCTAAAAGATAGATGATCTCGTGTGTTACCGTATAAATGATTGTCAGCTAAATATCAAAAAGATAGATGATCTCGTTTGTTACCGTATAAATGATTGTCAGCTAAATATCTAAAAGATAGATGATCCCGTCTGTTACTGTATAAATGATTGTCAGCAAAATATCTAAAAGATAGATGATCTCGTTTGTTATCGTATAAATGATTGTCAGCTTAATATCTAAAAGATAGATAATCTCGTTTGTTACCGTATAAATGATTGTCAGCAAAATATCTAAAAGATAGATGATCTCGTTAGTTACCGAATAAATGATTGTCAGCTGAATATCTAAAGATTGATAAACTCATTTTTTACCGTATAAATGATTGTCAGCTAAATAAGTAAAAGATAGATAATCTCGTGTGTTACCGTATAAATTATTGTCAGCTAACTATCTTAAAGATAGATGATCTCGTTTGTTTCCGTATAAATGATTGTCAGCTAAATATCTAAATAATAGATGATCTCGTGTGTTACCGTATAAATGATTGTCAGCTAAATATCTAAAAGATAGATAATCTCGTTTGTTACCGAATTAATGATTGTCAGCTAAATATCTAAAAGATAGATAATCTCGTTTGTTACCGAATAAATGATTGTCAGCTAAATATCTAAAAAGATAGATAATCTCGTTTGTTACAGTATAAATGATTGTAAGCTAAATATCTAAAAGTCAGATAATCTCGTTTGTTACCGTATAAATGATTGTCAGCTAAATATCTAAAAGATAGATGATCTCGTTTGTTACCGAATAAATGATTGTCAGCTAAATATCTAAACGATAGATAATCTCGTTTGTTACCAAATAAAGAATTGTCAGCTAAATATCTAAAAGATAGATAATCCTTTTTGTTACCGTACAAATGATTGTCAGCTAAATATCAAAAAGATAGATAATCTCGTTTGTTACCGAATTAATGATTGTCAGCTGAATATCTAAACGATAAATAGTCTTGTTTGTTACCGTATAAATGACTGTCAGCTAAATATCTAAAAGATAGATAATCTCGTTAGCTACCGAATAAATTATTGTCAGCTAAATATCTAAAAGATAGATAATCTCGTTTGTTACCGAATTAATGTTTGTCTTCTTAATATCAAAAAGATAGATAATCTCGTTTGTTACCGAATTAATGATTGTCTTCTTAATATCTAAAAGATAGATAATCTCGTTTGGTACAGAATAAATGATTGTCTGCTTAATATCAAAAAGATAGATAATCTCGTTTGTTACGGTATAAATAATTGTCAGCTAAATATCTAAAAGATAGAAATCACGTTTGTTACTGAATAAATGATTGTCAGCTAAATATCTAAAAATTGATAAACTCGTTTGTGACCGTATAAATGATTGTCAGCTAAATATCTAAAAGATAGATGATCTCGTGTGTTACCGTATAAATGATTGTCAGCTAAATATCAAAAAGATTGATGATCTCGTTTGTTACCGTATAAATAATGTTCAGCTAAATATCTAAAAGATAGATGATCTCGTTTGTTACCGTATAAATGATTGTCAGCTAAATATCTAAAAGATAGATAATCTCGTTTGTTACCGTATAAATGATTGTCAGCTAAATATCTAAAAGATAGATGATTTCGTTTGTTACCGTATAAATGATTGTCAGCTAACTGTCTAAAAGATAGATGATCTCGTTTGTTACCGTATAAATCATTGTCAGCTAAATATCTAAAAGATAGATAATCTCGTTTGCTAACGAATAGATTATTGTCAGCTAAATATCTATAAGGTAGATAATCTCGTGTGTTTCCGTATAAATGATTGTCAGCAAAATATCTAAAAGATTGATGAACTCGTTCGTTACCGTATAAATGATTGTCAGCTAAATATCTAAAAGATAGATAATCTCGTTTGTTACCGAATAAATGATTGTCAGCTAAATATCTAAAAGATAGATAGTCTTGTTTGTTACCGTATAAATGATTGTCAGCTTAATATCTAAAAGATAGATAATCTCGTTTATTACCGAATAATATTATGTCAGCTAAATATCTAAAAGATTGATAATCTCGTGTGTTACCATATAAATGATTGTCAGCTAAATATCTTAAAGATAGATTATCTCGTTTGTTACCGTATAAGGATTGTCAGCTAAATATCTAAAGATTGATAAACTCGTTTGTTACCGTATAAATGATTGTCAGCTAAATATCTAAAAGATAGATAATATCGTTTGTTACCGAATAAAGGATAGTCAGCTAAATATCTAAAAGATAGATAATCTCGTTTGTTACCGTATAAATGATTGTCAGCTAAATATCTAAAAGATAGATAATCTCGTTTGTTACCGGAAAACATGATTGTCAGCTAAATATCTAAAAGATGGATAATCTCGTTTGTTACCGAATAAATTATTGTCAGCTAAATATATAAAAGATTGATAAACTCATTTGTTACCGTATAAATGATTGTCCGCTTAATATCTAAAAGATAGATAATCTCGTTTATTACCGAATAAATTATTGTCAGCTTAATATCTAAAAGATAGATAATCTCGTGTGTTACTGTATAAATGATTGTCAGCTAAATATCTAAAAGATAGATGATCTCGTTTGTTACCGTATAAATCATTGTCAGCTAAATATCTAAAACATAATCTCGTGTGTTACCGTATAAATTATTGTCAGCTAAATATCTAAAACATAGATAATCTCGTTTGTTACCGAATAAATGATTGTCAGCTAAATATCCAAAGATTGATAAACTCGTTTGTTACCGTATAAATGATTGTCAGCTAAATATCTAAAAGATAGATAATCTCGTGTGTTACCGTATAAATTATTGTAAGCTAAATATCTAAAAGATAGCATATCTTGTGTGTTACCTCATAAATGATTGTCAGCTAAATATCTAAAAAGTTGGTTAACTCGTTTGTTACCGGATAAATGATTGTCAGCTAAATATCTAAAAGATAGATTATCTCGTTTGTTTCCGAATAAATGATTGTCAGCTAAATATCTAAAAGATACATAATCTCGTTTGTTACCGAAGAAATGATTGTCAGCTAAATATCTAAAAGATAGATGATCTCGTTTGTTACCGAATAAATGATTGTCAGCTAAATATCTAAAAGATAGATAATCTCGTTTGTTACCGTATAAATTATTATCAGCTAAATATCTAAAAGATAGATGATCTCGTTTGTTACCGAATTAATGATTGTCAGCTAAATATCTAAAGATATATAATCTCGTTTGTTTCCGTATAAATGATTGACAGCTAAATATTTAAAACCTAGATAATCTCGTTTGTTACCGAATAAATGATTCTCAGCTAAATATCTAAAAGATAGATGATCTCGTGTGTTACCGTATAAATGATTGTCAGCTAAATATCTAAAAGATAGATGATCTCGTTTGTTACCGTATAAATGATTGTCAGCTAAATATCTAAAAGATAGATAATCTCGTGTGTTACCGAATAAATTATTGTCAGCTAAATATCTAAAAGATTGATAAACTCGTTTGTTACCGTATAAATGATTGTCAGCTAAATATCTAAAAGATAGATAATCTCGTTTGTTACCGTATAAATGATTGTCTGCTTAATATCTAAAAGATAGATAATCTCGTTTGTTACCGTATAAATGATTGTCAGCTAAATATCTAAAAGATTGATAAACTCGTTTGATACCGTATAAATGATTGTCAGCTAAATATCTAAAAGATAGATGATCTCGTTTGTTACCGAATAAATGATTGTCAGCTAAATATCTAAAAGATAGATAATCTCGTTTGTTACCGTATAAATTATTATCAGCTAAATATCTAAAAGATAGATAATCTCGTGTGTTACCGTATAAATTTTTGTCAGCTATATATCTAAAAGATAGACATCTCGTTTGTTTCCGTATAAATGATCGTCAGCTAAATATCTAAAAGATAGATAATCTCGTTTGTTACCGAATAAATGATTGTCAGCTAAATATCTAAAAGATAGATAATCTCGTTTGTTACCGAATAAATGATTGTCAGCTAAATATCTAAAAGATAGATAATCTCGTGTGTTACCGTATAAATTATTGTCAGCTAAATATCTAAAAGATAGCATATCTTGTGTGTTACCTCATAAATGATTGTCAGCTAAATATCCAAAAGATAAATTAACTCGTTTGTTACCGTATAAATGATTGTCAGCTAAATATCTAAAAGATAGATAATCTCGTTTGTTACCGAATAAAGGATTGTCAGCTAAATATCTAAAAGATAGATTAACTCGTTTGTTACCGTATAATTGATTGTCAGCTAAAAATCTAAAGATAGATAATCTCGTTTGTTTCCGTATAAATGATTGACAGCTAAATATTTAAAACCTAGATAATCTCGTTTGTTACCGAATAAATGATTCTCAGCTAAATATCTAAAAGATAGATGATCTCGTGTGTTACCGTATAAATGATTGTCAGCTAAATATCTAAAAGATAGATGATCTCGTTTGTTACCGTATAAATGATTGTCAGCTAAATATCTAAAAGATAGATAATCTCGTGTGTTACCGAATAAATTATTGTCAGCTAAATATCTAAAAGATTGATAAACTCGTTTGTTACCGTATAAATGATTGTCAGCTAAATATCTAAAAGATACATAATCTCGTTTGTTACCGTATAAATGATTGTCTGCTTAATATCTAAAAGATAGATAATCTCGTTTGTTACCGTATAAATGATTGTCAGCTAAATATCTAAAAGATAGATAAACTCGTTTGATACCGTATAAATGATTGTCAGCTAAATATCTAAAAGATAGATAATCTCGTTTGTTTCCGTATAAATGATTGTCAGCTAAATATCTAAAAGATAGATAATCTCGTTTGTTACCGAATAAATGATTGTCAGCTAAATATCTAAAAGATAGATAATCTCGTTTGTTACCGAATAAATGATTGTCAGCTAAATATCTAAAAGATTGATAAACTCGTTAGTTACCGTATAAATGATTGTCAGCTAAATATCCGAGAACCATCGCGTGTTAATTTCACTACCGCCATTATTCGATTGAATTCTTGGAATTATGGATTTGTTATTGAATAAATATTTTTGTTGTTGTTTAATGCTAAATAAAATATGGTTTCCTTTGAATAATTAAAAGTCGATGATGACGACATAATTCTGTGTATTATTTGATTTTGGAATAATTATTTTTCGCATTTCATCTTTGACGATCGTATTTAAATTGGCGTCGAAAGTTTTAAAGTGCAAACAAAGATACAATTTGAATAAATTCTTTATTACTTTAACTAATAATTCTTATTAATTCAGAAAATGAGTAATGTTTAATTATGATGATTATGATGATGCTAATAATAATAATAATAATAATAATAATAATAATAATAATAATAATAATAATAATAATAGATTAAAAGAATGACTCAGAGAAGAGACACAAAAAACATTGGACATAACTACGAAAAGAAAACTGTAATAGAGAAACAGAACAACGTGATCAGAACGAATTACATCAAAACCCAGGAAAACAGTAAATGTAGACTTTGTTGACAAGGAGACGATACGGTAAATGACATAATAATTGAATGCAGCAAACTACCTAAAAACGATTACAAAAACAATCACGACCGCATGGGAAAGGCAGTCCACTTGTAACTATGCAAATATCTGCACTTTGAACATGCAACAAATTGCACAGACAAAACCGTATTGGAAAACGGGTCATGGAAATACAGACGGACAAATTTATCAAAACAAGGACACCGGACGTGATAATAGTAAAAAAGACCTGGTAACTCGTATATTTCGCCATTCACACGATTGAGATGAAAGGGACAGAAAAACGAATCAAATACATTGAACTTATCAGAAAATTAAAGTAATATGGAACAGGAAGAAAACTACTATAATACCAATAATTGTAGTCCCGTAAAAACTGGGAAAAAATAGGAGAAATTGGAATCTATGGAAGATTGATACCATACAACGCACGACAATGATGAAAACAGCCAAAATCTTAAGAAAAGTCCTCGAATGCGGAAACCAACCCACATAATCAACGAACACTAATCAACAACAGGTAAGTTGAAATAGACATAGATCAAAAATATAGAAATACAATCATACGAGCCCAAGGGAACTTAAACTGACATAAATTCAATATATGAATTCTCCTCAACAAAACACACATACATACACACATGTGATCAGGGAGGATAGAAAACTGAGAAGAGAAAGCACCAACCATACCTCGACTAAAAGCGTGCTGAGTGTACTAGAACTTTGGAAAGGCTTATTGCTGCTCAAACTCCAAAGAAGACCAAAGGTCGTTGCCAGCGAGAAATCAATGATAAACGGCTGTTGCGATGCTGCAAAATGATTTGCAACGGTTATAGAATGCTGTAAATTTGGAGAGACTTGTTGGCACTTACACTCCAGGAAATACTACTGTCAGTAATTTCTGTAAGTAAATAGTAATCCGATTAAGATTACTAAATGCGAAAGTTGGGTTCGTTTCTTGGAGTAACGGTGAAGTGATAACACTTTATTTCAAGTTAATTCAAGTTTTACACGATAGAAGAACCCTAACCCTAACCCTAACCCTAACTCTATCTTTTTTATATACTGCTAATGTATGTGTGATCTGAGTCATCAAATTAAATAATTTGCATATGGCTGTGCAAAAAGATATTTTATTAAATAACAATACATTGTTATTGTTTGTATTTTAATTAAACGGTTGTTTTGATTTTAATATAATAAATAGTTGTGGTTAAGAATATTGTTTTATTTCCTGTCAAATGATTAGCAAGTTAATAGAATTCAGAAATGTCAATGATGGTCGGTTCTTCTTCTTCTTCTTCGTCGTTATAATGGTACACCAGTTGTTTGTACACCGCTATTGTGTTCCTTGCTGGTCTATTGTTAACCCCGACTCCCCCCACACACCCACAAATACACACACACTCACTCATCATCGCCCAGTTAGAGTGATGTCTTTTTTCTTTTCTTTACGGTCATATTAAAAAGATGAATAAAATTGCATAAAAATGATCAAAATCTTAATGTTTATCTATTTATATGTATCAATGCGAAAGCGTTTGTTTCTTGTTTACAAAAATGAAATGTTTATTATTTATAAGCTTTGTTTCAAGTATTTTAAGTAGAAAAATTTGCGAAGCGATAGCGAAGTCATCTAGTAAAAATAATAAATGTAACATAACAGATTCATTCGAATGATGTAACCATGAAAATAGTGATTTGAACTAGTCTTAGCTAATTCTAGCTAATGCCAGAGAGCCTTCTACTCCAGCTTCTTTATTTCGTGCTGTCGGTCTATGGAACTCCCTCCTTCCCTCCTGTTTCCTCGACTTTACCGACATGCAGAGGTTTAAAACTAATGTAAACAAACATCTAGCTGCACAGCTCCCAACTTAGGATGACACCCTAAACTTACTCCCTAATTCTCAGTAGCCCCTTACGTCTACAGTAGCGACCTGGATTTTGGGGGTGAAATATCTTCTTTTTTAAAATTCCATAGTCGCTAGCCGTATCAATTCAGCTAATCACACGCCCCTCAATAAAACTAGGAAATAAATTACACTGGTCATTATATGTATGCAATCGTGTTCCGTTTAATTAATATTCAAAGTGGTGATATTCAGATGTGATGTCGCGTGTGTAAGATATCGGTATACCGTTCGTGGTCAGAATCAACGCGTGCGTCGTCTCTGTCCTCGATCGATTACAGGAACTTCTTTAAAATTGAGGTTTTATTCGTATGAAGAAAGATGTATAGAAATCAATTACAGGCAATCACAGATGTATTTACGTGAAATATTTTGAAAATCAACAATCGTGCAATTTATTTCAAAGATGTTGTCAAAAATTCATTTACTTCAAAGATGTTGTCAATAAATTAATTTTTCATTTCAATTGCACGATTGTTGATTTTCAAAATATTTCACTTAAATACATTCTCATGCGTGCTTCAAAGATGTTGTCAATTTCCTTACTTAAAAAGCGCCAATCTGCGCATAACATCTCCAGGACTACACTTATCCTAACGTCTCTTTCTGCTCATATCGTGATTCGACCCCTCGGATAAAAGAAGAAAAAAACTATAAGACAGTCTCGTCTGACAAAGTTGTTCTACAATGAAAGCTTGCAACAAAAAATTAAATAAATGAATTTTTCATTTACATTGCACGATTGTTGATTTTCAAAATATTTTCAAAATATTTCACTTAAATATATATATATATATATAGAGAGAGAGAGAGAGAGACAGAGAGAGAGAGAATTATAAAAAGAAAAACTATTCACACATTAAGGTTGTACACATAATAACTTATTTCGACCCCTTTAATTAGGTCTCCTCAGATGTATAGACAACCACGTCAAAAAAAAAACAAATAATGAGAGAAATATATATATATATATATATATATATATATATATATATATATATATATATATATATATACTTTACTTTATATAAAAATTCTTAAAATACGAAAGAAAGATGAAAAAAAATATGAAGATAAAACACACTGAAATAAAAGTAAATAATCAAATATAAACTTAATAAAAAAAATTTTTTAAATATATATATATATGTATATATATATATATATATATATATATATATATATATATTAAAACTAACATTTTATCGAGCAGCATACACTTAACCAACATTACACAAATATTTTTGAACACCAAATCATATATGTAACATAACCTTAAAATAAAATTTAAAATTTAATTTAAATTCCCTGCGAGACTGTTTTCGCTGCGGTTCTACATCTGGCAGCCATTTTGTTTTGTAAGATTCTCTGCACAGTCGGAGAAATTTTTCTTCTGGTTTAATTATTTTTGACAAAGGGAAGTCTCTTTTCCCGAAATATTGAATAATGATTTTTAATCACCCGGACATCACACAAACAGCTAAAAACACACTTGCTGTTATGTAAGATTTTAGGAAAAATAAATAGTAAGTCATATTTCGTATTCGATCGATTTATTGTTTTTGTTCTTTACAACTTGCATCTTACCCGGAATTTGCATTGCCCACAGCCTTTCAAAAACTTACTACTAATATATATATATATATATATATATATATATATATATATATATATATATATATATATATATATATATATATATATATATATATATATAGATGCTTAAAAAAAGTATGAACCTTTCAAAACTATAACATTTCCACGTGCTGGCGTGATTTAATACGAGAGTGAACAAAAAAACATCCCACTCGCCGGCTCACACCAACTGAAGCGGGCTTCCCAATTATATCGGAATTTAAAACACACTAATGAGGCTAATATTATTAGCGAAATATATGTATAACTATAAACTGTATAAAAAAAAAATAATGACAGTTTATAGGAAAAAAAAGAAAGAAAAATCGGTTTCGATTTTGTCTTTTCTTTTAAATAAAATAAATATCGCATCTATTACCAGCTTTGATGGTATTTTATTTACCACACTTCTTTTTTACTAAATTTCATTCAGATGCTTAAAAAAAGTATGAACCTTTCAAAACTATATATATATATATATATACATATATATATATATATATATATATATATATATATATATATAATTGCATTCATGTCTCTAAGAAAGAGAGATAGGCATTAAGCCATCCTTATGCTAAGCTACTTCATGATTCGCCCTGCACGCCCCAGGTCTTGTGACGAGTGATCGCCTCACGCGTCCGATCGTTTTGGAATCTAGATGGCAAACGATGACGATACCCTTCGACAGAAATGACGTCTAATAACTTCCGTTATCTTCTGCGGACATACTCTAACCTCACACCCATCAATCATTTAGCGAGTTCGTCGCTCATTCCGGGATCTCTTTTAACTGTTATTCTTTCCAGTCTAGTATAAGAGAGTTATACCACCATTCTGCAACACTGGTTACAGACACGAAATCTATTGTATTTATATTTTCTCTTTAAACTGATCTACAATTGCCCACACCGTATACAGCCCAGTAAACAACCAGTACCAGTTATCAGCAGAGCGTTTTATTGTTTATTTTATGCGTTCTAATGTATAAAATACATTGTTTGATGAAAGGAAACATATCGATATTCGTTGTAGTTATTGCAACGATATCAGCCTGTGATGGCCCTGTGTGGATCTTGTCTTGGTGACCTCATTATTTTGAGAATAATAATGCGAATTGTCAGATAACGCTATCATTTAGATTTTCCCTCGGGTCCTCTTCTAATGCATCGATAATTTGTCAGAAAGTAAAATAGAGGAAAAATATCTATATATTTTTTTTTCTTTGATTAGAATATATTTAGCCATTCTATTGAAAAATATTCTCGTTTTTTTTTACAATCGTATCATAATGGAGCTTTTCCAGCTAATTAAAAGGAAGGTAGATGTTAGTATCATACGGATATAGTGTTCTAACAAGATTCTGCCCAGAGATGAAACGCGGGAGCCTCTGTGTAGCTTAATTGCCATAAATATATTTTCATAGCTTACTACCTAGCTCTACTTACGTATCGAGCACTATTTAAGTAAATACTCAAAATTGATAAATAAAATTTTATGTGAATACATGAAATAGTAATATATATATATATATATATATATATATATATATATATATATATATATATATATATATATATATATTTCGCTGAGAGTCTGGGCCCATTTCCTAACCACATTTACACACGCATACACAACCAAACACACACACACACGCACATATATATATATATATATATATATATATCTTTATATATATATATATATATATATATATATATATATATATATATATATATAAATAGTCTTTATATATATGTATTTATATATTGAGAGAAAAAGCTTTTCTGCCGAATCATAACCCCTCAGTGTGGTTAGGCGTAGCAATCATTGCAGAGATTCGAAACCCGAACACTCAGATCACTTTCAACTGTGAACAGCGGTGTCAGTTATCTTACTGGTTACTTATACACCAACAAACCTGCTATGGACAAAAGAGGAATTAGTAGCGCTTAATGTATCATCTTTGTTTATATATTTCCCTAGCTACATCATTCATGTGTGTGTATATATATATATATATATATATATATATATATATATATATATATATATATATATATATATATATATGTGAAAAGATGACAGACGGGGAACGTCTTCAGAAAATTTTCTGAAGACGTTCCCCACGAACGAAACCGGTCAAAAAAATCTCTTGTTTTTGTTTTTCTCCTGCATTTTGACTTGTTTTCCGTCTGTCATCTTTTCACGCATTTTGTCCATCACGACATTTCATTTTTCATGAACTATCGTGTACCTTACCCTATATATATATATATATATATATATATATATATATATATATATATATATATATATATATATATATATATAATTTATTTAGATACTGTATATTACATATTTCAGCAATGTACCGCGGTTTCATCCAAAAGGGCAGATTATTACATCCTTAGTAAATCTCTGTGTCCAGTGGAATCATCGGCAAGCTAAAATGATTATAGTCAAGTCCCGATAGGGAATGGCGTCAACAATGACAGAAAACGGTGTATCTCTGGTGTGGGATTAGTGATTATATATATATATATATATATATATATATATATATATATATATATATATATATATATATATATATATATATATATCAGCTAAGTACAATTGATTACATATAGAGAGATATCGAATCTAGCTTGATCTAGCAACACTTAAAAGTCGTAGTGACGCCGAAACACGTGTCCGTGGATAATTATATTTTTATAAATATATGCGCTTCACACTGGTTAAGGGAACAATGATTCCCACCTAGCATTAAGGTAAATGCTTTTCAGTAAAAAAAAAACATTAAATAATCAGTATCGCAAATAAAAAAAATATAAATAAATGGCAACATTCCTATATACGATACTACCCTCTCATTACTAGCGGGTGTGTGGCTCGGTGATACAGCAGCAGACCCCAGTCACTGATTTCCAGTTTTGAATCTCGCTGAAGAGTCGTAGTAACTAGGAAATACGTGTATGTGGATAATTATATATGACTCATCAGTGTGGCTAGACGTAATGAGATTCCAAACCTAGACCGCAGTAGTTAGCGTCCGGTATTCTCCCGACTAAGCTATCGAACTAGAAGTGGGAGAAATTATATCGGATTCAAATAAATAAATAAAAAAATTTTTTCATTTTGAAAACGATACTGATAACCGAACGTACTCAATTTTCTTTTTCAAAAGAGTATTGCTGTAACGCTATGTGTAAACCATTATTTCTTCTACCAAAGTTCTCAATATATTGTATCTCTACATCTATCAACAGGTTGTGTCTCAGTCATAGTACAACTGTGGCAAATAAACACATCCAATGCGGATTTTGCTGTCAGGGAATCAAAAGGAAATAATTACTATATCCTAATCTGTTCGTGCCCTTCAAAATGACGCCAGACTTTTATTCCATTGCTTCCTAACTTGCCTACAACTTTTATAATTTAAGTCACATGGATCAAATAATTGCCGTCTTGTTTGCAAACAATAATAATTCTTCAGCTGCTGCTAATATTAATGTTCGCTTGGATATATACTGAATTATCTCCCTTATATCGATTGCATTGGAAAGTATTAAAAAATACAACTTTTTTTTTTACGCTAAATAAACATATAAAATTTGTCAATGTAATATATTTTGCATTTGCTCTTTCTTTTTCGCGAGAAAATGGAAAACGGAACGTGGCCGACATTTCAGGTACTTGAATCACTAACCACAGGTAAGTAGAAATTATGAACGGTGTAAACCAAATCCACACAAGAGGAAGGACTGGACGCCGAATGAGGTTACTTGAATTGCAAGAGAAGCTTCTAGAAAAGATCGGCTGTCTTTCACGCAACGGAACAGGCGATTGTAGACCAAGTAAGGCATATCCGTAAGTGGGATGGTTTTGTTTGTTTTTTTAACTAATTGATATAAGCCAAAAGCTTAGTAATGTAACAGAACACCGGGAAACACCTCCGAATGTAGAAATAGGAAAACTTCGCAGAAATCATAGCTTTTTAAAATTAAATTGTGCAAATTATACATTCTCTGGTTCGATTTTCTTAATATTTATTTTACGATTACTTAATGCCGAAACATAATGCCCATTGTAAATAATTCATTATATACAAGTAATTGAACACAAGTTGTCATCTTACTAATAGCTGGAGGAAAATTATATCTTTATACTTTCGAAACAGTTTAAAGTGCAAATAATCACACTAGATCCTTTAGGATTTGAACCTGGCATCGCCGATTCCATAGGTTGCGCTGATATTCATTAGACCAATCGCGCTATTCTCGTATTCTTCTAAAAGATATGGAGCATGAAGAAAGTCAATATAATACCAATAATCGTATGAGCACTAGGAACAGTAAAAAAAAAACTGGAAAAAAGACTGGGAGAAATTGGAATCAAAGGGATCACTGTTACCATACAAAGGACGGCAGTGATCAAAACAGACGCATCAGCTACTAACGGTCAGCAATCACATGGGAGTTAAAATAAGAAGAAAAGACAAACACGGGATGAACATCACCACATGAACCCAAGGTACAGAAACTGCACAAAATTTCATAAACTACCCCCCCCCCCTTCCCAAAATGTGATGGCACTAGCCTCGGCTGATATCACACAAAATAGTCGTTACGGGTCAAGGAGGATGGGAAGACCGATTATGGAGAGCACTAACTAGACCTCCACTGGGAGAGTGTGGAGAGTGCTGGGACGTTATTGCCACCCAAATCCCAGAGGAGACAAATGGTCCTAACCAGCGAGAAACTAATGGTTAGCCACTGTTGCGATAACGCAAAGTCATTTGCAATAGTTATCGAAAAGCTGTGGAGAGTACTGGAAATCTGGGGAGGCTTGTTGTCACTCAGATTCCAGGAAACGCTACTGGTTATTATCAGTGAGCAGTCAATGACGATGACGTGTGTGATAACTCCTAGTGAAGAAGAAGAAGAAGAAGAAGAATAATAATAATAATAATAATAATAATAATAAAAACAACAACAACAACAACAACAACAACAACAACAATAATAATAATAATAATAATAATAATAGTAATAGTAATAGTAATAGTAATAGTAATAGTAATAGTAATAATAATAATAATAATAATAATAATAATAATAATAATAATAGACTGAGGGTCGAGGAGGGAAAGCGCAAACCAGACCTCCACTGGAAGAGCGCGGGCAGCTCTGGGACCAATGGCCCTTATCAGCGGGAAATCGGTGGTAGGTGGCTGTTGCGATACCGCAAGGTAATCAGCGGTGATGAACGAAAAGAGGTGGAGCATACTGGAAGTCTGAGGAGACTTGTTGTCACTCAGACCCCAGGGAATACCACAGGTTGTTGGCAGTGGGCGATCACTGACGATGACCAGTGTGACAACTCCTAGTGAGTAAATAATAGTAATAGTAATAGTAATAATAATAATAATAATAATAATAATAATAATAATAATAATAATAATAATAATAATAATAATAATAATAAAATTATTAATAAATTAATGGCCCTTCATGAAAGACTAGCGTAGAAACTGAGAGATGTATTCACAAAATCGACGTACCAGAGTGGATGACCAAAGGAAGGGCAAGCTAATACGGTAAAAGGTAAAAAGACGTTAAAATGGACCGATCCCAAGCAACTACAGACCAATAACCTGTTTACCAACAATGTGGGAAAGCCTAACGACACAACTGAGAGAACAAATCTAAAAATCCCTGAAGACTGTTGGACTGCTCCCTGAGGAACAAAAAGGATGCCAGAAAGGGAAAAGAGGGGCGCACGATCTGCTATACATAGATCAAAAGATCCTGAAGGAGGTAAAAAGCAGAAAAAAAATACATATCCATCACATGGATTGACTACAAGAATGCCTACGACAGAATCCCGCAAGCATGGATAATTGAATGCTTAAAAATGTACAAGATAACTGACAGGATTATTAATCTCATTAAGAAAGCAATGGCAACATAGAGACTAGAATTGGCAGATGGAGGAAAACACTTGACTGAGATTAAAATACAGAGAGACATCTTCCAATGAGACTCCCTATCACAACTACTATTTATCATAGCCATGATGCCACTCAACTACATACTTAGGAAATATGATGCCGTATACAAGTTTACAGACAACCTGAAGCTATTTGCTAAAAGCAAAAAGGAACTGGAACAGCTGATAGATATGACCAGAATCTTCATATAGAATTCGTTATGAAAAAGTGTGCACTGCTAGAGATGAAAAGAGGAAAACTGGAGACAATGGAAGGCATGGAACTGCCAAACTAAGAGGAGATGAGGGCGTTAGGCGAACAAGATCGCTATAAATATTTTGGAGTTCTTACATACACCATCAAATCTATGGAAATGATAAAGGAGATTGGAAAAGAATACATGAGAAGAACAAGGAAACTCTTCGAAACGAAATTATATAGCAAAGATCTAGTGAATGGAATAAACACCTAGGCAGTATCACTAATAAGATACTCTGAACCTGTGATGAAAAGAGAACTCTTCTATCCCCTTCTATGCTTCGGAAGTGAATTACTTCCCTTGATCACTCTTTCTTTTTTTAGTCAGCCATTGCTTCTCGTAGAGACTAGATCCCTGCGTAGATCTTTGTCGAATAAAGCTTCTTCAAGCAAACTCAGTCTTCTTAAACTCGTTCTATTCTATCCTTTTGACTAACTCATTACAGAACGATTTATAGGTTGGACTAAAGAAGAACTCAGGCACTTTTACCAGAAGACTATACTTTTTACCATAATTGCTTTAATAACACATCTTAGATAGAAACATCTTCTTATAAGTACACACAATATTGTCCGAAAACCGTACTTTTCATAGCTCCGTTTTAGATAACAAGATGGCTGCCTTCTCTAAATAGTGATTTCTCAATCCGTTGTGTATTGCTTGTTTTCCAGACTTTTGTTTTTGTCGTATCGCTATGTATTTTTTCTGATTGAGAACTTCATGGGACTTTCTGATGAGTCCATAGAAGAAAGATCTGATATTGACATACAAATGTCGGTTGTTCTTCTAGTGTCCGAAACGGAACCGTAATTGAATCAAAATCAAAATTTGTTATGAAAAAATGATTCGTAAGATAAATAAAATCTTGTCCTTTAGAATGTCACAAAATGTTGTTTATTTATATATGTTCTGTTGTTAACTGTTGACAATCATCGAGCTTTCACTTTGAAGAGGTTGGTATACATAAAGAATACTAGGTATATGATGCTAAAACATATATTTCGCACACACACACACATATATATATATATATATATATATATATATATATATATATATACTATAGATATATGTAAATCCAATTACATGATTAAATTGCGTTGCAAGAATACAACATAACAACAGATTGTGTATGATCGTTTCAGTAACCAATTATCTATATATTAATACGATAGCGTGTGTGTGTTCGTGTGTCACGCTTACATGAAAAGCAACGACCTTCCGATTCTTTGTACGCTACTCATGAATTGGAGCCAAATTTAATTTAATCTAAAGCATTTACAAAGTAATGTATAGGTTAGGAACAACATAATTAGTATTGAAAACATCATTTCGTGTAATTTACACGGGTCCCGCTCGTTGTTATTAATATCAGATTTTACCTTCAGCACAGGGAATTGACACGAAAAAGTAAAAGTACATAGACAGTATAAATGGAACAGGATTAAACACCCTCAATTATACAGCAAGTTATTCATGTTGAGGAGAGCAATTTCTTGTATATCTCAAATCATAACAGAGCAATTAGAAACAGTATATATACGATGCTACTGTCCCTTTACAGTTGACCAATATAGCTTAAATAACAAAATGCCTTCTCATATCTAAAATAGAGACGCGATGTATCCGTTTCTTTTGACGTAGATTAATTTTAATAACAAAAGTTACACAAAGAAATATATCTTATATTTGAAGCAAAGACGCGAATTGGCTTTCAACCTTTGATCGGAATTGCTTTAATATAAAAGGTCGATACAAACTCTGATATATAAAACAGAGACGCGAATTCCCGTCTATTAAAATATATTCTCGTATATGAAGGAAAGACGAAATTCCTCTCTACTTTGGACCGGAATATTTTTAATAACAAGAGGTTAATAGAAATATATTTTTATATTTAAAGTAAAGACGGAAATTCCACTTTACGTTTCACCGCAATAGGTTTAATAATAAAAAGGGACTGAGAAAATCTTTTGGGATGTAAAATAAAAACGCGGATTCCCCTTTAACTTTGACCGAAATAACTTATATAATAAAAGGTTGATACAAAAATATTCTTGTGAAGGCGGGAATCTCTCTGTACTTTTGACTGGAATAGATTTAATAACCAAAAGGTAGAGAAAAATATATTTTTAAAAATAGAAACACAGGGGTAGGTAGAAAAATCTTCTTACATAGAGTAAAGATGTGAATGTCCCTTAACCGAAATAGCTTTTATAACGAAATGATAGAGTAAAATGTCTCTGTATATATAAAATGGAACAATTTACCTTCTATCTTTGACGGGAATAAATTTAATAACAAAACGCACACAGAAAAATATATGTAATATCTAAAGTAATTACGCGAATTTCCGTGTTGTTTTTTTATGAGGTCGATACAAAAATGTTATATAAAAAACATGTTAAATAGAGATACAAAGTTTCCTGAAACTTTAACCGAAATAAAAATTCGTAGAGAAAAAATGAGTGGGAAACAAATAGACACGAATCTGATTAGTATACTAAACTAAACATCACGTGGATATATACAGACAAAAAGTAACAAAATATATTTGCTCTTAGCTTGACGGGGATGAAACACGGACGTCTCGGTGTAGCTTAAATGCCATAAATATATTTTCATACTTTATTACTAAGCTCTACTCACGTATTGATTACTATTGAAGTAAATACTGAAAATCTATACATAACGTATTATATCACCTTATAATATTATAAGTGTATGCATGAAATAGTATATATATATATATATATATATATATATGTTTAAAGTTCATATTTTTTGTTTTAAAAAGCATCTATTGTTAAATTTAAGAGGGAACAGTATCACTTTAAACTAACAAAAAAATGTTAGTTTTAATAAAAAAAAGAAAACGAAAAAAAATCGGTTTTGATTTAATGCTTTTCTTTTTTATGGAAAAAAAAATTGATATCGCATCTTAATGCTTATAAAGGTATTTGTTTTACCTGTTCCCTCTTATATATATATATATATATATATATATATATATATATATATATATATATATATATATATATATATATAGTTATGTGGATACCTGAAATAGTAAAATTATATATATATATATATATACGTATAGTTTGGCAGCAAATTGTTATTAAGACAGGCTTCATTAAAATCCACAAAAGGATACCCCCTCAGACCCATATAAGTGTATGCATGAAATAGTATATATATATATATATATATATATATATATATATATATATATATATATATATATATATATAGTTATGTGGATACCTGAAATAGTAAAATTATATATATATATATATATATATATATATATATATATATATATATATATATATATATATATATATATATACATACATATATATATATATATATATATACGTATAGTTTGGCAGCAACTTGTTATTAAGACAGGCTTCATTAAAATCCACAAAAGGATACCCCCTCAGACCCATAATTTCTCAAATCCCCACACCCGTATACCACATAGCTAGAACAATAAACAAGATTATCCAACCATACATACAGAACAAATATAGTATAAAATCCACTAGCGAATTCATACACTTATTAAAAGCAAACTCCCCCCACAAATACATAACGTCCTCCCTCAACGTCGAAAACTTATTCACTAATGTACCGATAAACGACACAAAACAAATCATCATAAACCAAGTATATAAACATAAAGTCATACCACCCCCAGCAATAAAACCAATGACTCCTCATAAAATGCACTACAAAAGTCCCTTTCACGAACCCATCCGGCAAAATCTACATACAAATTGACGGCGTATCGATGGGCTCACCCCTCGGTCCTACATTCGCCGAATATTACATGTCCCACGTAGAAAATAATATATTTCCTAACCTAATAATTAACCTCCCATTTACACTCGATACGTCGACGACATCCTCATCGCCACAGAATCACTCGATAATATTAAACGACTCCAACAAACCTTAGAAACACATTCAGTACTCACCTTCACACACGAAATAAATATCAACAATAAAATCCCCTTCCTTGACGTACTAATTGACTCTAATAACCCTAAACAATATACAACTTCCACATATAAAAAAAAACACGAACAATAACCCTAATCTCCTAAACTACCACAGTGAATGCGCCCCAAAATAATAAAAAACTTCGCACACCGTGCATACACAATATCCTCCTCCAAAAAATATTTTACACTGAACTATCTAATATTAAACAAACCCTAATAAATAATAATTTCCCCAACAAACTCGTTGATCAACAAATTAAACTATATATATATATAACTTCCCTACATCAAAAGAATCAGCACACTAAAAAAGAAACTATTCCCGTATACTATAAAAACCAAATGCACTCCAACTATAAACTAGATGAAAAAGCCATGACCAACATAATAAACCGATACACTAAACCTACCGATCAACAACAACAAATAAAAATAACAATCCATTACACAAAATTTAAAACCTCTAACCTAATAATCAGAAACAACAACACCACTAACTCCCCCTGAAACCAAACCAATGTAGTGTACCTGTTTAAATGCCCATTCGAGGAATGCTTCCCCAAAAACCAAACAGACATTCACAGCACATACATCGGCCACACCACGACAACCCTCTCCTGACGTCTTACGTACCACCTGAATACAAACCGGCGCCATACAGAGACACATCATCACGCACAATAAAAATATAAAATCCGCCGAACTTCGGAAAATACTAACCAGCAACACTCGAATTATACACAGAAATAACTGCACTAACCGACTTAAAATATTCGAAGCACTATATATTAGAAAAATGCAACCCACGATAAACAAAATCGCATTTACGACCGGCATTAATGCCCTTTCCGTATTTAACAATTAACACTTAAGGAAAAAAAATCTATACGTATGTAAATCAATAAAACATAAATAAATTAAAGAATGAAGAAGGAAAAAAAAGAAAAGCTATAAAAATGGAAGCGGAAAAAGACCCATATTAGCTAAAATCAACCTCCTGAAGATGGACGAGACATCCGAAAGCGCTCGAGATTTGACCCAAACCATAACGATGGGTGCTATACTGCACCAGCTACTACCACACGATCGTAAAATCGCTCGAAGAGTCGAACGACTAACCAAGAAAATCTCAAAAAAGCAGAACTCGGTGGATTTTAATGAAGCCTGTCTTAATATATATATATATATATATATATATATATATATATATATATATATATATATATATGATTTAGATTTTTCACTTATAAAATAGATCATTCAGTGAAGACCGGGGTTGTTCCAATAAAAAAACAAGCTCGATGATACTCGATTACAGAGTACAGAGCATTTATATGTGATTTTATGAAGGCTTACCAAAGCATTCCTTTCAGGACACCAATGATCACCATTAAAGATATTTTTTCTTACAAATACTATTTATTCAAATTAAATGTTTTTTCCTACACGTGTTTCACTACCAAGCAGTTACTTGCTTGGCAGATCATCAGGGAAATTAAATGTCTGGAATACTGGTTTCAACTGCCGACAATACACAATGTGGCGTTGCAATAATTGAGGTCACTTAAGAAGAGAAGAGGAAGAAAAAAAATAAAAATAAAAGTCAAAATTAAAAAGAAAAAGAAAAATTAAAAATATATATATATATATATATAATATATATATATATAATTTTATTATTTCAGGTATCCACATAAGATTTTATAAGGAGATATAATTTTTATGTATCAATTTTCAGTATTTACTTCAACAGTGCTCGATACGTAAGTAGAGCTAGGTAGTAAGCTATGAAAATATATTTATGGCAATTAAGCTACACAGAGGCTCCCGCGTTTCATCTCCGGGGGGGGATCTTCAGGCTAATATATATATATATATATATATATATATATATATATATATATATATATATATATATATATATATATAAGATGATGTAGTGTGTATGAAATATGTATATAGAAAGAGATCATAGAATGCTATAACATTTCAGGAAGAGAAACTATGCCGATGTTGAGAAGGAAGATAAAAAAGAATAACTAACTTCATAGAAATAAATTGTCCTCAACAGAACAAAGGGGATGTTCAACTTGCAGAATGATTAAACTTTAACTGCCTTATTTTTTATATTGGTTTGAAACAAGTGAAAAACATTTTATAGGAGTAATATAAAGTAGTATAAATATTTTTTGGGAAAAATGTATATTCTTTAACAAAAATAAATGATGTTACAAATGTGCAACACATGGCTGAAAATTTTACATGTATAATAAAACACTACAATATATGCATCTTAATAATTATAATACACTAGAGAATCATAAAATAAGTTTTACTTACCATTATAATGATCAGATTTAAAAGTTTAGGCAGATGACACACTGATGACACTTGCCCGTGACATCGAAAATACTGATTACCTATTTAGCGAGTATGCTGATGCAACATCATACTAATACCTACTCACACTTGCCAACAGGCTCGTTGTAGATGTGAAACTAGTTGCAGTTTGATACATTTTCGTTGAATATTATATTAAATCGGCATTTTGTTTGAATGTGTCATAGTTGAAACAAAAAGCATTTTAAGGGTTAAATCCGTTTTGATAACCCCATCCGACAACAATTTTTAAGACATAGACATTAATATCAAAGAAATATTTTATTATATAGCGAGAAATAAATCATACTGTTACATGGTGACGTTGTTTCACTGGTAATAAACTGGCTCGGATTGAGATTCTTCGTTATAGGGGGGGGGGTCCGTGGCTAGATCTTGACATTCATCGATAAAAATCACAAGAAGACAGTTGTATAAAAAATATAGTTTCTATTAAATTTAAGACTAGATTATCTTCACTGTGCCGGATAGAGAGAGAAAATTAAAGATAATATACTTCTTACGCATATTAGAATCTGGAACAAAAGCCAAATTCCCACACATATCACGTTTGAGATGCGATTCACTGTGACAGTCTTTTCTAACAACGGTCACGAAGTTAACTTTAAGTTTAACACCGAATCCAGTTAAGATGTAACAGTGATAAAGTAAATGGAAAATTCTAATTGGCATAATGTTTGTTTTAAATATTTTTTAACAAATAATTGCATAGTATTGTAGATTTGTTTTCTTGTTTTTGTATTATTTTGTTTGTTTAGGTAGTGTTGTTTTTACATTTTTATTCAATTTACTATTTTCTAAATCTTTGCTTCTTTCGATTTCCCTGTCATTGTTTGTTAATAAACATGTTATTCTCAAAAGGTCTTACTTTTTTTTAAATGACTTTGTTTTCTCTTTTTTATAAAATAATATTAATTCTGATTTGTCTCTCCATTTCATTGTATTGCTTTGTGTCGAAAGATAGTTCGCCATTTCTCTTGTACAGTGATGAGTTCAGTACAGATCGATAAAAAACCGAATCAACAAATGAGAAGTTGCATAGAATTATAATCACAAAAACAATAATAACGATATACGAAATAAACTAAATAACAAATGATTCTCATTAAAAATATAATAATCTTATTGTAATGGAGATATAGTGTTTGCCTGTCTGTAACCGAAAAAAACGTGACAATTCTAAATAATATGATATAATTTTTTCAAAGCTTTAGTTTTAATTTGAAATACTGATAAGGGTGTCTGATTGGTAACTATGGATACTATGAGAACTTCCATAAGCAGAGTTTCTTTCTAAGAACTTCCCGTCTGTGAAACACAATACTACAGGGTGACTTCCCTACTGATTACAATATGGTAATCTTCAAGTCTAATTTCAACAAATACTTATCGAGCCGTACTCATAATTAACCAAACTCTGCCAATTCCACCCATCGTTTCTAATCCTCTCATCATTTAATTGACTACCTCGTTAATTCTTATCGTCGAGTTGCTTTTAAACTTGGTAAGTGGTAACTCATTAATATTTTTTTTAAACTTATGAAATTGCTTGTTCTAATTGTATCAGATCCAGTTACGCACTAATTCCGTTGGCAAAGTTGCATAACAACTTGTCTACAATGAATCGCTTAGAATGGTTGCTGTTTTTCGGCATGCAATAGCATTTACTAGGTGTAGTGTTCTCATCTGAATCAAACGGTTAACTGTTTGATATAAGTGTCGAGTGTAAGGCAGACAACACAACTTGTCTGTTTAGCTTCCGTCAGCGACAGAGTTTCTCCCATTGGTATAAAGAGTAAGACAGTTTTTGTTTGTTATAAAATGAATGCTTTTATTTCTTCATTAAATTCATTTACAAATGAACAAACGACTCTTCCTCACTAGGAGTTTGTCTGTCTATCAGACTCTCTTCTCTCCCCTGAACCAACAGTGAACCTGTTAAATAATTTTGTTTACGTCATCCGACATCAGCTCTGTTGTAAATCTGTCTGTGATCTGATTTCCAATTACAGCTTTCTCGGACAATACCATTCTTTTGTCAATCGTGCTTTCATTTCAACATACTGACGTCCTGGATAAGGAATGTTTTCGTTTTCTCATTTTTTCCTCACAATATTTCTGTGTTCTTTTATTGCTGTTTTATTATTTTAATTTCAAATTCGTCTTCAGACGACCAGGGTTCAAACTCGTGTACGGTCTAATAACATTACACGGGTTTATAGGTCGTAGAAAAAAAGGAAACCAAACATTGAGAAACATTAACTTATAAATACTGCTGTCACTATCTACGTACTTGATAAAATGCATTTCATTCAAAATAAATGCTGTCAGTCATAGTATAGTTATGCACTCACCTCCCCTTCCTGAAGGGAAAGACATGGCACAACAGCATGTTTAATATATGTGGAAAGGCTCGCGTTTCAACATATTTCATCATAAAATAAAAGTCATGAAAGGAACAAAGTTTTCAAATGTTTTCAAGTGAACGAATTTAATAGCAATGAGGAATCGGTAAGTTGATGTTATTACAAGGAGACTCTTTGGTAAAAATGTACGTCCCTTCCTGAGTTGTCAAAGAGAGATTGTTGATGTAATACATTGTACGTAGGAGGTGTTAGATTAGGTAGAAGGAAAGTTCCACTTTGGAGTTAAGGTTATAAATTTAGTAAACGTGTCAAAAAAGTGACGTAAAAAAGTGACGTCAGAAAAGAAGAAGTGGAGATAAAGTACGTGGCAGTTTAGAAGCGAGGGTCATTCTCTTAGGTTTTGAACTGCGAACAAAAAAGACGTGTTTCGGAGAGCTTTTTCTCCTTCGATGGCAGAGGGATTGGGGAGAAGAAAAAAAACAACCAAAGATTGTCTAGTCAAAATAATAATAAAGACCCAACTCTACACACAGGATAAAAGACGAGACGCAGCTATGTTTATTTCTACATTCGCTGACTGCCAACGTCACAACTAACAACACAGCTGTTTTCGCACACCGGACATCTGTTGTAGAGACGAAGATTTCTGTTCCGACTGTGCAACTATGGACATCGAAAAGATGTCGGCTCCTTCGTTCAGTTTTTACAAAGACTGGAACAGAAATAAAATGTTTACGAACACTTTGTTATATAGTACAACTGTGAGTCAAAAGTCTTGCAATATTTGCATACGTGCTAGTTTGTGGCGTGTATTATCACGGGGCCGAAGCAGTTGAAGCCATGCAAGGTGTTCGCTGTAGTATGCCAGTATGATGATGCGGTGACACGTTGTGTGTTGATTGACTGAGTGAACGATGTTAAAGCCTGGCAGATAAACATGCAATTCAGAAACTTAGGCTTTATGAGTTCAAACTGGGTCACAACGCCGTGAAAGCAACTTAACATATTTGTTGTATCAAAGGTGAGGGCACAATTACAATAACAGGATGTTATTTTTTTTTATTATTTGCATTATTCGGACTACTGTTCTCATCTTGGATGTTATTCTCAACACGATTCGGTCGGTATAGCTTGCTCTCGTTTCATAAGCCATGACCGTATAAAGTAATTCGTAATTGTATGTTTAGTATCACCCGCATTGAATATTAAACCTTTAACCTACAGAAGACTGTCATTTAGAACTGATTATTACTTAAGTTAAATAAGCCGAAACGTTGTGAGAATAACATTCAATATGAACACAGTAATTCGAATAATCCAAATTATTCAAATTATCAATCCTAAACATATGTTAGTTTCATCTTTTTTTGATTGAGGATTTTAAATGTGTATTATCTATATATTAATACGATAGCGTGTGTGTTCGTGTGTCACGCTTCCGGCAAAAACTCTGCGCATGCGTGCCGCTCCTAAATTTTTAAAAACATTCAACTAGCCTGCGTTTAGGAATATTTATGTATTTCCCTCTTGCGCAATGGTTAGCGAGGTGGGTTTTTTTTTACTTCGGCCCGACTGGTTTATAGTTCGATCCCAACCAGCCTCTAAGATTTTTATTCTACAGTTCGAGGGGAAGGGGAAGAAATAATACATTTTTTATTACCTGGTTAAAAACTACTGTTTTGTGTTACTTAAAACTATTTTTTGTTTTTTATGTTGGCGTTTTTAATGGCATTGTCTATTTAATTACGTTGACTGCTTAAAACGTAGGATATCGGCCAGTATTATTATTTTTTTTTTTTTTTAAAGGATGGCATATCAACCTTTTTCAGTAGATATGGCAGTGTCCATCGTACACGAGTTACTATTTCAAACAATTCTTTAACTCTTACCCAGACAGGGGGTGGCTCATAATAAAGCAAGCGTAACTTACTAACAAATAGAGGGTGCTTTGTTACATTAGGACCCGTATTGAAAACATTTCGTGTAATTTACACGGGTTCCGCTAGTTTATATTATTTGGACTACTATTCTCATTTTGGTTTTAATGTTTTAAATGTTTTGCCCGGTGTAACCTCCGACTTTCTTCAGGCGTAACTTTTCACAATTGTGAAAATGTATATCTTACTCAGAAACCTATACGAAATTTTGCACCGAAGGGAATCCAATAGTGAGCAACAGATAATACAGAGGATATTCCCCTTCGCTTCTCTCGCAAAGAATTATTGTAAATAATTTAGCGGAGTGCTACAACTTAGATATAAAGATAAGTTGAACGTTTTGAATATTTTGATACCGAGCTCACTTGATATTTTCCAAGTTCCATTTGCCGGATTGATTTCTATGTTGACCTCGGAAACCTATAGAGAATTTCGAAACGGACCATTTATTTAATCCACGAGGGTAGATAGTTCTCGTCCCATCAGCCATGACTGAGTAGAAGTGTTAATTTTTCCAGATGGCGTAACGGTTAAAGGTGATGATTAACAATCAGTTCTATGTGATAGTCTTCTGAAAGTGGAATGTGCAATTTTTACAAGCAATGATAACTAAGAATGACATTAAAAAAATAACATTGATTTGAGTATGTCCCATTTCCACTTGATACAGAAATCGAAAGAAATGGAAAGAAAAAGAGAGAGGAAAGAATAAGCTGAAAGAAAGGAGAACGAAAGAGAGTAGCTTATGCAAGCGATTCTCTGTTTCCCGTTCGCTCGTCTCGCATACGTATTTACTAACATACCCATATGCAGCTTTTGCAATAAATGTATCACACCTCTGCAGTGTTGATGTGTGGTCACTGAATTCAGCAGGCGCTGTTCCTCGTTACGCCAGAAATGTTGGGCTGGGAATTTTCTCTCTACTGATGAAGACTGGTGGTGTTGAAGCGTCTTCGTCCACGTTGTGAAGTTTGGTCAGAATTCTGGAGAATAATGCTGGTCTGCAGAATGTGCCATCAACTAGAGAATGAAAGACTATTTCATACAGATGGAAAATCGATAACAAATTTGAATATTCTTAATAGAAATAGACATTGTAAAGTAAGCACTTCTTTGTACAGGGAACAAAATTTCTCTGTATTTTAGAGATTAATATATCTGGTGTATTTCTGTTGTACCTCAAAGAATGGCGATAAACACTGATGTATAAAAATATAATGATATATCTTTATTGTCGGTGGCGGTGAACGAGTGCGGGTCAGTGAGGAAGCAGGACGCATAGAAATCGATGAAGTTGTTTTCTCAGACCTGATCGCCAGTCGACTATCGATCATAATTTCGGGTTAGTTTATAGAATAATTTGTGCCACCCACGCATTCGCCTGTAAACGCTCATCTTGGGATCTCGCCTTCGCTTTCAATGTAGCTACGCCATTAAGGCTTTTATTTAGGGAAGGGGTATTTTTAGACAGCATAATCTTTGCAGAATAAATCAACAATTATTTTTATTTCTAACAATCAACGAGGTTCTATTTCTTCCAGCCATCAACGGTATTTTGTTTCTTCATGCCAATTGCGTGTCTGTGTTGAATACGTTTTATTCCTGAAAGACGCCATTTCTGGTACACTCGGTCCAAGTATTCAACATCTCTTATGTTCTTGGACGGGTATCAGTGGCTAATTCAGTAACTTTTCGTAAGTTTATTCATTAATGGTTGTTAGAGTATTGTTTAAGAATAGCAGAGATTGTGCGTGCTTGTGAACTTGGCATTTTGGCTAAGATCAAAGTGTAGTATCTGTTCCGATGGATATTGCACCCCATAGACTGGTATTGTCTTGGCCTTCGGGACTTGATTTACGCCGGTCTATGGGTCTGTCCTGTGAAGTTCTAGGAGATCCACCCTCCCAGGCTTTGACTCCCCTCTTTGAGGAGGAGTAAGTTTATTGCTTACTGTCTGAGGCGCCCCTACCGGGGAATGCTGACGGGGCTGTGCAGGCAATTTTTAATGGCCAGAGTGCTCACCTCTCGCGTGCTGGCTTTTCAAACCCCACTTTCCCGACCCGACCTTGGGTCACATCTTACTTGTGGGAGTAAGATAAAACTGGCCTTGTGCCTAACTCATGGAGAGGAGTAAATAAATACTCCGGTCTCAATAGTGGAACGAGCGAATGGAAGTCTGTTAAAACTACAAAAAACAACTAGGAAGCAGGTCGGGCATCGGAACAACACAATTCAAGTTCTCTATCTTTCGGTTTCGACCGATGTAACCTTCCAGAATGAGCAATGTTTAGTCTCTGAGACGCACTGCGTGCCGAGTTTTATTGGGAATTAAGTGTGTCCGACGTGCTTGGGGAGGACCCACCTTTCAACTAGAATCTCAATTAATGGTTTTCTAAAACACATCAGTCATTTGAAAATCGGAAAGAAAGAAAAGAAAAGAATAAGCTGAACGAAGGAGACCAAAAAAAGATAAGCGATTATCTTTTTCACATTCGCTCGTCTCGCATATATATTTATTTCGTGATATACCACATATGCAGCTTTTAAAATGATTCGAATTTTAGAAAGGAACAATTCTACATGTTCGCATGCTTTCATTTGTTTTTAATTTGATAAAACTTGTATGAGATGAGATTTAGTTTGTCTGTTGTAATCACATCCACAAATTTCAATAAGCATGCAGTTACAATGGCGACATTTTGTTTGTCTGTTGTAATCACATCCACAAAGTTCAATGAGCATGCAGTTACAATGGCGACATTTTGTTTGTCTGTTGTAATCACATCCACAAAGTTCAATGAGCATGCAGTTACAATGGCGACATTTTGTTTGTCTGTTGTAATCACATCCACAAAGTTCAATGAGCATGCAGTTACAATGGCGACATTTTGTTTGTCTGTTGTAATCACATCCACAAAGTTCAATGAGCATGCAGTTACAATGGCGACATTTTGTTTGTCTGTTGTAATCACATCCACAAAGTTCAATGAGCATGCAGTTACAATGGCGACATTTTGTTTGTCTGTTGTAATCACATCCACAAAGTTCAATGAGCGTGCAGTTACAATGGCGACATTTTGTTTGTCTGTTGTAATCACATCCACAAAGTTCAATGAGCATGCAGTTACAATGGCTACATTTTGTTTGTCTGTTGTAATCACATCCACAAAGTTCAATGAGCATGCAGTTACAATGGCGACATTTTGTTTGTCTGTTGTAATCACATCCACAAATTTCAATGAGCATGCAGTTACAATGGCGACATTTTGTTTGTCTGTTGTAATCACATCCACAAATTTCATGAGCATGCAGTTACAATGGCGACATTTTGTTTGTCTGTTGTAATCACATCCACAAAGTTCAATGAGCATGCAGTTACAATGGCTACATTTTGTTTGTCTGTTGTAATCACATCCACAAAGTTCAATGAGCATGCAGTTACAATGGCGACATTTTGTTTGTCTGTTGTAATCACATCCACAAAGTTCAATGAGCATGCAGTTACAATGGCGACATTTTGTTTGTCTGTTGTAATCACATCCACAAATTTCAATGAGCATGCAGTTACAATGGCGACATTTTGTTTGTTGTAATCACATCCACAAAGTTCAATGTGCATGCAGTTACAATGGCTACATTTTGTTTGTCTGTTGTAATCACATCCACAAATTTCAATGAGCATGCAGTTACAATGGCGACATTTTGTTTGTCTGTTGTAATCACATCCACAAAGTTCAATGAGCATGCAGTTACAATGGCGACATTTTGTTTGTCTGTTGTAATCACATCCACAAAGTTCAATGAGCATGCAGTTACAATGGCGACATTTTGTTTGTCTGTTGTAATCACATCCACAAAGTTCAATGTGCATGCAGTTACAATGGCGACATTTTGTTTGTCTGTTGTAATCACATCCACAAATTTCAATGAGCATGCAGTTACAATGGCTACATTTTGTTTGTCTGTTGTAATCACATCCACAAAGTTCAATCAGCATGCAGTTACAATGGCGACATTTTGTTTGTCTGTTGTAATCACATCCACAAAGTTCAATGAGCATGCAGTTACAATGGCGACATTTTGTTTGTCTGTTGTAATCACATCCACAAATTTCAATGAGCATGCAGTTACAATGGCGACATTTTGTTTGTTGTAATCACATCCACAAAGTTCAATGTGCATGCAGTTACAATGGCTACATTTTGTTTGTCTGTTGTAATCACATCCACAAATTTCAATGAGCATGCAGTTACAATGGCGACATTTTGTTTGTCTGTTGTAATCACATCCACAAAGTTCAATGAGCATGCAGTTACAATGGCTACATTTTGTTTGTCTGTTGTAATCACATCCACAAATTTCAATGAGCATGCAGTTACAATGGCGACATTTTGTTTGTTGTAATCACATCCACAAAGTTCAATGAGCATGCAGTTACAATGGCGACATTTTGTTTGTCTGTTGTAATCACATCCACAAATTTCAATGAGCATGCAGTTACAATGGCGACATTTTGTTTGTTGTAATCACATCCACAAAGTTCAATGTGCATGCAGTTACAATGGCTACATTTTGTTTGTCTGTTGTAATCACATCCACAAATTTCAATGAGCATGCAGTTACAATGGCTACATTTTGTTTGTCTGTTGTAATCACATCCACAAAGTTCAATGAGCATGCAGTTACAATGGCTACATTTTGTTTGTCTGTTGTAATCACATCCACAAATTTCAATGAGCATGCAGTTACAATGGCGACATTTTGTTTGTTGTAATCACATCCACAAAGTTCAATGAGCATGCAGTTACAATGGCGACATTTTGTTTGTCTGTTGTAATCACATCCACAAATTTCAATGAGCATGCAGTTACAATGGCGACATTTTGTTTGTTGTAATCACATCCACAAAGTTCAATGTGCATGCAGTTACAATGGCTACATTTTGTTTGTCTGTTGTAATCACATCCACAAATTTCAATGAGCATGCAGTTACAATGGCTACATTTTGTTTGTTGTAATCACATCCACAAAATTCAATGAGCATGCAGTTACAATGGCGACATTTTGTTTGTCTGTTGTAATCACATCCACAAAGTTCAATGAGCATGCAGTTACAATGGCGACATTTTGTTTGTCTGTTGTAATCACATCCACAAAGTTCAATGAGCATGCAGTTACAATGGCTACATTTTGTTTGTCTGTTGTAATCACATCCACAAAGTTCAATGAGCATGCAGTTACAATGGCTACATTTTGTTTGTCTGTTGTAATCACATCCACAAATTTCAATGAGCATGCAGTAACAATGGCTACATTTTGTTTGTCTGTTGTAATCACATCCACAAATTTCAATGAGCATGCAGTTACAATGGCTACATTTTGTTTGTTGTAATCACATCCACAAAGTTCAATGAGCATGCAGTTACAATGGCGACATTTTGTTTGTCTGTTGTAATCACATCCACAAAGTTCAATGAGCATGCAGTTACAATGGCTACATTTTGTTTGTCTGTTGTAATCACATCCACAAATTTCAATGAGCATGCAGTTACAATGGCTACATTTTGTTTGTTGTAATCACATCCACAAAGTTCAATGAGCATGCAGTTACAATGGCGACATTTTGTTTGTTGTAATCACATCCACAAATTTCAATGAGCATGCAGTTACAATGGCGACATTTTGTTTGTCTGTTGTAATCACATCCACAAATTTCAATGAGCATGCAGTTACAATGGCTACATTTTGTTTGTTGTAATCACATCCACAAATTTCAATGAGCATGCAGTTACAATGGCTACATTTTGTTTGTTGTAATCACATCCACAAAGTTCAATGAGCATGCAGTTACAATGGCTACATTTTGTTTGTCTGTTGTAATCACATCCACAAATTTCAATGAGCATGCAGTTACAATGGCTACATTTTGTTTGTCTGTTGTAATCACATCCACAAATTTCAATGAGCATGCAGTTACAATGGCGACATTTTGTTTGTTGTAATCACATCCACAAATTTCAATGAGCATGCAGTTACAATGGCTACATTTTGTTTGTTGTAATCACATCCACAAATTTCAATGAGCATGCAGTTACAATGGCTACATTTTGTTTGTCTGTTGTAATCACATCCACAAATTTCAATGAGCATGCAGTTACAATGGCGACATTTTGTTTGTTGTAATCACATCCACAAAGTTCAATGAGCATGCAGTTACAATGGCGACATTTTGTTTGTTGTAATCACATCCACAAAGTTCAATGAGCATGCAGTTACAATGGCTACATTTTGTTTGTCTGTTGTAATCACATCCACAAATTTCAATGAGCATGCAGTTACAATGGCTACATTTTGTCTGTTGTAATCACATCCACAAATTTCAATGAGCATGCAGTTACAATGGCTACATTTTGTTTGTCTGTTGTAATCACATCCACAAATTTCAATGAGCATGCAGTTACAATGGCGACATTTTGTTTGTTGTAATCACATCCACAAATTTCAATGAGCATGCAGTTACAATGGCGACATTTTGTTTGTCTGTTGTAATCACATCCACAAATTTCAATGAGCATACAGTTACAATGGCGACATTTTGTTTGTTGTAATCACATCCACAAATTTCAATGAGCATGCAGTTACTATGGCGACATTTTGTTTGTCTGTTGTAATCACATCCACAAAGTTCAATGAGCATGCAGTTACAATGGCGACATTTTGTTTGTCTGTTGTAATCACATCCACAAAGTTCAATGAGCATGCAGTTACAATGGCTACATTTTGTTTGTCTGTTGTAATCACATCCACAAATTTCAATGAGCATGCAGTTACAATGGCGACATTTTGTTTGTTGTAATCACATCCACAAAGTTCAATGAGCATGCAGTTACAATGGCGACATTTTGTTTGTCTGTTGTAATCACATCCACAAAGTTCAATGAGCATGCAGTTACAATGGCTACATTTTGTTTGTCTGTTGTAATCACATCCACAAAGTTCAATGAGCATGCAGTTACAATGGCAACATTTTGTTTGTCTGTTGTAATCACATCCACAAATTTCAATGAGCATGCAGTTACAATGGCGACATTTTGTTTGTTGTAATCACATCCACAAAGTTCAATGAGCATGCAGTTACAATGGCGACATTTTGTTTGTTGTAATCACATCCACAAATTTCAATGAGCATGCAGTTACAATGGCGACATTTTGTTTGTCTGTTGTAATCACATCCACAAATTTCAATGAGCATACAGTTACAATGGCGACATTTTGTTTGTTGTAATCACATCCACAAATTTCAATGAGCATGCAGTTACTATGGCGACATTTTGTTTGTCTGTTGTAATCACATCCACAAAGTTCAATGAGCATGCAGTTACAATGGCGACATTTTGTTTGTCTGTTGTAATCACATCCACAAAGTTCAATGAGCATGCAGTTACAATGGCTACATTTTGTTTGTCTGTTGTAATCACATCCACAAAGTTCAATGAGCATGCAGTTACAATGGCTACATTTTGTTTGTCTGTTGTAATCACATCCACAAAGTTCAATGAGCATGCAGTTACAATGGCTACATTTTGTTTGTCTGTTGTAATCACATCCACAAAGTTCAATGAGCATGCAGTTACAATGGCTACATTTTGTTTGTTGTAATCACATCCACAAATTTCAATGAGCATGCAGTTACAATGGCGACATTTTGTTTGTCTGTTGTAATCACATCCACAAATTTCAATGAGCATGCAGTTACAATGGCTACATTTTGTTTGTTGTAATCACATCCACAAAGTTCAATGAGCATGCAGTTACAATGGCTACATTTTGTTTGTCTGTTGTAATCACATCCACAAAGTTCAATGAGCATGCAGTTACAATGGCTACATTTTGTTTGTCTGTTGTAATCACATCCACAAAGTTCAATGAGCATGCAGTTACAATGGCAACATTTTGTTTGTCTGTTGTAATCACATCCACAAATTTCAATGAGCATGCAGTTACAATGGCTACATTTTGTTTGTCTGTTGTAATCACATCCACAAAGTTCAATGAGCATGCAGTTACAATGGCTACATTTTGTTTGTCTGTTGTAATCACATCCACAAAGTTCAATGAGCATGCAGTTACAATGGCTACATTTTGTTTGTCTGTTGTAATCACATCCACAAATTTCAATGAGCATGCAGTTACAATGGCTACATTTTGTTTGTTGTAATCACATCCACAAATTTCAATGAGCATGCAGTTACAATGGCGACATTTTGTTTGTCTGTTGTAATCACATCCACAAAGTTCAATGAGCATGCAGTTACAATGGCTACATTTTGTTTGTTGTAATCACATCCACAAAGTTCAATGAGCATGCAGTTACAATGGCTACATTTTGTTTGTCTGTTGTAATCACATCCACAAAGTTCAATGAGCATGCAGTTACAATGGCTACATCTTGTTTGTCTGTTGTAATCACATCCACAAAGTTCAATGAGCATGCAGTTACAATGGCAACATTTTGTTTGTCTGTTGTAATCACATCCATAAATTTCAATGAGCATGCAGTTACAATGGCTACATTTTGTTTGTCTGTTGTAATCACATCCACAAAGTTCAATGAGCATGCAGTTACAATGGCTACATTTTGTTTGTCTGTTGTAATCACATCCACAAAGTTCAATGAGCATGCAGTTACAATGGCTACATTTTGTTTGTCTGTTGTAATCACATCCACAAATTTCAATGAGCATGCAGTTACAATGGCTACATTTTGTTTGTTGTAATCACATCCACAAATTTCAATGAGCATGCAGTTACAATGGCGACATTTTGTTTGTCTGTTGTAATCACATCCACAAATTTCAATGAGCATGCAGTTACAATGGCTACATTTTGTTTGTTGTAATCACATCCACAAAGTTCAATGAGCATGCAGTTACAATGGCTACATTTTGTTTGTCTGTTGTAATCACATCCACAAAGTTCAATGAGCATGCAGTTACAATGGCTACATTTTGTTTGTCTGTTGTAATCACATCCACAAATTTCAATGAGCATGCAGTTACAATGGCTACATTTTGTTTGTTGTAATCACATCCACAAATTTCAATGAGCATGCAGTTACAATGGCGACATTTTGTTTGTTGTAATCACATCCACAAATTTCAATGAGCATGCAGTTACAATGGCGACATTTTGTTTGTCTGTTGTAATCACATCCACAAAGTTCAATGAGCATGCAGTTACAATGGCTACATTTTGTTTGTCTGTTGTAATCAAATCCACAAAGTTCAATGAGCATGCAGTTACAATGGCAACATTTTGTTTGTCTGTTGTAATCACATCCACAAATTTCAATGAGCATGCAGTTACAATGGCGACATTTTGTTTGTTGTAATCACATCCACAAAGTTCAATGAGCATGCAGTTACAATGGCGACATTTTGTTTGTTGTAATCACATCCACAAAGTTCAATGAGCATGCAGTTACAATGGCAACATTTTGTTTGTCTGTTGTAATCACATCCACAAATTTCAATGAGCATGCAGTTACAATGGCGACATTTTGTTTGTCTGTTGTAATCACATCCACAAAGTTCAATGAGCATGCAGTTACAATGGCTACATTTTGTTTGTCTGTTGTAATCACATCCACAAAGTTCAATGAGCATGCAGTTACAATGGCTACATTTTGTTTGTCTGTTGTAATCACATCCACAAAGTTCAATGAGCATGCAGTTACAATGGCTACATTTTGTTTGTCTGTTGTAATCACATCCACAAATTTCAATGAGCATGCAGTTACAATGGCTACATTTTGTTTGTTGTAATCACATCCACAAATTTCAATGAGCATGCAGTTACAATGGCGACATTTTGTTTGTCTGTTGTAATCACATCCACAAATTTCAATGAGCATGCAGTTACAATGGCTACATTTTGTTTGTTGTAATCACATCCACAAAGTTCAATGAGCATGCAGTTACAATGGCTACATTTTGTTTGTCTGTTGTAATCACATCCACAAAGTTCAATGAGCATGCAGTTACAATGGCTACATTTTGTTTGTCTGTTGTAATCACATCCACAAATTTCAATGAGCATGCAGTTACAATGGCTACATTTTGTTTGTTGTAATCACATCCACAAATTTCAATGAGCATGCAGTTACAATGGCAACATTTTGTTTGTCTGTTGTAATCACATCCACAAAGTTCAATGAGCATGCAGTTACAATGGCTACATTTTGTTTGTCTGTTGTAATCACATCCACAAATTTCAATGAGCATGCAGTTACAATGGCTACATTTTGTTTGTTGTAATCACATCCACAAATTTCAATGAGCATGCAGTTACAATGGCAACATTTTGTTTGTCTGTTGTAATCACATCCACAAATTTCAATGAGCATGCAGTTACAATGGCTACATTTTGTTTGTCTGTTGTAATCACATCCACAAAGTTCAATGAGCATGCAGTTACAATGGCTACATTTTGTTTGTCTGTTGTAATCACATCCACAAAGTTCAATGAGCATTCAGTTACAATGGCTACATTTTGTTTGTCTGTTGTAATCACATCCACAAATTTCAATGAGCATGCAGTTACAATGGCTACATTTTGTTTGTCTGTTGTAATCACATCCACAAATTTCAATGAGCATGCAGTTACAATGGCTACATTTTGTTTGTTGTAATCACATCCACAAAGTTCAATGAGCATGCAGTTACAATGGCTACATTTTGTTTGTTGTAATCATATCCACAAATTTCAATGAGCATGCAGTTACAATGGCGACATTTTGTTTGTCTGTTGTAATCACATCCACAAATTTCAATGAGCATGCAGTTACAATGGCTACATTTTGTTTGTTGTAATCACATCCACAAAGTTCAATGAGCATGCAGTTACAATGGCTACATTTTGTTTGTCTGTTGTAATCACATCCACAAAGTTCAATGAGCATGCAGTTACAATGGCTACATTTTGTTTGTCTGTTGTAATCACATCCACAAAGTTCAATGAGCATGCAGTTACAATGGCTACATTTTGTTTGTCTGTTGTAATCACATCCACAAATTTCAATGAGCATGCAGTTACAATGGCTACATTTTGTTTGTCTGTTGTAATCACATCCACAAAGTTCAATGAGCATGCAGTTACAATGGCTACATTTTGTTTGTCTGTTGTAATCACATCCACAAAGTTCAATGAGCATGCAGTTACAATGGCTACATTTTGTTTGTCTGTTGTAATCACATCTACAAATTTCAATGAGCATGCAGTTACAATGGCTACATTTTGTTTGTTGTAATCACATCCACAAATTTCAATGAGCATGCAGTTACAATGGCGACATTTTGTTTGTCTGTTGTAATCACATCCACAAATTTCAATGAGCATGCAGTTACAATGGCTACATTTTGTTTGTTGTAATCACATCCACAAAGTTCAATGAGCATGCAGTTACAATGGCTACATTTTGTTTGTCTGTTGTAATCACATCCACAAAGTTCAATGAGCATGCAGTTACAATGGCTACATTTTGTTTGTCTGTTGTAATCACATCCACAAAGTTCAATGAGCATGCAGTTACAATGGCAACATTTTGTTTGTCTGTTGTAATCACATCCACAAATTTCAATGAGCATGCAGTTACAATGGCTACATTTTGTTTGTCTGTTGTAATCACATCCACAAAGTTCAATGAGCATGCAGTTACAATGGCTACATTTTGTTTGTCTGTTGTAATCACATCCACAAAGTTCAATGAGCATGCAGTTACAATGGCTACATTTTGTTTGTCTGTTGTAATCACATCCACAAATTTCAATGAGCATGCAGTTACAATGGCTACATTTTGTTTGTTGTAATCACATCCACAAATTTCAATGAGCATGCAGTTACAATGGCGACATTTTGTTTGTCTGTTGTAATCACATCCACAAATTTCAATGAGCATGCAGTTACAATGGCTACATTTTGTTTGTTGTAATCACATCCACAAAGTTCAATGAGCATGCAGTTACAATGGCTACATTTTGTTTGTCTGTTGTAATCACATCCACAAAGTTCAATGAGCATGCAGTTACAATGGCTTCATTTTGTTTGTCTGTTGTAATCACATCCACAAATTTCAATGAGCATGCAGTTACAATGGCTACATTTTGTTTGTTGTAATCACATCCACAAATTTCAATGAGCATGCAGTTACAATGGCGACATTTTGTTTGTTGTAATCACATCCACAAATTTCAATGAGCATGCAGTTACAATGGCGACATTTTGTTTGTCTGTTGTAATCACATCCACAAAGTTCAATGAGCATGCAGTTACAATGGCAACATTTTGTTTGTCTGTTGTAATCACATCCACAAATTTCAATGCGCATGCAGTTACAATGGCGACATTTTGTTTGTTGTAATCACATCCACAAAGTTCAATGAGCATGCAGTTACAATGGCGACATTTTGTTTGTTGTAATCACATCCACAAAGTTCAATGAGCATGCAGTTACAATGGCAACATTTTGTTTGTCTGTTGTAATCACATCCACAAATTTCAATGAGCATGCAGTTACAATAGCGACATTTTGTTTGTCTGTTGTAATCACATCCACAAAGTTCAATGAGCATGCAGTTACAATGGCTACATTTTGTTTGTCTGTTGTAATCACATCCACAAAGTTCAATGAGCATGCAGTTACAATGGCTACATTTTGTTTGTCTGTTGTAATCACATCCACAAAGTTCAATGAGCATGCAGTTACAATGGCTACATTTTGTTTGTCTGTTGTAATCACATCCACAAATTTCAATGAGCATGCAGTTACAATGGCTACATTTTGTTTGTTGTAATCACATCCACAAATTTCAATGAGCATGCAGTTACAATGGCGACATTTTGTTTGTCTGTTGTAATCACATCCACAAATTTCAATGAGCATGCAGTTACAATGGCTACATTTTGTTTGTTGTAATCACATCCACAAAGTTCAATGAGCATGCAGTTACAATGGCTACATTTTGTTTGTCTGTTGTAATCACATCCACAAAGTTCAATGAGCATGCAGTTACAATGGCTACATTTTGTTTGTCTGTTGTAATCACATCCACAAATTTCAATGAGCATGCAGTTACAATGGCTACATTTTGTTTGTCTGTTGTAATCACATCCACAAATTTCAATGAGCATGCAGTTACAATGGCGACATTTTGTTTGTTGTAATCACATCCACAAATTTCAATGAGCATGCAGTTACAATGGCGACATTTTGTTTGTCTGTTGTAATCACATCCACAAAGTTCAATGAGCATGCAGTTACAATGGCTACATTTTGTTTGTCTGTTGTAATCACATCCACAAAGTTCAATGAGCATGCAGTTACAATGGCAACATTTTGTTTGTCTGTTGTAATCACATCCACAAAGTTCAATGAGCATGCAGTTACAATGGCGACATTTTGTTTGTTGTAATCACATCCACAAATTTCAATGAGCATGCAGTTACAATGGCGACATTTTGTTTGTCTGTTGTAATCACATCCAAAGTTCAATGAGCATGCAGTTACAATGGCGACATTTTGTTTGTCTGTTGTAATCACATCCACAAATTTCAATGAGCATGCAGTTACAATGGCTACATTTTGTTTGTTGTAATCACATCCACAAATTTCAATGAGCATGCAGTTACAATGGCGACATTTTGTTTGTCTGTTGTAATCACATCCACAAATTTCAATGAGCATGCAGTTACAATGGCTACATTTTGTTTGTTGTAATCACATCGACAAAGTTCAATGAGCATGCAGTTACAATGGCTACATTTTGTTTGTCTGTTGTAATCACATCCACAAAGTTCAATGAGCATGCAGTTACAATGGCGACATTTTGTTTGTTGTAATCACATCCACAAATTTCAATGAGCATGCAGTTACAATGGCTACATTTTGTTTGTTGTAATCACATCCACAAATTTCAATGAGCATGCAGTTACAATGGCGACATTTTGTTTGTTGTAATCACATCCACAAATTTCAATGAGCATGCAGTTACAATGGCTACATTTTGTTTGTTGTAATCACATCCACAAATTTCAATGAGCATGCAGTTACAATGGCGACATTTTGTTTGTTGTAATCACATCCACAAATTTCAATGAGCATGCAGTTACAATGGCGACATTTTGTTTGTCTGTTGTAATCACATCCACAAAGTTCAATGAGCATGCAGTTACAATGGCAACATTATGTTTGTCTGTTGTAATCACATCCACAAATTTCAATGAGCATGCAGTTACAATGGCGACATTTTGTTTGTTGTAATCACATCCACAAATTTCAATGAGCATGCAGTTACAATGGCGACATTTTGTTTGTTGTAATCACATCCACAAATTTCAATGAGCATGCAGTTACAATGGCTACATTTTGTTTGTTGTAATCACATCCACAAATTTCAATGAGCATGCAGTTACAATGGCGACATTTTGTTTGTTGTAATCACATCCACAAATTTCAATGAGCATGCAGTTACAATGGCTACATTTTGTTTGTTGTAATCACATCCACAAATTTCAATGAGCATGCAGTTACAATGGCGACATTTTGTTTGTTGTAATCACATCCACAAATTTCAATGAGCATGCAGTTACAATGGCGACATTTTGTTTGTCTGTTGTAATCACATCCACAAAGTTCAATGAGCATGCAGTTACAATGGCAACATTTTGTTTGTCTGCTGTAATCACATCCACAAATTTCAATGAGCATGCAGTTACAATGGCGACATTTTGTTTGTTGTAATCACATCCACAAATTTCAATGAGCATGCAGTTACAATGGCGACATTTTGTTTGTTGTAATCACATCCACAAATTTCAATGAGCATGCAGTTACAATGGCTACATTTTGTTTGTTGTAATCACATCCACAAAGTTCAATGAGCATGCAGTTACAATGGCTACATTTTGTTTGTTGTAATCACATCCACAAATTTCAATGAGCATGCAGTTACAATGGCTACATTTTGTTTGTTGTAATCACATCCACAAATTTCAATGAGCATGCAGTTACAATGGCTACATTTTGTTTGTCTGTTGTAATCACATCCACGAAGTTCAATGAGCATGCAGTTACAATGGCTACATTTTGTTTGTTGTAATCACATCCACAAATTTCAATGAGCATGCAGTTACAATGGCGACATTTTGTTTGTCTGTTGTAATCACATCCAAAGTTCAATGAGCATGCAGTTACAATGGCTACATTTTGTTTGTTGTAATCACATCCACAAAGTTCAATGAGCATGCAGTTACAATGGCTACATTTTGTTTGTCTGTTGTAATCACATCCACAAAGTTCAATGAGCATGCAGTTACAATGGCTACATTTTGTTTGTTGTAATCACATCCACAAAGTTCAATGAGCATGCAGTTACAATGGCGACATTTTGTTTGTCTGTTGTAATCACATCCAAAGTTCAATGAGCATGCAGTTACAATGGCTACATTTTGTTTGTTGTAATCACATCCACAAAGTTCAATGAGCATGCAGTTACAATGGCTACATTTTGTTTGTCTGTTGTAATCACATCCACAAAGTTCAATGAGCATGCAGTTACAATGGCTACATTTTGTTTGTCTGTTGTAATCACATCCACAAAGTTCAATGAGCATGCAGTTACAATGGCGACATTTTGTTTGTTGTAATCACATCCACAAAGTTCAATGAGCATGCAGTTACAATGGCTACATTTTGTTTGTTGTAATCACATCCACAAATTTCAATGAGCATGCAGTTACAATGGCAACATTTTGTTTGTCTGTTGTAATCACATCCACAAATTTCAATGAGCATGCAGTTACAATGGCGACATTTTGTTTGTTGTAATCACATCCACAAAGTTCAATGAGCATGCAGTTACAATGGCGACATTTTGTTTGTCTGTTGTAATCACATCCAAAGTTCAATGAGCATGCAGTTACAATGGCGACATTTTGTTTGTCTGTTGTAATCACATCCACAAATTTCAATGAGCATGCAGTTACAATGGCGACATTTTGTTTGTCTGTTGTAATCACATCCACAAAGTTCAATGAGCATGCAGTTACAACGGTGACATTTTGTTTGTCTGTTGTAATCACATCCACAAAGTTCAATGAGCATGCAGTTACAATGGCGACATTTTGTTTGTCTGTTGTAATCACATCCACAAAGTTCAATGAGCATGCAGTTACAATGGCGACATTTTGTTTGTCTGTTGTAATCACATCCACAAAGTTCAATGAGCATGCAGTTACAATGGCGACATTTTGTTTGTCTGTTGTAATCACATCCACAAAGTTCAATGAGCATGCAGTTACAATGGCGACATTTTGTTTGTCTGTTGTAATCACATCCACAAAGTTCAATGAGCATGCAATTACAACGGTGACATTTTGTTTGTCTGTTGTAATCACATCCACAAAGTTCAATGAGCATGCAGTTACAATGGCGACATTTTGTTTGTCTGTTGTAATCACATCCACAAAGTTCAATGAGCATGCAGTTACAATGGCGACATTTTGTTTGTCTGTTGTAATCACATCCACAAAGTTCAATGAGCATGCAATTACAACGGTGACATTTTGTTTGTCTGTTGTAATCACATCCACAAAGTTCAATGAGCATGCAGTTACAATGGCGACATTTTGTTTGTCTGTTGTAATCACATCCACAAAGTTCAATGAGCATGCAGTTACAATGGCGACATTTTGTTTGTCTGTTGTAATCACATCCACAAAGTTCAATGAGCATGCAGTTACAACGGTGACATTTTGTTTGTTCCTTTCGATAAACAATATTCTCTTCATCATGAGAATCTATAGTTAAAAGTTAAAAGTTTCTTTACATTAAATATTTTATCGCTTAACGCTGTTAATTTATTTCATGATAAATAAACTAGCCAAAAATGTAATTATAATATAAATAATTTAATACATTAAAATAAGTATTAGTAAAACGTTTTAAAAATGTATCATGAAGGCCCAGAAAATTTAGTAACTCTGAAATGCAAGTTTATTAAAAGTGATTTGTAGGTTTAGGGTATGGGAACTATTTTTTTTTTAAATAACTGAAAATATACGTCTTTATTAAAATAAATAATAAAAGAAAATGCAAGAACTTAACTTCGATAAATAAATCGATTTTATTTGCTTGAAAATACTAACAATAAATACTTATGTAATGGGTTTTAACTGAACCCTATTTTAATACCCCCACTCACCCTTTAAATAAATTTTTAATTGCCTACTTTGTCAAAATTAACGAATTTTTCTAAATTCCATCATCATGTCAACTTTTTCTACTAACTTTAACTAATCAAGTCATTTCAGAATTTAATTTTAAAAATAGTGCTATATAACTGTGCTATACAATTAGTTGTAATTGAGTTCAAAATAATATTTAATTAGAATAATTTAATGTTATTATATTTATTGTCTAAAAGCAAAAACTACAAGAGTCAAATTACAAATATTTTTTTTATGAAAATCGCTCCAGACAAGGCACGAAGCCACTTGATGTAAGGAGCTAAAAAAATACTACTTCAAGGTCAAAAACTAGCCAACGATAACTCTTAGGTGGATATATTTCGACCCAGAAAACAGCAATTCTTCCCACTTTGTCAGAAACATAACTCATGAACTGTGAGGACTAAAGGACAAAGTAAGGGAAGCGAGAGTTACGAGGCTGCTGAAAGTAAACCCAAAGTTAGTCACTTTCTACTCTAGTAGCTGACCCTCGTTTGGTAACCTCGTTTAAGGAATCACCCCATTCTCCTTTTTTGAGGTACCAGTTACCTTTTACAATATCACATTTTTTTCACTTAACATAATCTGTTGATGCGAACCAACCTCATGATGATAACACTAATGGTCTCTACATCGATGACTTCTTTTCAATCACGCATCAGGTGACTTGTATACCGTCGGCGGACATCTTGTCCAATGGATGAAATGATGAAAATCGCTGCGAACTCATTTTCGTTTTTCAACTTGAAAATACATTTACTTAAAGATTGTAATTTTACAATTCTGTTTTCACTTCTCATGCATTTGTCAATAAAAAAAAATGTCGACAATATCCATTTTACTCCCTTAAAAAATGCAAGAACTGTGTATTTTTTTACTGTTGAGTCATCACTTATCAAGGCGAATAGCCACTCGAGGATAAGGTTCAATGAGATTGACGGAGTGACAGTTGAATGTTGAGAGGATTAAAAATGATGAAAAATATTATAAGAGTTTTGTAAATGATTATCGGAATGAACGAAATGGGATTATTTATGAAGACGATTTATTGCAAGTGTTTATTGACATTGGATTTGAAGATTACCATGTTGTACTCTGCAGGGAAGCAGTCATGCGGAAATGTGTTCCACAAATGGGAAGTTCTTAAAAAGAAACTCTGTTCATGGAAAGCCGGTTTGATGTTAGAAATGAAATCCCTTTGCAGTTGTGGTGGTAAGATGTCTTACGAGGAGCAACAAAGATTGGAGCTCAGTCGAGCACCTTCTATGGAAATCACAGGAAAGAGACATATAGAGAACAGAAAATATTGTTTTTAATATGTTCAAATGAAAAAAATGTAATGTTTAGGAAAAATAATCTCGGTTAATCTCGCATTTTTAATTTAATCTAAATTTATTTTGTTTTACTTATTCCATTAATTAGTCAAGTCAGAATACCTGAAAAATGGCTGGTCAAAAAGTCTGCTCTACAAACTCCGTTCGTCGAAGAGTCCGTTGACCTAAAGTCTTAGATTCAAGGGAGGTAATAAAATAGTTTTATAAGTTATCTCCCTTAGCAAATACATTTTGTTTTAAAACACGGAAAAGCATTTCAATCGTAATAGATATTTTAAAGGAAAGTTCATTTTGACGAAGTAAATTATTTGCAGGACAATTGAATTATTTTAGATATTTCAATACAACGGATCAGTTTCGCTTGGTATTCGCACAAATGCTGGATAAAGTGCATTTTTTTACATTTCTTAAGAAGTTGAACATTTTTTTTGGGGGGGGGCGATTGTCAGAAATCTCCAACAGAAAAAAGGCGCTCTTGTATAAGCAGTAACCTATCTGAGGGGGATAACTCTATTTTACTTAGTCGCCGCTATTCCGAATTCGCTTATACTTTGGCAAGGGAGATAACTTTGCTACAAAGTTTATGAACTTTATAACAATTAATAAAAAAACATGTTACGGTTTTGAAATGCGTTAAAAATAACTTTTAATCACTTTTATTTACATGCCACAAATTGTATACACTTTATAACAATTAATAAAAAAAAAATTAAACACATTAATTTCGCTGTTTTCTTTTCTTTTGAATCGTTTACAAATAATTAACAGCGAAATGTATGTGTTTCATTATTAAATATTCAGGCACGTTTAAAAATAATTGTTACACCGGCCGTTCTTACACAGGAGAAACTACACCGGTTGTCACTATAAATAGTGCGAGTCACCAGAGACACTGAAGACAAAGCACAGTCTTGTAACTGTCTAGCCAAGTGCTAGTTATTTTCTTACTTTGTTAATACACTTGTTAAACCAACCCTCGACCTGACTTCCTTTATTTATTATTTACTGTTGGACAACTTCACAACAATAATTAACATTGATATTTTTTCTTCTTTTTAAATGAAGGTTTGTGTCTCATGCAAAAATACACATACGGAGATTGTTGGGTACAGAAGACGATATGTTCCACCTTCATCTGATGGAGTTTTTTTATGGAGGAGAAGGGAAACTGGCCAAGTATTCCCTAGAATTATAATATGCATCAGAGAACAATACAGAATATAATTTATAATTTTTTTTTAAAAAGTCAGTCTTAAATAAAAATTACAATTCATCTGCAACTATCATCGCATTTTCTTTCTTTCTTTGAGTAACATGTTTTTTTTATTAATTGTTATAAAGTGTATACAATTTGTGGCATGTAAATAAAAGTGCTTAAAAGTTATTTTGAACGCATTTAAAACCCGTAACATTTTTTTGAACGCATTTAAACCCCGTAACATTTTGTTTTATTAATTGTTATAAAGTGTATATAATTTGTGGCATGTAAATAAAAGTGCTTAAAAGTTATTTTTAACGCCTTTCAAAACCGTAACATGTTTTTTATTAATTGTTATAAAGTTTATAAACTTTGTGGCAAAGTATAAGCGAATTCGAAATAGCGGGGGCTAAGTAAAATAGAGTTATCCCCCTCAGGTCGGTTACTGCTTATACAAGAGCGCCCAGAAAAAGGAGCTGCAAAAAAAAAAAAAAAATAGTCAACAAATAGCTGTTACCAAAAGCAATGAAAGTTACTTTTATAATTACTTACTTTAGATTTCGTAATGATCGCCGACGGTTTTCGGAAAACAATCGAAGTTTGAGTGGTTGGGGTTTCGTCTTTTAAGGTGAAAAATACGAACAAAAATTATCTCGTGGTTTTCGGAAAAGTTAAATGTAAATAGAAGCGCTATAAAATACTTTAACCTCCTCCCCTAAAAATAAAATAAAATCATCCAGATAGGTAGAAATGTAACTTTTATTGCTTTTGGTAACAGTTATTTGTTGAGTATTTGTTTTTTGTATCTTTGTTTGTTTTTCACACCTTTCTTTCTGTTAGAAATTCTTGACAATCGCCATTTTTTGTTTTTAAAAAAGTTTGGTTGAAAAACAATTTTAAACAAGAAAAATATTTATGTTGCAATAATTAAAAAAAACAGTAAAAACATGGAGGCACGCGATTAAAACGTTGAATTCAAATTAGCTGTTGAAACATACAAAAAATGGATCTTTTTAAGAAGCTCCTAGCCACTAGTCCTAAAGTTAGTCGGACGCTAAGAATAACCCCGCTGCCAAGGGAGACAACTTTTCGGCTTGCTAAATTCTTTACGCGTTAACCCTTTTCACACGTGTTTGAGTGCACCTTTCCTTAAAGTTTACTTTGTTCATGAATTTTCTAAGACTCACAACCTGGTCCACTACAAGGAGTCTTCTGTAGTATTTTTGCAAAACCACGGAGTACTACATCAGCAGCGTCTCTGCAACAATAGCCATCAAATGGTTTTATCGAGCAATTGGTCCAGATGGCGATGTAATTCACGTCAATATAACATCCCTTAATAATTCTTATTTTGTTAATTTATGAAAAATTTAAAAATAAAATCCATTAATTCTAAAATCGTATATAATAAGTTATAGTTTCTTATTTTGTTAATTTTTTTAAGCAAAAGTTGCTGAATAGCGGGGCTTTATTTTTGGCGGGGAGCTTTTTTAAAATATCCCAAAAAATTAATTAGAATTCTAATTCAGGAAAAACATACAATTTAACGATAACAAGTAACTTAATCCAACATGTGGGCGAAAATCAAGCGATGCTTGTGGATTGTAAGTCCGAAAAAAATATATATCTTTAATTTCAGGAGAGTCAAATAAGGGGGAGAGAACTCTAGTTTCAATCACGATTTATCTTAAAATGGATTTTACTATTGTAATTATTCTAAAATAAAGTTTTTAAAAATGTATAAGTAAAAGGATAATTTAGGAATAAAACAATCACAACGAATTCGGCACCAATGAAAAATAAAATGATTTTTTAAAAATAAAATGATTTTTAAAAAATAAAATGATTTTTAAAAAATAAAATGATTTTAAAAAATAAAATGATTTTGAAAAATAAAATGATTTTGAAAAATAAATTATCAACGAAGAAGGAAAAAATAGAAAAAAAATACATAAATGGAAGGGAAAAAAACATGAAACACGGGAAATAAAGTTTTTGAAATAAATGACACTGGGTAAAATTCGGCCATTAGTTTCAAAACAACAATTACTATAGTAAAATCCATTTTAAGATAAAGCGTGGTTGAAACTTGAAACTAGAGTTATCTCCCCCTTATTTGACTCTCCTCAAATTAAAGATAATTTTTTTCGGATCCACAGTCCACAAGCACCAATCAAGCGAATAAAATGATGTATTCCAACTGTCCCTATAGTACAATTGAACCAATACAACTTATGGCATTTACAACATTTATTATTTGTGATGCTTAAAAAAGTAAAAGTAAATTTATAGATTAACATCCTCCGCTAAATCACGCCCCCCCCCCCCGCCCCTAAAAAATGAGATTCTATTTTTTAGGCGATTACCTGTAAATATCTTGAAAAACTTGGTAGAAAGAAGAAGAAAAATATGTTTTATAATGGGGGTATGGCCGTAGTGGAAGTTATTTTATGGCGGGAGATTCAAAAGAAGAACAATGGATTTTGGATTTTAACCACAGTCGCGAAGGATTTCGGACAAATGGTTTTGCGATTATGAATCCCCCAACCATAGGTAGTGTGATAGATGCCTTTATAACTGCATGTTATCACACCATTAGGCTTCCACCATCGGACCACGTGGGGATTAAATAAAACAGTTTAAGACAACCAAGATGAAGGAAGAAAACATTATTTAAACTTACCTTAAAGAAAGCGAAGGAATTAGGAAGCTATACACATATACGAATAGGCCTTTTATAATGGTTAATAAAAAGGAAAGGAATAACATTTTTATTAACAAAACAATTTATTTAATATTTGAAACATTTTAAAGAGTTCTTAGATTCGTACTTGTGAGTGTATATATGCGAGCATGTGAATGTCTTTTGTGTGGCTAATTTGTAATTGATCATGTGTGAAGAAATGTTCGTCAAATTGAAGGATCGTGAAGAAATGTTCATCGAATTGAAAGATGTGAATAAGATTACCTTTTTCTCCCCCCCCCTCCTCCACACAGCTCGTTCGAGCTGGTGGTGGAGGGGGGGGGGGGTTGTCGACGAGAGTTCTTTGTGTGCGTCCGCCCAGAACGCTGAAGGCAAAAAGAGAGAGAGAGGAAGAGACTGTCCCCTCTTTTATAAATTTAAGATCACGTACGGCCGAGCTGACCTGTCGGCCGCCCATTGGTCAGAAACCTCCGGCCACCGTGATTAGGCGAGATTTCGCGAGTTTCACCACCAGAGGCAAAGAAGGGTCAAACAAAGAAAGAAAGAAAGAAAGAAAGAGAAGAAGGAGAAGAGGAGAGAGTAAGCCGAACGAACACAGAAAGAAAAGGCGTAGCTAAACAGGCTAGCACTTTTCCTCAATGCCCGTTCGTCTCATCGATCTGCCACAGGGGATCAGTTTCGTATATAAATTCAGCGTAAAATCTATTTTCGGGTCACTCTCACTTTTTAGAGCAGTTTTTCTTTTTATCACTAACCCTAAGTCCGAATGGCAAAGTCGTGAACCAACACATAATTGCCAAAAAGAAAACACAAACGCACATGATTTATGTCTCATAGGAAAAATAAAGTTGGTTTACTTCTCCAACTAACCTGGAAATGATGAATCATTTTATGTTAAATTTATATGCTAAACTGATCCCCACTTTTAATTCAAAAATACTTGTTGTTTTTTTAAGGGTTTTTGGGGGGGTCGCCGTTTATAGAGTATGTACGCGTAATCGCCTAATAAAAGTAGAATCTTATTTGGGGAAGGGGCGTAATCAATTATACCAAAGTAAATAACAACAAACTTTTTTAAAGATCGTTGATCGTAAAATCGACACTTACTTTAAAGTCAGTGTAATATTTTGCAAAAACACAAAATGACTCACCAACTTTCGTAAAAGTTAAATCAATTTTATTTCATTTTAAAACGGGATTTTTTTTTTTAAATTTTTTTTGTAAATTGATATTATTTACTTTTGTGTTTTACAACGTACACTCGATAAATTAGGAAATTATTTGTTTAAATATTAGTTTTTTTTAATTAATCCCTAATTTAAATAATTAATTCTTAGAAAATAATTTAAGATATTGAAAACATTTTAAGATATTGAAAAACAATGAAATTACAATTATTGACTACAATTATTGTTGAAAATTAAAGAATGGAAATATGTTTCAAGATTTTGAAAGACGAATTGAAATCGAAATATGTTTAACATGTTAAATAAAAATAAAAAATATTTCTTTTTTATTATTATTATTATTATTATTATTGCTCTCTCTCTCTCTCTTTCTCTCTCTCTCTCTCTCTCTCTCTCTCTCTCTCTCTCACACACGCACACACACACGCGTGCACGCGCGTCTTATCCTATAAGGATATGGGAGTTATCTCCCTTGGATTAAATAATATTTTCATACCTCAAAATATGGCAATGTATGAAAGAAATGTGCCTGTCTGCTTGTCTCTATTTATTTGCCTCCTCGCGAGGGCAGAGTTTAGTGTAGGGAAAATCCAGCTCCTCAAAAAGGGGTACTCTGGATTTGAATAAAAATCCCTCAGTCTAGAAGGATTTCTCCTTCATTGACTCTAAACAGAACAGATCAAATGTATGATTAGTATAGATACTACACTTTTTTTTAGGATCCTGGTAAATCACATTTGATAAGAATAATCTGCACTGTTGTATTATGGCGGTTCTAAGTAACTGTTAAGTCTTTCCTTCATAAAGTATGGTAGGGCAGTAGTGCAATAAATTCAGATTTAAAAAAAAAACCGGTTTTGAATTTTGGTAAATTTTCCAACTGGATACTTTTATTCTCATCTTGGTTGTTATCTTTGTAGTGTTACTGCACCGACGATTCACCGGTGAGGGGACGAGTTACGCCCCCTGGCGATGACTCAGTTAGAACGTATTTTGACCGCCAATAAACCTTGTTACTTATCCTAGGCTTCTCTCCGTCTTACTACTTACTTAACCCAGCCGGTAACATTACATGGTGTCAGATAAAGGATACAATTTGTGGAGACCGAAAAAACAAAATAAAAGATCGGATATCGTAGTAAGAAAAACAAAGGATTTCTAAGAGAAAGAAAATTCTATCGATAAACAAACGACTTACGGAAAACGGTCCCACAAAAACAAAAACAAAAGTAAGAAAAGAGAGAACAGTGAGTACAGAAATTTGTTTTTCTCATATATATCGTATACTTTTGAAAAATGGACATAAAGCAATATTCTGCTAATATACCACCCCCCGAACGAATGACTCTCGTTGGAAATGTTGCTAATAACTGGCGAAAATTTAATCGAAATTTTCTCAATTATTCGATCGCTAGTAGATTGTCTAAAGAAGCATATCAGACATCGGTATTTTTAGCAACTATCGGGGAGGATAGTTACGATATATATGAAGGGTTGAAGTTTAACTCTGAGGAAGAAAAGACGGACCTAGAGAAGGTGATGAAGAAGTTTGAGGATTTTTTCGTGGGCGAAACACACGAAGCTTACGGATCCTATACATTCCATCTTCGCAAGCAAGAAGTATCGGAAGGTATCGAGACCTATATAGCTGCTCTTCGAGAACTTGCAAAGAACTGTAATTTCGGACAGCTACAGGATAGGCTTATTCGAGACCAAGTCGTTGTCGGAGTTCGAAGCGATACCGTCAGAGAAAAGTTACTGTCTGATAAACAGCTTAAACAAGTGCCTACAAATAGGTAGAGCCTACGAAACTTCGAAACAACAGACACAGACCATTTCCTCCGGTGCCGATGCAGCGGATCCTCAAATCAACCGGGTTACGAAGCGAACCTACAAGACAAACTTCACCAAACAACCACATCCGAAATCGAAAATGCCTAGCAAATGCACACGCTGCGGGAAATTTCCATTCCACAATAGAAATGACTGCCCAGCAAAAGATGCACGCTGCAGAATTTGTTCGCAGAAAGGGCATTATGCAACATTTTGCAGAACCGATAAGGCGATGGTTAGAGAAATAAGAGAGGAAGAAGGAAATAATTTTTTAGGTTCTGTCACTGTCGAAAATATAAGTACAATTACCACTGAGGATAATACAAATTGGCAGGCTAAAATCAAGGTCACCACTAAGACCTGTACCAAAATTATAAATTTTAGGCTGGATACAGGTGCAGATGTGACAGTAATCCCGGCCATGTTCTTCAGAAAAAATTCCCCACTCATCCAACCCACAAACAAAAGACTGTACGGACCGGGTCATCATGAAATAAACCTCATAGGATGTGTGAAGGCCAAACTGGCCACGGAAAAAGTAAGCTCGCAACAATACCTTTATGTTATAGAGAGTCTGCAAGAATCTCTACTGGGAGGACCAGCAATCAAAGCCCTCAACCCGCTGAAAGCAGTTAATAGAGTGACAAGCGAAGGGCACCAGTATAAGAAAGAGTTCCCAGAACTGTTCACAGGCCTAGGGAAACTGGAACATGTGTACCAGATACGTTTTGGTGCAGGAGCTCAGCCCTTTTCCATTGCCGTTGAAGATTGCCGTTGCCTATGAAACAGAAGGTTCAGGAAGAACTGAAACGTCTGGAGAACGAGGACATAATCCGTCCAGTCAAATCACCAACTGATTGGTGTGCCCCAATAGTCGCTGTCCAAAAAGCTAACGGTAAAGTTTGGTTATGCGTCGACTTTACCAAGCTAAACGAGAGCGTGAAACGGAAAAAAATTTCCTTTACCCACCACAGACCAATTACTGGCCGAGCTCGATGGAACCACAGTGTTTAGCAAGCTCGACTGCAACAACGGTTTCTACCAAATCGTCCTCCACGAAAAATCGCAGGTCCTTACCACATTTATAACACCTTATGGGAGGTACTGTTTCAAACGACTTCAATTCGGGATAAGTTCTGGGCCAGAAATCTTTCATAGAGAGATGACATACATTTTGTCCGGAATACCAGGAGTCATCTGTGATATAGATGACGTCCTAATAAGTGGAATAAACCAGCAGGAGCACGACCAGCAACTAAAAGCAGTACTGCAGAAAATGAAGGCTGCAGGAGCTACACTCAACGATAAATGTGTATTTTCTGTCAGAAACATAAAGTTTCTGGGTCACATTATATCAAAAGAGGGAATACAAATAGATCCCGAAAAATAGCAGCAATTATGGACTTGCCCAGACCTGAGAATGTGTCCGAATTACGACGCTTACTGGGCATGGCAAACCAGGTCGGAAAATTTGCTAGGAATCTAGCCGAAACCACCAAAACACTCCGAGAGCTTCCAGACCCTGAAGAAGCAACTGAGTTCTGCACCAGTACTGACTCATTACAATTCCAACAAGCCGACAAGGGTATCAGCAGATTCATCTAGCTATGGCCTAGGCGGTGTACTACTGCAGAAGCAAGAAAATGACTGGAGACCGGTATTTTATGCTTCACGATCTCTGACAGAAACAGAGCAGAGATATGCACAGGCTGAGAAGGAGGCACTAGCAGTCACTTGGTGTTGTGAAAAATTTGCGGACTACTTGGTCGGAATGCCAAAATTCACAGTCGAAACAGACCACAAACCACTGTTGGCACTGTTGAAGTCGAAGCGACTCGACGAATTGACTCCAAGAATTCAACGTTTCCGCATGAGGTTAATGAGATTCTCCTATGAGATCATATACACAGCGGGAAAAGACCTCACAACAGCAGACGCTTTGTCCCGAGCACCTGGGAGTAGTCCCGTTATACAGGATATCCAGCAGGAGGCAGAGACCGATTCATTTATCCGCTCAATCATAGGAAATATCTTGGCGAGCGATAAACGATTGGAGGATATCCGACTAAAACAAAATACTGACCAGGTCTGCAGTCAGGTAATCAAATATTATGAGATGGACCACTGGCCTGAAAGAGCAAGGCGGGACCCTAAACTAAAACAGTACTGGTTTGTCAACCAGGACCTAACAGTTTACCAGGGACTTCTAATGTACCAGAGCCGACTTGTCATTCCTAATATACTTCAAAAAGATATACTAGAGCGTCTACACGAGGGACACCAAGGTATTGTCAAATGCCGAGCACTAGCTCGCGAAAGTGTTTGGTGGCCTGGCATCTCTAACCAAATTGCAGACAAAGTTGGGAAATGTGGTATCTGTGAAAAAGAACGAAAATATCCACCAAAACCACTACAACCCACCAAATTACCTGCATATCCATGGCAGAAAATAGGAATGTATCTGTTCGAATTCATGGGACACCGATATCTTCTGATTGTCGATTATTTTTCCAGGTGGATTGAAATAGCCCATTTACGGACAACCACCTCAGCCAGCGTAATAGAGCATTGCAAATCAATATTCGCTAGGCATTTGATCCCAGAGACAATCATATCTGACAACGGTCCCCAATTCAGTTCTAGTGAATTCAGGAACTTTTCAAATGTTTTTGACTTCCTGCACCTCACAAGTAGCCCCCATCATCCGCAAGGAAACGGAGAAGCTGAACGTGCAGTCCAGACAATAAAAAACTTATTAAAGAAAGCAAGTGACCCATACATAGCACTGCTAAATTATCGCAGCACTCCTCTGCAACACGGCAAGAGTCCTGCAGAGCTGTTAATGAATAGAAAACTAAGAACACGGATCCCTACCATTCCTCAAAGAAATTCATTTGATCAGCAAAACATCGAGGAACATAGAAGGGCAGACACCCGGCTCAAAGCCAGACAAAAGCAAAACTATGACAAACGTCATCGGGCTAAAGATCGTCCTGCCTTTGGAAAAGGACAACCAGTCTGGGTCAAATACCTAAGACCAGTACAGCTGTAGTAAGTAAAACTCTGTCACCAAGGTCAGTCCTAGTTAAGACAGATTCAGGACTACACCGACGCAACAAATGTAATCTGCGCCTAAGGAACGGAGAAACCAGCTTCTCTCAGGTGGCTACCCCACAGGAAGCAAACATCTTACCACGTTCCCCTCGATATGGATATATGTATAGCTGTGATGATGACTCAACAGATCTTCCCAGTAACCAAAGCAACATCCCACTAGAGAGTTCCAGAGGTCCTGACCAAGGGAAATATACAAGAAGCGGTCGACAAGTTCGACCACCTAAAAGACTGTCCTTGTAAAGAACTTTACAACCGAAAGGGGGATGTAGTGTTACTGCACCAACGATTCACCGGTGAGGGGACGAGTTACGGCCCCTGGTGATGACTCAGTTAGAATGTATTTTGACCGCCAATAAACCTTGTTATTTATCCTATACATCTCTCCGTCTTACTACTTATTTAACCCAGCCGATAACCTTACAATCTTCACAACGTTTCGGCCGATGTAAGCATCAACGTTCTGCATCTTTTCCAATTCGGACATGTTTATGTCGAATTCAAAAATCCATACGGAATGTCGAACAACCTTTATTTAATTCCTGGGGGTAGACTGTTCCCATTCCTTCAGCTATTGCCGGATATAAATGTTAAGTAATTGATTATTTTAACATATTAATATTTATTTTCATGCATAATTCCTAAAATGAAGACACATTTCTCTTATACAATTTATGAAAATTATTTTTTTTATTTAATCTTTTGCAATTTTTCTTTAAATTAGTGCAATCGTGTGGTTATTCATTCGCGCTAACATTTTTATTTTAGCAATAAATAAAAATCCGTTGAAGAATATTAATGAAATTTTAATTTGCCTTATTTTTATCGTCAACAAAACATCGATATAATAAAGGTGAACATATGGCGCGCTTCGCGAAAGATGAAGGAGGTGGAGAGTAAACGAATAGAAAGGTGAAAAGAACAATGGGTAATGCAGAAGAAAGAAATGTAAACACTGTTAAACGTGAGCTGAAATGTTAATCAACAAAATAACATTTTAAAATATTTCCTTCTTTCGTTGAAATTTTTATTCTTGGGCAGTTTTATTCTTTATATAAACATTTCATTATCAATAGTTTTAGCTGAATAATTTGAGAAGAGTTGCTCTCATTTCTGAAAAGAATAAATGACATTTCTTGAAGAAAAAGAAGACAAATGATTATTATTATGCAGCTTTATTATTTATATGAACATGTCATTATCATTTGTTTTAGCTGAATAATTCAATAAGAGCTGTTCTCACTTCCGAAATAAATAAATGAGGTTACTTGATTTTGTTTAACTTAAAAATAAATCGAACATGAAAAGTAAATCAAACATGAAAGATTACGAATTACGTAAAGTAACACAAAATCAATAATTCAAAACAATTAATTAATAAAACATTTATTAAAAAATTTAAAAAATGTGTGGTTTTTTAAATTTATTTTTATTTTTTTGCAAAACGAATAGTTTATTTACAATATAGTAAACTTTTGTACTAAATTAAAACAGTAATGTTTTTTTTTGGGTGGTGGTACAAACAAATTTAAAATATATTATTTGAATATCTCGCTTATTTCGTTGGATTTTCGCACACATTTTGGATGAAATTTATTAATTAGTCTAAAATTGCATTTTTTATCCTGAAATAAAATTCTAATTTATTAATTAATCGAAGTTTAATGCAATGCCTTAATCGCTGGCGGCCATGTTGTAATTTCCTATTATTTTGACATCTATTAAAAGGAAATACGTTTGACTTAATTTTATTTATAAAAATATTGTGGTGTCTGCGTTTATTTTCACATCTATAAAAATGAAATAGGTTTTACTTTATTTTATTTATAAAAAGATTGTGATGTCTGTGTTTATTTTCACATCTATAAAAAGGAAATTGACTTCAAGTAATTTAATTAAACGAATTCAATTCGTAATATATTTATTTCTTAATTGCACATTATTACATCATACGAACCTACTTAGTTTTATTAAAACTAATTAAAAAGAGTAACCCTGATTAGGATGTCTCCTCTTATGAGCGAGGAGAAAACAGATACTACACTTTGGAATACTGATTTGCTAAAAGATTCTGAGACAATTTTAACAAATTAGAAACAATGGTTTAAAAATGTTGGGAGTAGACGATGTCAGTGGTCATGATCGCCTATCCTACTTTTAATTAGATGAATTCCGACTCAGTCGTTGAAGCAGTCTCCTTTCTTTCTTTCACCATTTGTTCATCAGTTTCATTTCAACAATCACCAAAATACCACATTCATGATATCATTCTCCCATGTCTTACGTCCTACTTTTTAATTAAGAAAGAACTCGATTTAAGCGTGTCTATTAATTGTGTGTAGTGTATTTTCATTTGTCATGGTACATTACTTCTAGGCATTACTTCTACCTTCTGGAGGGATTATAATATACGTTCGTTCTCACAGGATTACTATCTCCTTTTTAGAGGGTTAGTGTACTAAATAGTGTATTGTCATGATATAATTCTCCCAGGCATTAACTTCTTCAGTTTTTGTTGGTGTGTGTGTGTATTTGTTAGCTTATTTCGTTGGATTTTCGCACACATTTTGGATGAAATTTATTAATTAGTCTAAAATTGTGTTTTTTATCTCGAAAAAAAATTCTAAATTATTTTTTTAAGACTTGAAAATTAAACTTTAATGCAATGCCTTAATCGTTGGCGGCCATGTTGCAATTTCTTCTTATTTTCTTTCACGCTTGACATCTGTAAAGAAGGAAATACGTTTGAAAAAGGAACAAGTTAACAATGATTTCCAAGTGAATGAATAATCTTTAGGGGGTAGCCGTGTTTTTGGCAGGGGAATAAAGTCACAATAACAGGAACAAAGTAACAATGATTTCCAAGTGAATGAATAAATCTATGGGCGTGAGTCTACTCGTCTGATTACTTGCTCTGATTACAGATGAACGCATGAGCGTTAAACGAATTCGGGTACTTATCAATGAAGTCACCATAAAATCTCGACTCAGTTAACAGGCCTTATATTACAACGGCCGTTACCAAGCCCCCATTCAAAATATTTTTAATAAATAGTTTTTAATTTTCGATTTCAATTTTTAGGGGCTTTATTTGGGGGGAGGGGCTAGGTTCCCAACCCTATAGTTTAAAATAGCGGCTAGGCGCTCATACTCTCGTTTAAAAATAAATATTTTGAAATAAGTATTTATTCACTCGGTAAAAATCGTAAATAAGAAAAAAACGGTACTGGTACTGGTACTGGTACTGGTACAGCTTTTGAACCTGACAAAACCGACTTTTGCCGACGCAGAAATACGTAAATAGCCGGAAAAGGCCGAATCAAAACAAATCGGCGGCAAAACAAAAACGAGGCGGCTTTTCAACAGAAAAAAATAATGAAAGAAAAACACTCACCGCATGTTTATTTTCATGGCAATTTATTTGTTTTGACGAAGAAAATCAATGAAATAAATGTTTGTTTTCTCACGGGGAAAGTTAGAAGTTAATTTTTTTGGATAAATTGTGTTTTTACTAAAAGTTGTAAAGGACATAATCCATGAAACAACGATTTTTACTGATTTCTTTTTGCACACCTTTTGAATCGTGCAAAAAACGACTAGGTTAGGGTTAAGCAAAAAAAAACCAGTTCTCTTTTAAAGCTGTACAAGCTTTTTTTGTGAGAAATTGATTTTTAATGATCCTGTTAAAATCAAATTAAGAACTCGTATATTTTATGTTTCGTATTGCTACCCTGGATTCAGGGTTAGGGTTAGGGTTAGGGTTAGGGTTAGTTTTTGAGTTCATGAAGAGCATGTTTTGATTTTTCTTCTTTGAAAAAACTAAATTACCTCCTATTCTAAATTCTTATATAATTGTGTAAAAGAGAAACAGTCCACGTGATGGCGGCTTCCTGTTTTTAGAGTCAGAAGTTGACAAGCGGTGTTTATCAAAAGACTGCTGCCCATTATATTTTAGGTCGGATTTATTTCAATTAATAATTGATTTTCACCATTTTTTAATATTAACACATAGTAAAAGCAAACTGCTCTTCATAATTGGAATTTTTTCTTATTACAAATAATCAAATAAAACTCTTTTTTTCTACTTTGAAAATATTTTTTAAATAGTTTATTGCCAAATCAGAAGAGTTTCCGACTCAAAGTCAGCAGCAAACAGTGTTCGAACAGATTCAGTTCCTGATATTAAATTTCATCCGTAACAGTTTCCCAAATTTACCAATTTATTTATTAAATTTTTAGATGAAACTATAAAATAGTTAACAAATCCTCCTTCGCCATGTTAAGAATGGCTTTCTAAATACTAACGTTATTATTTCAGCACGGTCCGTAAACTGCAGAAGATTATTTAGAAAGCTATTCTTAACATAGTGAGGGGGCTTTGTTAACTATTCTATACTTTCACCTAACAATTTAATAAATAAATTAATAAATTTAATAATGTTTTAACGTAAAAGTAAAAACCTTTCGCAATAATAATTTATTGTATGTTGATAAAAACATTTATTGGCGAACTTTGAAAAAAAAAATACACAAGTAAGAACATTTCCACATCTAAAATATATTGTAACGGTGTGAACTGTGAATATTGTTAACATTTTTCTGTTTACATTACATATGAATAAATATGCATGTCAACTCTTTTCCCCCCCTTTATTTTTAACATTTTTATCCATTAATATACAAGCCAACTTGTTCTTTTCATTATTTTATTGTTAACCGAGATAAACAGCGTATAGATGAAAACATCTTGAGCATTTAACACCTTTTTTCAAAGGTTACATGAAGCTAGAAACCTGGTCAATTACTAGGGCAGCATTTATATTCGTTTTACAGTAATAATCTGGTTTCGTGTATGACATTAAACTGCTCCGGACACTCTTAGGCATGATGTTCACCCAACACACCCTAACCCTAACCCAACACACCCTAACCCTAACCCTAACACACCCTAACCCTAACCCAACACACCCTAACCCTAACCCAACACACCCTAACCCTAACCCTAACACACCCTAACCCTAACCCAACACACCCTAACCCTAACCCTAACACACCCTAACCCTAACCCAACACACCCTAACCCTAACCCTAACACACCCTAACCCTAACCCAACACACCCTAACCCTAACCCAACACACCCTAACCCTAACCCTAACACACCCTAACCCTAACCCTAACACACTCTAACCCTAACCACAGCAATTCAAAATCGATCTTTCCAGCTCAGTCTACTCTTGTAATTCTTTATTCTACCTAACCCACTCCCCGTAAACTATATCCGATGCTTGAGGTTCTGATTTGGGAGCTTTGGCGAGTGTAAAGCTACCTTTTAGTTCTCATTACTTCAAAGTCCATTCTAACCCGGAGTGTTAATACCTGTCAGACGGCAATTTTTATTTGTTTACCCTGCAAATGTATATAGGGAACTCGTTACTTTCTATTGACTTCTCAAATATTATATATATATATATATATATATATATATATATATATATATATATATATATATATATATATATATATATATATATATATATGTATACAGGGTGGGCAAAAATAAGGGTCCTATTTTTAAAAATTCATAACTTTTTTATTTATTGATTTTTTTTTTTTTTTTTTAGAATAAGTAAAGGACCCCTTCCGAAGCAAGCATGAGCCGTATTAGCCCTAAGGAACGTACCCTCATTTAGAAAACATTATTTTTGCTTAAAAAACTCAAAACAGTGTAAAAAACAATACTTTAGTTTTTGTAAGTTTTAAGAAGTGTTTTTCGGCTAAAATTTGTTTTGTTTATTTCAAAAAATCTCGGAAGGGTCAGTTTACACACACATAAAGTTTGGTGAGTTTAACTTTTATTTTGTGGAAGTTATTCAAATTCAAGTTATTCAAATTTAAAGATAGGACCCTTATTTTGGCCCATATATATATATATATATATATATATATATATATATATATATATATATATATATATATATATATATATATATATATATATATATATATATAATAAATGTAAGTTCGTAATCCGAGGCAGGAGCAATGCGATATAGGTACCGGAAGGTGGAACAGATGAACAAAAGTAAATGAGAAGAGAAAATAAGAATGGAATCTCAAATCAATTTATTAATATTTCACGGTTTAAATACCAACACAGTAAATAGAAAAAAGGTTTACTGTCAAGCAATTTAAAAGGTCCGGAATAAACTTTAATTTTCGAGAGTGGAACCTCTCATTATCAAAAGAAACAGATAAAAAATATGACCGAGTTTCGAACAAAAATTAAATATCTGGGATTTATTTTTGATAAAAATGGTTGACGGTCAAACCCAGAAAATATTTCAGCCATTAAGAAAATGCCGGCAAATATTAAAAGTGTACGCTCTTTCCTTAGCATGGTTAGCCACTACATGGCTACTACTAGCATGTTTTGCCAGAACACCAGCGAGTTCGTCCATCTCTCAACAATCTTTGGAAATGGTCTACTGTCTTCAATAAAGTCAAATCATTACTTTCTTCGGATATGTTACTCATACACTGCAACCCATCCATGGATATTATTGTTGTTTCTGATGCATCTGATTATGGTGTTGGAGCTGTCATTTCACATAGCTTTCCCGATGGCAGCCAAAACGTAATCGCTCATGCATCCGGGTCACTAACTCCTGACGAGCGTAACTATAGTCAGATAGAGAAAGGAGCATTGGCGATCATTTTTTAAATGGACGTCATTTTACCTTGATCACAGATAATAAACCTCTTGTTAGCATTTTTGGATCCAAGAAAGGTATCCCAGTCTATACAGCTAACCGTCTGCAAAAATGCTATTGGATTATGATTTCTCCATCAGATATTGTTCAACTGATGCAATCGGACATGTAGATGATTTATCCAAACTCATGGATAAGCAAACTAACATCAAAGAGGATTTAGTCATTTCAGCATTATCTGTAGAACCAGAAATTATTTCAGTGCTCGCATCAACTGTCAGAGCACTGCCAGTTACTTCACAAATGATTCGCAAGGCTACAGCTCCCGACCCCTTACTTCAGAACTTTCACCATACAAAATGACCTAAGGAATGTAACGACAAAAACCTTCAACCTTTTTTCAGCATCAATCATCATTCTCTGAAGTTGATAGGTGCATTCTGTTTCGGGAATGTGTGATTGTTCCATTGTGTATCGAAACAATTTCATTTTGGACATAAACGTATTAGCTGGATGAACGCTTTAGCACATAGCTATGTCTATTGGCCAAACATAGCCAAAAAATTAAAATACCTAAATCATAATCGTTAAAAATGTCAGTTAGCTGCAAAAGCTCCGAGAAAAGCATTTTTTTTTCTTGGTCTATTCCGGATTCCCTCTGGTCACGTCTTCACATTAATTTTGCAGAACCCATTGAGCGAAAATGTTTTCTACAAGTAGTTCAGTAAATGGACTAAATTTGTTCCAATGACTCGCATTACTTCAAAGGAAACGATTTCAAAATTACAACACATTTTCAGTACCAGAGACCATAGTTTCTGACAATGGTTTTGCTTTCACTTCGGTGAAATTCTCAGATTTCTGCAAGCAAAATAGTATCACCTATATACGCACACCACCATTTCACCCTCAATCTAATGGACAGGTCGAGCGTTTTGTGGATACATTTAAGAGATCACTCTTAAAACTCAAAGGAGAGTGAACTACTCCAGAATTCCAGAGATATTATAGAAGTTATAGAGCTACACCAAACCCAAATCACCCTAACGGTAGTTGACCGGCTGAAGATTTATTGAATCAGAAAGTAAATTCACCAATTGATGCCATTCATCCAGCTGCACAAATTTCTCACAAGAGAAACTTACAAATCGAACTGCAGTTCAACCGTCGCCATGGCGCAGTAGGTCGCATTTCAAACCGGGAAAAAGTCATGGCAAAAGACTATTGCAATAGAATACAGAAGTGGACAGAAAGGTGCACATTGCGTCAAAGCGGAAATGTTATTTATGACGTCAGTTTACAGTCTTCTGTTTGTATTCGACATGCGAATCAGTTGCGACCCTATTATCTCCAGAAATCAATATGCAAGGCACTAAGAGTGATACTTTTACATTGGCTATACTGTTGGATACATTTGATTTGTCTTAACAATGCGCTCCAGTCAGGCAAGGAGAACAACCGATGACCTAAGATCTAACGAAGGACATCAGTTCGCATCCCAAACTGTGCAAATTGTGTAAATCCAATGCAGGTCAGGACACGTCAACAAAAACAAATAACACACAGCTCAAAGGAAAGGTGTTAGATGAAACAGATTGATCGTTGTTTGTTGTGCAAAAGAAGTGATGAAGCAAACCGAGAATTATTTTTTTTTTTTTCGTTAATTTCTCTTGATGGTTAAGAACTGTTGGATCATTTATGCCTAACCTTTACTCTTTCTGGCTCGCTTGCTTGTCATCGGGCACATTTATATATATATATATATATATATATATATATATATATATATATATATATATATATATATATATATATATATATATATATATACTTCCCTACCACAGCAGAAAGATGTGACACAAGGTCGGAAGGTGGGATTGGAAAGCCAGCGCCCGAGAATATGAGTACTTGTGGAGCCCCGTCGGCATTCCCCGGTAGGGGCGCCTCAGGCAATTAGCAATACACTAACCCCTTCTCAAAGGGTCAAAAGGCAAAGCCTGGGAGGGTGAACCTCCTAGAACGGCACAGGACAATACCCCAGAACGACGGAATCAAGGTCCGAAGGCCAAGACGATACCGATCTATGAGGTTCAGTATCCATCGGAACAGATACTACACTTTGATTCTAGCTAAAAGGCCAAGATCAAAGATTTTTTTCATAAAGAACGATTTTCTTTATTATCAAGCACGAAATATATATATTTACTTGAAAATGAATGGCGTCATAAAGGTAGAATAGCAGTTGCCAATAGCTGTGGAAGTGTATGCTTGTTTGAAAACCACAGCAGCGAGAGATATACATAGATAGAGAGAGGGGAAAGAAGAAATAGAAATAATGTTTATGTATTTATTGGCATCGGCTGAAAGTGGACACTAAGACAAGATGAAGAGATGATAGCGAACATCGCTTCAAAGTAAGTTTCTTTCAAAAATGTTCATTGAATTCTGTAAGATTCTTTATTTTTTTCTTAATATGTTAAATACTAAAATGAAAAATATGTCAAATAAATTAACTGAATTGAATATAAACAAAATAACGAAACTGCAATGACAAAAAATGTAATCTACCCATTACGACCTCACTTGTGCCACAGAATAGATTCAATGTGTCGAGTACGTCTAGAAGTAAATAATATTAACTGAAATAAGTTTGTTTTAAATAATAATAATAATAATAATAATAATAATAATAATATACTGAAAATTTAACTAAAATATCTTCTGTGAGATTCCTGATTGTTAATGTGTCAAAAAGAAAAGGAAAAAGAAAGAGAGGAGAAAGAAAAAGTTAAATCTAGGCATTGCGGAGTACTTAACGCTCTCAGTTCAATTGTTACTCTCATTATGTAGCTGTCTCTCATTTTGATATAGATGCCCCTTCTTCTATGTGTGATAGTGCACCTTATATCTCGCAAAAGTGAGCGATAAATACTATCCCTGTGACTAGATGACAGATAAATAAGAGTAACCTTATGAAGCAACAACATCAAAAATAAACAATGTAACCAAATAATGTTGAAAGCCGTGTAACTCAGAAGAAAGGTATGAGTGCATGATCAGCAGGTGCTCCCTATATGGACAACATGTTATCAGCCTGCGAATGTTGGCTCCTCTAATTTCAGGACCGAAAATATCACGGGAAAAAACAGATAAGTAAGCCTCCTAATTTCAGATACGACAATAACACCCCCTCAACCCATAATAACCGCACAAACACACCAGCCTCAGCTAATAACACACAAAACTGTCATGAAGGGTCAAAGAGGATAGAAATATCGAAGAGGGAGAGCATTAACCAGATTTTAATCGGATGAATTTGGAGAGTACTGGAATTTGGGGGGAGGCTTATTACCATTCAAATTCCAGAGAAGACCAACTGTCGTTGCTAGTGAGAAGTCAATGGTAAACAGCTGTTTCGATAACGCAAAATGATTTGTAATGGTTATCTACAATAACAACGGATGCACGTATGCGTAACAATAACCGAAATGTTTTTATCTTTTGATCTTATCTAGCGTGCATTTTCAGTTAATGCAAAAATTACGACTAATATATATTCACTGTTTGCTGTAAGTAAAATAAATAGATGTGACTCTTTTAAAACCATCCGTAAGTCATTTGTTAATATCAGAAAATGTGAAAGATTATTACTGCAATGCGCACCCGTAGCGTATTTTAAATTATATTCTTAAGCCCCGAATAGACTCGTCAGTCAGTCTCTCTGCTGTTAGGCACGAAGACTATTTAATTGCTTATTCTCCCTATTATTGTTGTTTTTGTTGTCGTATTCATTTCTAATTAAAATTAAACCGAGACGGAGAATAAGAAGAGGCAAACACACCGTTGGTAAAGGTTTTAATTCGAAGTAGATGGTAAATTGTACCAGTTTACTCGTCTGCCATTTTGAGTTACGAATGGAGTAAACGCATTCAAAAGAAGCATTTACAGCATTGTCGACACGGATAAATTATCAGATACCTTTGTCCATCTAGATACCGTTATCATATCTGGAAAACCCTATAGTCTTCAAAGATTTTGTGAAGTAGCTAAACAGTACAACATCACGCTTAATAAAAATAAAATCATTTTTTCAGTTCCGTCCATTATACTACTTGGGTATATTATCGAAAACAAACAAATATCGCCTGACTACGATCGGTTCAAACCTCTTCTTGAGAATCCACCTCATCTAAATCTGAAATCACAGAGACGATCACAATGTAGCGCAGAGCAGGAGAGACAGCCGACTGCTGTGGACCAAGACGCTTGTCCACGGCGGTCGAAGGGAAGACGTTTGGTTTGCCGCTTGTGCGGAGGAGAGCTGCGGGCGCGAACCCGGAAACGCCCATTCACGAATGGTTTAATTTTAAAAAAACTTTAAGAGGAAACGGCGGCGGGTGGCTTTGGCGTGCTTATTTGCATATGTGAGATGTCGCTACTATAAGAAGCACGATAAAACGTGATTTTGGGAGATTCGTTGGGAGGTGAGCGCGAACGGAAGAAGAAGAAGAAGAAGAAGAAGAAGAAGAAGAAGAAGAAAGTGCCGCATTTATTTTGGTGAAACGTTGCATTGACTCGTTCAGTTCTCTTATTACAGAAAAATTACCAGACTAAATACTAGTACTAACCCGCAATAAAGAATGTCCATTATCTCCTTCGATATTAGACTCTTTTCAAAGACTAAAAACGATTTCAAAGATGTCACCCTGGTAACTTTTGACCGAGAAAAAGAATTTGTAGTAGAAACAGATGCCAGTAAGAATTATATAGCAAAACCGTCCTGCTGCGTTCGATTCTAGAACACTGAGTCCCAGTGAAATTAAGCATAATGCAGTTGAAAAAGAGACAGCCGCCATTGTCGAAGCTCTTTGAAAGTGGCACACTTCCTACTTGGCAAGCACTTTACTGTAATTACAGACCAAGAGAGTAGTAGGTTCCTATTTGATAACCTCAGAAAATAAAAAGTAAAAAATAAAAAATAAAAAATGAACTCTTGCAATTTAAGTTTAGCATCATCTATCGTTCTGGCAATGAAAATACTGCTGCTGATACGTTTTGCCAAATATCTGCCCTAAATCGTTCTTTAAAAAATCTTTGCGACTTTCACTGTAAATTATGCCACCTTGACATTACCCAACTATTTCACTTTACCAGAGTAAGAAACCTACCTTCTCACTTGGCCAAATTTGAGGGGAGAGTGTCGGCATTCGCCGATATGAGCGCCTCAGGCCAAAATTCGTGCTCGTCTTGCCAGTATCTAAACCCAAATTCATAACATGTAACAAGACAACTCTAATAACAGCAATAATACTCTTCCAGTGATTAAACTTATATTTCAAGAGACAACTACCTACGTGCATACATGTTAACAAATACCTACTCACGATAAGCGACAATTACTCCTATTTTCCTTTTGCATTCCCATGACAAGCAAAACTGTCACTCAATATCTGAACACACTATTTGCGATATTTGACATGTCTCATATGATTCACATAGATAAAGCAATTGACGTTCTCAGAGCAAACTACTGACTACGTAGAAAATGTATTACGATTGCAATAACGAGTAGTAACCATCCTGGAGGACAAATTGAGAAACTAAATGGCACACTATAAAAGGCCTGACAAAAAACTTTAAATTTTCCTGTTGGGAATATATTCTACTTGATGCTCTATATTCTATTCGATCGTTGCTCTGATTGGCTACGAATGTGACCCCTCACGATAGACTATTTAAGTACAACCGTAAATCCACTTCTGGTACTTCAGATCCTCTATGGACAAAACCAGGCTAGCCCCAATCCTAACCCTAACGCTAAACCCTAGACCTAAATCTAAACTTAAACCTAAACCCTAACCCTAACCCCAAAACCAGGCTAAGTATATGTCAAAAAATCATATCAGGTCGAGTAACCGGATACATCAACTACTTTACTGAAAATCACTTCTCACTCTATGCCCATATACGCCTACCGTCAACGTACGGGAGTTGGCTCCCAAATCGATTAATGGAGATACTATAGGCCCAGTGAATGTTAGCATGTCACCTGTTAGTGGACCAGAAAGACTTACAAGTGTGAAGGAAAGTACGCAACCGAGAGAAGCTACCAACCCTTGTGAAGTGCGAGTTGAGAGCGAACTTCCGGCTTAGCCACTACAAACATCTTGCAGGATGCGAAAATTTCCTGAAAAATACAAGTTTTTTGTTACTAAATAGGACAATATTAACTAAAACAAAACAAAAAACAAATCCTGTAAATATAAGAATTTTATTACCGAATAGGACACTATAAACTCATTCTAATTATAAAATTCATGGGGAACACATTGTAAATTATACTATTACTCCCACCACTGAAATAGAACTCACCAGTCAGTTTCTCTGTCATTATTCAAGTGCCTATCCACTGTTGTTGTTGCAATATTCATTTGTAATTAAAACATTTACCAACGATGTACTGGTATTTTATTATTCTCTGTCTCAATTCATAGCGTTTGCAATCGGTAATGCTAAAATTACGTATCTTACTAAATAAATAATTCCGGTTTAATGGGAGTCGATGCTAGTAAATTTTACTGATAGGGTAAATATTCTGCAACCTTTTATTGATATAGTTAAATCGATGAAGGTTATTGGAAACATATTTGTTGCATTTTAGAACCCAGACAAGTGTATCGCGAAAATTAATGAGAAAACGTCTATTTTTAATGCAGTTTTTTGTTAGATAACTATGTTGGTCAGCGTATAGGGAGATTCTCGTCTTTAGTTCATATAAAAGATAGTATATCAATAATGATCCAACTGGTCACATATGGTTTAACATATATATTCTTACTGAATTATTCTGGTTAAGAAATCGATAATCCACTTTGACTATAAATATTGTATAAGAAAGGATACCCCTGATCATTTCAATATTTTAATGGGATCCACGGACTCTGCCCAGGTATCTGATTTGGTGGGACTGTTTTTATTAAGGAGATACATTAACACTTTAACGGCATCAAAGAGTTATAGGAAGGACTCTATAAGAATGATGCTCTTTTTGCAATAATATCAACTGTTCAAGAACTACGGTCTAAAAATAACGATAAACATAAACAGGAAAGTAGTTAATTACCTAGACCTAACACTTAATCTACCGGCAAACACTTACAAGACATACCACAAGTTAAATCAAACCCTTTATTATTTCCATAAAGAATCTAGCCACCCTAAATCGATTATTAACTCTATAATACCTAATATAGTTAATACAATATCTAGAATTTCGTATAACAAGAATATATTTGATGAAAACTACCAATATTAAAATGCTGATTTAGATAAGTCAGAGTATAACCAAAGTATCAAATATACAAGTACTTCCGAGCAGCTTAAAAGGACAAATAGAGAGAAGGAAAATTCTGGGTTAAAGTCCAATGTCATTACCCACAATATGGCCATGACACAGTGACGTAGATACACTACTGGAACATGCAATATCAGTAGCAATCAAAATGTAGGAGACCAGGACGAGAATGATGCGATGGACAACCAGAATCAAGTGGATATCATCTGCAACCATAAGAAAAATAGACGAATGACCTGCGTCTGGATTAACCCACCCTACAGTAAAGATGTCCACACTAATATCCCTAAAGCTTTCTTCAAAATATTAGAAGACAACTTTAGAGACCCACATAGATATAGCAAAATATTCACTAGAAACAACATCAGAATTTCCTACTTCACTTTACCTAACTTCGCTAAATAAATTATAGGCTCAAATGCCGCTAAAATCAATAGAGCCCCAAAACTTAATAGCCCTTGTGATCGGGGCTTGAATGCAACTGCAATTATCCAAACTTGTGCTTTTTGAATGGATCATGCAAGCATGGGAGTGTTATCTATAAATGCACAGTCAAGCAGGGAAATCTCTAGCTGATGGCAATATTAACACGGAGACTGTTGATGCGGATATTGGTACTGATGATGACACCGCCCAAGTCAATATCCTTACCCCTACTCCTTTAAGACAGCCTTTTAATGAAGCAGTATACTTAGGCTCTACGGCGGGCCTACAAAGTATAGAATCTCTAGGCGCAACTACTTCTTTAGAACTAGGGCCCTTAAGAGACGCACATTACTGGCTTTCCATATGTTGTCTCTTAATTGGTAAATAATTAGAAGGGCAACGTCCTTAAACCTATGGATAGATTCTGCAGATTGTCTATGACAGAAACCCTATCCATTATCAAATACAATGGCCACTTGCTAAACATACAATATTTTTCAGATGACGCATTATTTATGTGATTCAGATGGTTGTCCACATCCTGGTTATCGTCATGCTACCAATGTTTCAGCTGTTGTACCTTGCGATCATCTTCACTGACTTTTTGTCATAGTTCGTAAACTTCCAATAATTCTAAAATGAAACCTTTATTTAATCCATAAGAGCAGTCTACACGAATAGATTAAATAAAGCGTTCAGTTCATGGAAGGTGACCCACCCCATGAGACACCTGAAGACAACCGGTTTCTGCAACCGGTGTCTAATAGCACAAATGGACATTACTTGTCAGGACAGCTATCTTCTCTAGGACACATCCACCAACTTGGAAACTCCATGAACGTTTTGAGGTTATGTCTTTTCTTCCTCTAAGAGCAGTAATTTCTTCACCACTCTTTTACCATTCTTACTCACCTGTTAGTAATTGTTCGTAACGAGCTATAATTTGATATAATAAGTTGGCTCTGTCTGCTCTAACTTTCCCCTTTCCTCTAAATTTAAATTGGGCCCTATCTAAAGAATAACAATAATATAAATAACAAGGTTACCTATTCATCTTAACTCGTCTTAAAGTTATTTGATTGTTCTTCTTGTTTGCATGTATATGTCCTGGTATCTGGGCGTGTATATTTGCACGTGTGCATGTATGTATGTATGTATGTATATATATATATATATATATATATATATATATATATATATATATTATACACGCGTCGTTGAAGACCACGGAGTTTTCTTTCTTCGCTATCTTTCTTGTTAATTTCTCGACGCGGCGAGCGATTCGTCGGTTTTCTGGTGTTAATTGGTGGAGTATGGCACCTAACGTTGTATCGTGGGCCATTCCTCGAGCACTTTCGGTCTCTCGGCCGTCTTCACGAGGCTGTCTCTTATTAGTAAGAGCCGTATTTATAGTTTTATTATTAGTTATATATCTATTAATTTACATATGTATATATATATATTCGTTTATTTATTATTTATTTATTCATTTATTTTATTTATTTATTTTTTTATTTATTTATTCAACGACGCGTGTATAATAAATGACTTGCTGCCGAAATATATATATATATATATATATATATATATATATATGTGTGTGTGGGTGTGTGTGTGTGTGTGTGTGTGAAGTGAGAAAATAAAGATAACGATTTTATCTTTAAATTATATCTTATCTTGAATAATCAATGCTCGATATACGAGATAGAGCAATAGTATAAGTAGATACGTGATACGCATAGCTGTGGACCCTGTTGCTGAAAACCTGGTTCATGACAGTCAAAATGGACAAAAACTATGTCTGGCTGTCGGGTCTACGGCCTCCGACGTTGGACAATGGACTGGCTCAAAATTAATCAGCGACGCTTCTGCAGACCATAGACAATGGATCGTAATGATCAGAGATATGATGAACTCCCTGGGTGCCGATTATGCCCACTTCCGGCGTAAACCAATTCAAGTACAAAGTAAATCATGCCCTTCGACCCTTCACCTCTCAACAAATCTCCCGAACTCTACTTATTCACTCTAACCGTACAATAAAGATATATCATGTTAAAATTAGATAAATAAAGATATACCATGTTAATAATAATTAAGATATACCAAGTTATTTTCATGCATAAGCGCTCGTCGTCACTCTTACAAGACTATTTGAGAACAAAATTTGACTTTATTTATTTCCTCAGAAAACGTGTAACCTGGTTTTTACAAAAACATTACCCAGATTAATTTTTATACATAGCTTGTAATGTCCCCGTTGCGTTTTTCTTCTTTCTCGAAAGGTTTTTGTTCTTTCTCGAAAAGTTTTTGTTCTTTCTCGAAAAGTTTTTGTTCTTTCTCGAAAAGTAGCCATTGTTTGAAGTTAATAATTGGTGCCCCGAGACCCGTTGGATCACCGTTAGTACATTGTACATGAGTGTATACATGTGTGACTATAACCAACTGTGAAGTTGAATTTAAAGGTGCATATTAGTAGTTCATGAAACAGGTATTAGATTGGAAAAAATGGAAAATATGTTACACGTTTCGAATTATTAACAAAAGCAGTAACGTATTTCTGCCTTTAGATCGGCTAAACTTATATAATACTAAAATTGATTTTTAGTCCAAATGAAGATACAATGACAATGTACTACCCACACCATTGAAATTATGCGACTTTCCTCTATCTTTACTCCCCTTCTCCCACCACTTCTTGTTTAAATCACCTCCTACTCCCCTTCTACTCCTACTCTCCCTTCTACTCCTACTCTCCCTTCTACTCCTACTCTAATCTAATACAATCAACAAACCATGATCATCAGAGTTTTATTATTATGCAGATTTAGAAGCAATGTTTCCATTGAAAATATGTTTTTTAATCGCACAGAAAGACTTTAATAATTCATTCTCTATATTCGGTCATATTTGTTAATATAACTACACAGAAATTCAAATTTTAAAAAAAAACAATAATTACGCGTAATTTTCGTTTCTGAAAGATAATTTTTAAAAAATTTTTAAGTTCGTGTTAAATAAATGAATAAAAATAACGAATTTCAAAAGATTTTGATAAGATAATGTTTTTGTTATAATTTAAAGATATTTTGCAAATATCTTTATTTTTAAGTCTATATAGTTTTATTTATGTTCATGGTTGTGAAAGCTGTGACTTCATCTGTTTTATTTATATATATATATATATATATATATATATATATATATATATATATATATATATCTTTTAAACTGTCGTTCTGGGCTTTATTTTTATTTACTTTTTCTGGAGGTGTACATTCGAAAAGAAAACATAACATATTCCGGGCTATTTTCTTTTCAGTTTTCTAAATAAAAAAATATTTTCTTTTCAGTTTTCTAAATTAAACAATATTTCTTTTCAGTTTTCTAAATAAAAAAAATATTTCTTTTCGGTTTTCTAAATTAAAAAAATATTTTCTTTTCAGTTATCTAAATAAAAAAATATTTTCTTTTCAGTTATCTAAATAAATAAAAAAATTCAGTTTTTAAATAAAAAATATTTTCTTTTCAGTTTTCTAAATAAAAAATATTTCTTTTCAGTTTTCTAAATAAAAAAATATTTTCTTTTCAGTTTTCTAAATTAAACAATATTTCTTTTCAGTTTTCTAAATAAAAAAAATATTTATTTTCGGTTTTCTAAATTAAAAAAATATTTTCTTTTCAGTTATCTAAATAAAAAAATATTTTCTTTTCAGTTATCTAAATAAATAAAAAAATTCAGTTTTTAAATAAAAAATATTTTCTTTTCAGTTTTCTAAATAAAAAATATTTCTTTTCAGTTTTCTAAATCAAAAAAATATTTCTGTTCATTTTTTTTTCATTTTTTTTCAATTATTTTCAGTTTTTTAAATTAAAAAAAAAGATTTCTTTCCAGTTTTTTTTAATAATCTATAAAAACTTTTCATTTTTTTAATTAAAAAAGAAATCTTAAATTTCCTCTAAAAACATCTGAAGAAAAACGTTATTCTTCGAAACATTCTTCCATTCTCTTCTTGTCATTATCATTGTTTTTATTTTGTTTTGATTGCAATAATAATTTGACTAAATTGTCTAAATATCGTTGCAATAATAAATAACCCAATTTTAAATGCAATTACTTTGACATAATACACTGCGATTTACGTAAACGGGTCACGGTTGTTCCAAAAAATAAACAGCGGTGATTACGGCTGATGATTTAAAACAAAGTCCATAGCATTTTATTATTATAGAAATGAAAACAACACTTTCAAGTGAAACAACAGACTTTCCCAGGAATTACACATTTAGTTAATTTAAATTTTCTCTTTAGTGAAATATTATTTCTATTTGCTTTATATAAGTCTGTACTAATTTAGATAGAAAACAATGTTAAAAACAAAATGAATATAACTTTATTCGATGCGTTTCGTGTTCAAATCTAATGTTGGTTTAGATGAAAAAACGAACCACATGTAAATCATTACAAAATCATTTCTTTAAGTAGAACTCATTTCAAATTTAATCACAAGTTTAACAATATTTATAAGTCGCAAGTGAAGATAAGCTCGTCAGCTAACGCCATGACAAATAGTTTTGAAAAAAATAGACGTTGGAAATTTAAAGTTGGGATATAATTTTAGTTAGTTTAAGTTTTAGTTAGCATTCGAATGTATACACACATGTAGGATAGACATGTTCTTTTGGCGATCGGATTTACAGTGAAACTGCAGTAAAGTGTTAGATAACTCCCTTGTAGATATTTATAATAACCCTAACTCTTGTAAATATTTATCATACGTCTGAAATGATATCGAGCTCTTTGCGTGTGCAAAATCTGTAGTCTTGAATCGGATCTATTCGGACTCCAGAAGGTTGATTTTTCACACACACATATATATATATATATATATATATATATATATATATATATATGTTTGTATGTATGTATGTATATATATATATATATATATATATATATATATATATATGTATATATGTATGTGTATGTATATATGTATATATATATATATATGTGTGTGTATGTATATGTGTATGTATATATGTATGTATATATATATGTATGTATATATATATATGTATGTATATATATATGTATGTATATATATATATGTATGTATATATATATATATATGTATGTATATATATATATATATGTATGTATATATATATGTATGTATATATATATATATATATGTATGTATATATATATATATATGTATGTATGTATATATATATGTATGTATATATATATGTATGTATATATATATATGTATATATATATATATATGTATGTATATATATATATATATATGTTGTAATGGAATAATTCCAGGGAGAAATCCGGGTATGAGAGCTCAATGTGGTAAACTGAGCAAGAATAACATAAAATATAATAACACGAAATTACATAATTGTCGATGCAATAATTTATTTCAACCTTGTGGTTTCCTCGGGCATCAAACTAGACAATTACATTTTTGAGACTGACAGAAAATTGAATTCACCTTCAACAATTCAAATACAACCAGAGAGAGTGGTGGTTGCAACCAATCTGAACACCCCTTACAGAGCGAGGAGGAATTCAAAACTTATATTTGACTAAGGCGATCGGAATGAATCTTATTGTTTTTTTGTTTTTTTTTATTTTTTTAAAATAACGTCTGAATTAAAAACACATATTCTTTTAACACTTACGACTTGGTGGTATAAACACGTATATACGTCTCTACACACACACACACATATACGCATCCTACGATCACGCACGCACGCAACAATATGTTGTTGTGTCATACAAATTCGGCTAGACTTGGAAAAAGAAAGGAAGAAAGAAAAGAAGAGAGACAGACAGGCGTTAGCGTGTCATCAACCGACTGACAAACTGTGAAAGGTTTACAAGTTTGAATTCTGTCATGATCCGAGATAGGATATATTTGAAAAATAAAAATTATTTAAGATTATATTTGAATCTAATGCAGTAACATACACACACAGATGCCAATATGTATCTAAATACAAAACATTTACATAGGCATTCTATATTCGTAATATATTAATAATCTGAGTTCTAAACATTCATCTTACATTAATTTTATAATCTATGGAAACCTATAATTATAACCTAATTCTAATCTAACAATGTCTAGTGATAATATTAGACACTTATACTTAAATTAATTCAATGATTAGTGTATTATTTCTTAAGGCTATCTTATTTTGAGTAAATAATCAGAATAAACAATTATCTTAAAGTACAATTATATATGCATACCTCCCAAAACACCTATAATGAATATCACCAAGTCAGTAATTACGTGTCCATAACAGATATTATTATAAATACTTATTGTTGTTTTTGTTTTTTTTGTTGTTTTTTTTTATCTATTTAGTATCTTCACCGTTACAAATCTAGAGGTCTATCGGATTATGAGATATTGGTTATTTTAAAGTTACATTTATCTCATAATATCTCATAATCCGATAGACCTCTAGATTTGTAACGGTGAAGATACCATTTTTTATAATTGGATATATTTTTTCTGCTGAAACTTAAAAAAAAATAAAATGACCAACAATAGATTCTTGTTTTAAACCACGGAAATTCGCACTTGAAATGGAAAGTGGAAGAGACGGCCCCCGTT
>OY744524.1:170559106-170584106 GCA_963556195.1 Sepiola atlantica | reverse complement strand
TTACATTCGTGGAAAAATGGATAAATATAATTCATGTTGAATAGAATTATTACATTACATTTGGTAATCATCGTCGGCTTAAAACGTATTTTTTTGCATCAAAAAGTTAAAGTTTTCTCTTTTTTTTGGTCTCCGATGTTAATCAGATTAGATTCCGTTATTCCGTTATTTCGTTATTCCGCTATTTCGTTATTCCGTTATTGTTTCGATTTTCTCAAAATAGGTGAATTACTTTTTCGGGAATAGTATGGTGTGTAGCCTAGTGGTGATGTGGAAGGCTAAAATGCCTTCAAATGACTAACAATGCCATTTTCTTTTGCAAATATTTTAAATATGCTTTATTAGATTTTTCTAAAAATCAGTAATAGTTAGGATTACTGATTATTAAGCAATGTTAACCCTGGTCAATACCAGATGGTTGACCATTTAGGAATAACAGGCGCTGTATGTGGGAGGACTGCGACACCTGCCTGTAATTAAATACAACCCTGAAGATGTCTTTAGAAAGTCCTGCAGTATAACATGCTAATCTCACATGTGTTGACACAACAGATCAACCTGCCTCCATTTGGGCGGAAGTTTTGTTCTCAATCATGTGGCGAAGCTCCCTGGAAAGAATATGCAATTCTTTTTTATTCTTTTTCTAATGAAAAAGTACTAAGGAATGCACGTAAAAACTCTCGTTTTCCCATCCTAAATTTACCTGACTCCACCCCTTTTCTTACAAAAGAATCGGAGTGGATTGAATCGTGGGAAGACGAGTACTGTCTTATGTGAACCCACATCTTTTGTCGCATGGTTTTTGAAGCTGTTGATTGATTGTACATGTATCGATAGCATTAATCGATAAAGACGGCGAGTGACACTTCGAAACAGAACGTTTCTACATAAATATATTTCTGTACAATTCCAAAGTTAACCATAGATACTGATATTAGGAATTGCCGTCCAGTCCTTTTCTCTAGACCGACAATTATGTTCAATGAAGTTATACCAATATCCGCCCCAACTTGTAGAATCGAAGATTCCTAGCCATTTAGACTCTCCCATCTAGCCATTGAATGATTTGCAAGCATCAACGGTCCCTTCGATATTATACACCAGTACTGGACACTAATTTACATGGCCGACGTCAATTGACAAATGATGTATCTTTGACATTTGAAACTGCTGAGTCGCCAAACTGAACCGAAATGACTGCATCTTTCAGCCGAGGGATGAGATCCTTTTCACCCCGTCCGCTCGATACTCTGAGAAGATCAAGCTGCGCCAAACGTGCACTAGAGAGTGGCAGATGGACGATATAATCACAGTTTGAACTTTACATGACATTTGAGTCATTGTTCTGGTCAACATATGATGTTTAGCGTCCATAGTTGATTGTCTGCTAGTTTGACTCTGCTGATGTATTAGTGCATCGGTAATTTGTGGTTTAGTTCATTCGATATCGAGTAACAGATGTTTCATGTTTCGTGTTCTGTTGACATTTCATTGTTTCAGTGTTTGAGCCATTTCACTTGTAGTAATTCGTACCCAAACAATTGAGAAAATAAGATAGAAGATATCAGGATTGCTTCACACTTTCGTTTTACTGGTGGGGCGCCATTTATCAAGGCCTGGAGGTTATTTGAGGATAAAGGTTAACAGGAGTGTTTGTTGGACGATGATCGCCGTAACGAAAAGATTGGAAACAATATATAGAATGTGCATAAGTACTGAGTAGAACAGGGGGGTTAGGGTTAGGGTTAGGGTTATCTTTTACCCTTCCTCAGTACTGAGTACAAAAGGGAGGTTAGGGTTAGGGTTAGCTTTTACCCTTCCTCAGTACTGAGTAGAAAAGGGAGGTTAGGGTTAGGGTTAGCTTTAACCTTCCTCAGTACTGAGTATAAGATGGAGGGTGCCAAATTTCTGTTAACGGAATCTATGCCAAAAAGGGAAGGTAGGCCCTTAATGGGAAATGTGATATTGTAAAAAGGACCTGGTAGCCCTCAAGGGAGAGGAGTAATTCCTAAAATGTGTAAGCAAGCGAGTACTCGGTTTTATCTTGTTGTAGTTTAACTGTTGTAGTTATTGATTTTGTAGTTATTGCTTGTGAAGTTATTGATTTTAGACGATAAATTTCTAATATATAAAGTTATTGTACCGGCTTTTTTGAATTTGTCATTACTAGCAATTAAAATGATGAATCGATATTTAGTTCTGACGAGCTATTTTTTACCATGATGTACTGAAAGACGGTCGAGGTACACTAATAACTTTTCCTTTAAAATCCCAATGAAAGTTTATATGATTAATGCTTTGTGCATCTTTTGGAGTTTGTGAACGCTTCAGCAGCGTCCCTCCATATATGGTATATGAAACAGAGGTACAAAACAAAGACGACATGTTTGAAATAACATTTATTTACCGCGAAACCCAAAGCGTATGCTCTCAGTTGGATTGTGTGCGTAAAAATACGAACATAGATCCAAGAAAATCGTTAGAAAATGTGTGCAGGTGTGTGTAAAGAAGTTGAGAGAATGCGTCTCACATACCTTGGATTGTCTGCGTGCGTTATGCACACGCGTTTTGGGCGAGTCGAGGAAGCGAAAAGAGAGATCTCGTTGCGTTTCGGCTTTTATTGTACCGATCTTAGCGCACCCTAGCATGGCGAAAAGGGAGATAATTAGGTGTGAGCGCCATCTGGTAAATGGGGTATATGTAAATGAGTGCGTGGGAAGATAATTAATGTTACAATTGATTCACGTCGTAGTGATCACAATGGGACCACATATACTTTACTTGTTTACTATTATTTTTAAACCTTTTGTTTATAAAAGTACTAGTAGGAGATTCCGACGTTGCTCGGGATTGAATGAGGAGCACTACTATGTCATTTTGTTCACTATACTCATAATACCATATTACTTTCTTGTTTAACTACCTCATTAGTTTTACTCCCTCATATAATCAGAAGAAGCTAAAGTTTTAGAAGGTTTGTATTTGAAGTTTTAAAGAGGTTCTTAGGGGTCACTTAGAGATTCGATACATAGACGACAATGTAGAGATTCTAGACCACTTCTTTGTCTTGCCCGCAGAATTTTATACATACGATATAAATTGTATCAAAATAGGATATATTTGAAGTTTTAAGAGATGTTCGGCCCTCATATTTCACTTGGGAGGGCACTTAGAGATTCGGGACGACTTCCATTGTCTTCCCCAGAACATCTTATATATATAATTAACATTTCATAAAAAAAAGATATATTTGAAGTTTTCAGGGTAGATATACACCCATACCACTTGGAGATTTGGGACCACTTCCATTGTCTTCTCCGGAAAAATTTTACATAAGATTATAGATTTTAGATTTTATATAAATTTTATAACAGTTCTTTTTGACACACACACATACATTGACATTTATATAAAGAGGTTTCGTTTAATTCTTATCTTTAATGAAATAAAATAAAATAAAATAAAATAAAATAAAATGAACCCTTCTCTTAAAATGGAATTTCAAATAATACCGTGTAATTTACACGAGACCATCTAGTTATTGTTGAGTCAATGTATCCGAATCTGATCGTGATGAGTAAAAGAAAACGATGAGCATTTGTTGACTTGAGTCTTATTTCTTTTGATAGGCTCAAATCTGTTTAAACAGTTTCGTCGAAGGCGGTATGTGTCAAGCCTAAGAGAAGATTATGTCATCTGATCGTGGATCGAAGTCATTGATCAGTCGCAAATAATCACAAAAAGAAAACATAAGAATATCGCTGACTGACATGTTTGTGTTTTGACTGACAACTTTTCTAAAACAGGCCACTTATGTATTGTTTGAATGAAAATAAAAACGAGTTTCAACGTGAGTAGAACAAATACTTGAACTCTTGTGTTGCAATAAGATCAACCTTATATCATTCGAAATGACGACATAGATTAAAACAAGATTTTGAACCGTGATTTCGCAATTTGATCTACGCCGAATTTACATGTCATTAAGAGAACATGATATAACAATAGGTTTCTTACGATACACTCATACATACACACACATAAATATATATATATATATATTATATGTATATTATATATTATATATATAATATATATTATATATATTATATAAATATTATATATGTAATATATATATATTACATATATATACAATTTATATATATGTTATATATATATATATTATATATTATATATATATTACATATATATACAATTTATATATATATATTATATATATTATATATATTATATATATATTACATATATATATAATTGTCTATCTATCTATCTCTCTATATATATTATATATATTATACCTATTTATCAATCTATCTATCTATATATATATATATTATATTTATCATATATATGATATATTATGCTCTCTCTCTCTCTCTCTCTATATATATATATATATATATATATATATACAGAGAGAGAGAGAGAGAGAGAGAGAGAGATGACAGATTAAAAGTTTAAATAAACTCGACGCTATGAGCTAAAATGCTAAAAGAGAAGATCTAAAGCTGAAGAATCCATATCAACGTTTCGCTCAACTGCTGCGTTGACTTTTTCAAGAGTGAAGCTGAAATGTGACCACTTTACATTTGAAAAAGCCCACGCAACAGTTGGGCGAAACGTTGAGATGGATTTGTTTGCTTTAGATCTTCCTTATTCCATTTTAGTTCAGTTTATCTTTTAATCTCTCATATATATATATATATATATATATATATATATATATATATATATATATGTGTGTGTGTGTGTGTGTGTGTGTGTGTGTGTGTACACTAATTAGGGATAATTTGCATTAACTACACACACACACACACACATGGAAATCAACTTCCAAAGCAAAATACAACTCAAAATTCAAAAAGTGCATTTGTGTTTGTGTTTTGACGATTGAAATCATCTATCAAATCAAGTTCAAAAGAAGGAGCAGTACTTTAACCCTAACCCGAGCATACACACATATATTATAGATGTTTACAGCTGTTTCAAATCATTGTTTATTTAACGGTATACAATAAAACTACATTTTTTGTAACCAAAAAGCAGTCAAGGGAACTCAATAGGCGGGGCCCGTGATATATATATATATATATATATATATATATATATATATATATATATATATATATATATATATATATATATATATAATAATGGTAATAATCCAGGTGAAAAATATCCACAGGGTGGTAATCCAAAGAATTTTAACCGGGTTTATAAAAAGTGCTCAATATCAAAATAGAGCTTCATATATGATAATTTTATTTACACAGACATGTACAAAATCTGCGACACTGGCATGTCGATGTTATCGATCAACAGTTACTATAAACTGAGATCTCATCAGGCAGAGTTAGAATCCGATCTTAACCTCAGATCATATTTGGATAGAATGAAGTGGAGGGATAGAGAAAGAGAAGAAGAAAAGAAATTTAACATTTCAAAAATTAAGGCCGTTAAAAAAATAAAATTAAAAATTAAAAAATCTAAAAATTCAGAAAATCAAAAAATCTAAAAAAAAAAAAATGTCGCAGATTTTGTACATGTCTGTGTAAATAAAATTATCATATATATATATATATATATATATATATATATATATATATATATATATATATATATGTAAGTAAATTACGTCTACAACAGAATGGTAGGATTAATTTTAGAGGAAGCATTATTAAAATCAATGAAAAAGACGAGTGGGGGAAAAAAAAAAAAAAGGAAAATTGTTAAAATTACCTTAAGGTCGAACTACCATCTCAATATTCTTGAGGCGTTAGTCATTAACAACTATCGACCTAGCCTGTGTAGACAAAAGATTTTGAAACATCAGTTGGAGATCTTTAATGATTCAAAGCCACCATAACGTTGAGAGATTTAATTTTTTTTTTTTCCTCTTCTCATTCGTTTCCTCCAACTGAAATAAGTTTTTTTTTTTTTTCTCCCCCCTTCATTTCTCATTCGACTTTTAGTTTTTAATATATATATATATATATATATATATATATATATATATATATATATATATATATATATATAAATTATATATTATAGGTGATTAGTATCGACTTTTAAAACCACTCTAATTTTTTATATACAGTGTTTTATGATTTCTCAGGTAAAGCAGTGTAATTATTTAATAAAATATGTGGTTTTTTTCATCAGTTATAACCACTTATTTCTCGCCGTGAGCGATCGTCAGATGACTTTAACACTCCTTTTACATCCGGTTCTATATGAATGTTCTGTAGAGAATTACTGCACACCCTTAATGCGCATTGATTAATCAAAAATACAAACATAAAATTGCATTAAATAAAATGAATGATAAGAATATAAAACAAAAACAGAAAAATATTTTTTGGAATGAACAGAAAAAAATAGAAACTTTTGTCTCCAACATTAGATGATCCAAGTCTCTAGCAGATTTTGTAAAACTCTATTGTGTTAAAAAAATAAATACGATCATTTTCCATGAATTATCAAAATATAATATTTCCATTTAAATGACGACATCCAAAGGCGCTACGGCATCGCACTGATCGAAGACAAGATGAGGGAATGACGGCTCAGATGGTTTGGACATGTGGTGAATGCTGACAACGACACCGTCGCAAAACTTGCTTTTATATTAGAAGTTGCCGTGGAAGCGACTGAGAGGAAGGCCAATGCACAATAATCTCTGTAAAATCGACCTCAACCCGGACCAAGCCTGTGATCGTGCAAAGTAAAGACAAAAATCCATCAGCAGCAGAAAAATACCGATTCCAAATATGTCATTAGTTTTCCAGTGTAATTATTAAAGTAAGGAATTAGTTCAAAACAATTTTTTATTCATAATTTGTGATATGAATGATGTTGAAAACAGTTTTTTTTTTCAATTGTTTAAATTTTACGAAGATGGCGTCAGTTTGGAATTTTGTAAAATTTTATACTGACGAAATGTCCATTTATATCATCGTACCATAAGGAAAGTTTATGGACACACTTCTAGTGTACAAAAGAATTGAAAGTTTATGGACACACTTCTAGTGTACAAAAAATTGAAAGTTTATGAACACACTTTTATTGTACAAAAAAATTGAAGGTTTATGGACACACTTCTAGTGTACAAAAGAATTGAAAGTTTATGGACACACTTCTAGTGTACAAAAAATTGAAAGTTTATGAACACACTTTTATTGTACAAAAAAATTGAAGGTTTATGGACACACTTCTAGTGTACAAAAGAATTGAAAGTTTATGGACACACTTCTAGTGTACAAAAGAATTGAAAGTTTATGGACACACTTCTAGTGTACAAAAGAATTGAAAGTTTATGGACAAACTTCTAGTGTACAAAAGAATTGAAAGTTTATGGACACACTTCTAGTGTACAAAAAATTGAAAGTTTATGGACACACTTCTAGTGTACAAAAGAATTGAAAGTTTATGGACAAACTTCTAGTGTGCAAAAGAATTGAAAGTTTATGGACACACTTCTAGTGTACAAAAGAATTGAAAGTTTATGGACAAACTTCTAGTGTACAAAAGAATTGAAAGTTTATGAACACACTTTTATTGTACAAAAAAATTGAAGGTTTATGGACACACTTCTAGTGTACAAAAAATTGAAAGTTTATGGACACACTTCTAGTGTACAAAAAATTGAAAGTTTATGAACACACTTTTATTGTACAAAAAAATTGAAGGTTTATGGACACACTTCTAGTGTACAAAAGAATTGAAAGTTTATGGACACACTTCTAGTGTACAAAAAATTGAAAGTTTATGAACACACTTTTATTGTACAAAAAAATTGAAGGTTTATGGACACACTTCTAGTGTACAAAAGAATTGAAAGTTTATGGACACACTTCTAGTGTACAAAAAATTGAAAGTTTATGAACACACTTTTATTGTACAAAAAAATTGAAGGTTTATGGACACACTTCTAGTGTACAAAAGAATTGAAAGTTTATGGACACACTTCTAGTGTACAAAAAATTGAAAGTTTATGAACACACTTTTATTGTACAAAAAAATTGAAGGTTTATGGACACACTTCTAGTGTACAAAAGAATTGAAAGTTTATGGACACACTTCTAGTGTACAAAAAATTGAAAGTTTATGAACACACTTTTATTGTACAAAAAAATTGAAGGTTTATGGACACACTTCTAGTGTACAAAAGAATTGAAAGTTTATGGACACACTTCTAGTGTACAAAAAATTGAAAGTTTATGAACACACTTTTATTGTACAAAAAAATTGAAGGTTTATGGACACACTTCTAGTGTACAAAAGAATTGAAAGTTTATGGACACACTTCTAGTGTACAAAAAATTGAAAGTTTATGAACACACTTTTATTGTACAAAAAAATTGAAGGTTTATGGACACACTTCTAGTGTACAAAAGAATTGAAAGTTTATGGACACACTTCTAGTGTACAAAAAATTGAAAGTTTATGAACACACTTTTATTGTACAAAAAAATTGAAGGTTTATGGACACACTTCTAGTGTACAAAAGAATTGAAAGTTTATGGACACACTTCTAGTGTACAAAAAAATGAAAGTTTATGGACACACTTTTAGTGTACAAAAAAATTGAAAGTTTATGGACACACTTCTAGTGTACAAAAGAATTGAAAGTTTATGGACACACTTCTAGTGTACAAAAAATTGAAAGTTTATGAACACACTTTTATTGTACAAAAAAATTGAAGGTTTATGGACACACTTCTAGTGTACAAAAGAATTGAAAGTTTATGGACACACTTCTAGTGTACAAAAAATTGAAAGTTTATGGACACACTTTTAGTGTACAAAAAAATTGAAAGTTTATGGACACACTTCTAGTGTACAAAAGAATTGAAAGTTTATGGACACACTTCTAGTGTACAAAAAATTGAAAGTTTATGAACACACTTTTAGTGTACAAAAAAATTGAAAGTTTATGGACACACTTCTAGTGTACAAAAGAATTGAAAGTTTATGGACACACTTCTAGTGTACAAAAAATTGAAAGTTTATGAACACACTTTTAGTGTACAAAAAAATTGAAAGTTTATGGACACACTTCTAGTGTACAAAAGAATTGAAAGTTTATGGACACACTTCTAGTGTACAAAAAATTGAAAGTTTATGAACACACTTTTAGTGTACAAAAAAATTGAAAGTTTATGGACACACTTCTAGTGTACAAAAGAATTGAAAGTTTATGGACAAACTTCTAGTGTACAAAAGAATTGAAAGTTTATGGACACACTTCTAGTGTACAAAAAATTGAAAGTTTATGGACACACTTCTAGTGTACAAAAGAATTGAAAGTTTATGGACAAACTTCTAGTGTGCAAAAGAATTGAAAGTTTATGGACACACTTCTAGTGTACAAAAGAATTGAAAGTTTATGGACACACTTTTAGTGTACAAAAAAATTGAAAGTTTATGGACACACTTCTAGTGTACAAAAAATATGAAAGTTTATGGACACACTTCTAGTGTACAAAAATAATGAAAGTTTATGGACACACTTCTAGTGTATAAAAGAATTGAAAGTTTATGGACACACTTCTAGTGTACAAAAAATTTGAAAGTTTATGGACACACTTCTAGTGTACAAAAGAATTGAAAGTGTATGGACACACTTCTAGTGTACCAAAAAATAAAAGTTTATAGGCACACCTCTAGTGTACAAAACAATTGGAAGTTTATGGACACACTTCTAGTGTACAAGAGCATCGTAAGTTTCCGTTAAGTTTCCAGACGCGCCTCTGGTGTACCAAATAATTTAAAGTTAACATCTTCAACATACCCAATAGTTAATATATTTTTGTTCATTAATGACCTTTGTTTATTGTTAAGTCGATAAGATTTACTTTTTGTAACAGCATACTCAACTCAAATTTACAAGTTGTTTTGAAATGCCAACTTAGATGATTTGATATTTTGAAAATAGTTTATTGTGCCAAAAATAATATTTACCTTAATTAATAACTTTTTAAAACATCAATTTCGAAAGCAAACTCCAATATTATTTCATTAGAATTATCACGTGATACGCATCGTATTGTGAAAAAAATCACACCCTGTGTATGTTTGTGCGTATTGCTGGGTGTGTTCTGTATGTGTGCTTGTGTACGAGTTTTGTGTATGTGGTTTTATGTGTGATGCCTGTCTTTGTTTGTGTATCTCTCTGCGAGTGTGTTTTCTTTTGTGTGTATTCTGTGTGTATATTTACGAGTGTGTGTACGTGTCTCTGTGTGCTTACGTGTGTACACGTACTTATGTATGTGTTTGTGCACGTGTGTTTGTGGTATAATTCAGTTGAACCATTGTTGTATATCTTTACTTCTTTTCTTCTTTTCCATGAAAATGTTGGAAACTGTCAAAATCGCGGAAAATTGTGGTGAAATGACGACATTAAGTGAATAATCTTCATCGGAAGGAGGGGATGGGGGGGGAGGTCAAAAATAAACATCATCGGAAAGGAAATCCCCGTGGAATCTACTTTTAGTATAAAAGAAAAGTAAATTAGTAAAACTTTTAAAGGATGAGCAATATTTCACCGACCATGACAGGAAGCGAGTAAATAAAACGTCGGCCATTTTGTGAACTGTGTCATTGCGAGATAAATCAAGTGGCTTAATGAGAAGAAGAAGAAGAAGAAGAAGAAGAAGAAGAAGAAGAAGAAGAAGAAAAAAAAAATAAAAAGAAGAAGAAAAAAAAGAAGAAAAAAAAAGAAGAAGAAAAAAGAAGACGGCCTCGATCTTGACCATCGACCTCGACTCGAAGGGTATAGAAAATACTTAAATCTTGATGTTTATTCCAGAGAATACGATGGTAAACAGCTGGTGAGAGAATAATAAGCGAGTTGCAATGGTGATAGAAAGAAGATCAAAGTACTAGAAATCTGTGGATACTTGCTGTCACTCTGTCTCCAGCGAACCACACGTGTTTTACCAGGGATATATCACTGATAATGACCCGTATGACAACTAGTTGAATACACATCTAAGGCAACTGACTTCAATGGACAGAACTCGCATTTAAGCTTTAATTTGGTACATTATTTTCATTTCTCTTAAAGGGACAAGCCGTAAAGGGGGCTATTTAATAATAGTATAATTAATATTTTTCATCCTTTTAGGAAATCGTCAGTAGGGAGATAACTGTGTTGCCGGTCGCACAGTTTGAACCCCAGATATATTCCCGGTAAAAAGGATGAAACACATGTGTATGTGGATATGAATTTGATGCTATTCATCGTAGTTTAGTTTAGTTGTTTTGCTTTACGACATATCAACCTTTTTCGGTGTTATTTAATGCCGAATCCGGTCATTTTGATAAAAGTTGTTATGCTTCAAGTTCTGTATATCTTAAAATATTTGGGGTTATTTGAGGGAAAGGAAAAAACAAGCCGCGCATGCGTGGTCCCCCTCTGTATGTGACTCGATGTAGTGAGTGTAAAATGCAATAAATTTGGGCAATTTGGGGCATTTTTGACCCCCATTGTACCGCCTGGGGGCGGGAACCAGAATTTTTCTGAGGTCAAGGATGCTCATTTTATATCCAGAACAATTGCCTCTACATATTGGCTAAGTTTCAGAAAAATTGAATGGATGGATCAAACGTTATGGGAGAAAAGGGTTATTTTTTGCCATTTTGGTGGCTTTTGACCCTCTGGGGGTGCGAACCAGATTTTTTCCAAGGTCAGCGATGCTTATTTTCTATAAAGAACAATTGCCTCCAGATTTATAAATCGGGGGACCAATAACATCAATTGTTGAAAGCCGGTATCTTCAGACAGCCTGATCTGGTAGCACCAGATACATTATGATATATATATATATATATATATATATATATATATATATATATATATATATATATATATAGTAAGTTATAAAAATATATGTATGGCAATTAAGCTACGCAGAGGCTCCCGCGTTTCATCCCCGAACATTCCCTCCAGGGATGAAACGCGGGAGCCTCTGCATAGCTTAATTGCCATAAATATATTTTCATAACTTACTACCGAGCTCTGCTTACGTATCGAGCACTGTTAAAGTAAATACTAAAAATTGCTACATAAAAAATTATATATCCTTATAAAATTTTATGTGGATACATGAAATAGTATTATATATATATATATATATATATATATATATATATATATATATATATATATATATATATATATATATATATATATGAACCGACATAGATCGCACTAGGGGGGGGATTATTATTAATAGTTAATCCACCCCCTGTGTGTGGGTGTGATGGTATTGTCTTCATCATCATTGATCTGCAGTATAATGGAATCATTTGTAATTAAATACAATTATATTTCCCAAATATGTTAAAACCCTCCCTAACAACTAACGACAACATCTTTAGAATAGTAACTAGACTTATGAAAACAATATTTGTATTAATATTTATGTTTTTTGTATATATAGAAATTTCGAAATTTATTTCAATACAATTAAGATCCTTTGCACAGTTCTATGCCTATCCCGGATGTAAATGTACCAACATAAAAATAAAAACAATAGCATGATCTTTTCGTCATTAGGAGAGTGGATAAAACAGTGTCTTCCCGGAATGTTAAAATTGATCTCAGAAATTGGAAAGTATTTTTAAAATAGTAATGGAATTTTGAAAACAATATGCGGCATTAATATATTTTATTTATGGAATATATAAGATCTTTCAATGTATTTTCTGCTGAACTGTAATCACTCGCCCAATCCTATGTATACTGCGGACAGGAATAGATCAACTCTAAAAATAAAAAATAAGAAATAACAACATGGATACTATCATCATTTCATTAAATTAGGTTAAATTAAATTAAATTAGATTAAATTAAATAAAATAACGTGTGCCAAGAATGAAAAAATAACTTTAAAAAAGCATCCATGCCGTCATCGACTTAATTCTTTTAAGGTTTTTGTAAACAGTATTTTGTATTGGGAGTTTATTTTTTAGTATATATTTGATTTCTCAGAATGTTTTCTGCAGAACTGGGATTTTTTGCCTCAATGTAAGTCTACTGCGAAACTGAAGGGTTCGACCATGGAAATAATAATAACAAAGTCTCCCGTCATTTATCGAGTTAGAATAATATTTTCCCAAAAGTGTTAAAAATAGCTCAGACCATTAAAAATTGTTTTTTTTTAAATAGAAACTAGATTTTTGATAACGCTATTCTGTAGTAATATTTTATTTATGATATATATACGATTTCTTCAGGATGTTTTATCCGCATCTAGGATTATTTGCACCGACATAAGTATAATTCAAGAGCGTATGAATCACCTCTAAAAATAAAAACAACAAGGCTATCGCCTTTAAATAATAATAAAATGATGTTTTCCTCTGAGGAAAAATCTAGCTTAGCCATTAAGAAACATTTTAAGATAGAAATCAGTTCCTGAAAACAGTGTTTTGTATAAGTTTCTTGCTTTTTACTATATGTATTTTTTTTAGTTGACTTTCTGCTGAAATCGGGGTATCTGTTCCGTTGGGCGTACACTCCGAATGGGAATTGGGTCAATCAGAAATTGACGTCGGGTATTCCCGTCCTTAAACAGAATAGAATAATATTCTCCCCAGAGTGTTGTAGACAGACCCAGCCGTTAGGGAAATATTTTTTAATTATTTAAAATAGAAACTAGATTTTCGTAAGAAATATTTTGTAGTAATACTTTATTTTTGGTATATGAATGATTTTTTCAAAATTATTCCTGCGGGATTAGGAGTATTCACTTCGACCCAGATCTACTCCGATAAACAACAAGGTAGCTCTCGGCAGTAAATTAAGAAAAAAATATTTTCCCGGAATGAAAAAAACGTCCCAGACGTTGGATAATTAACTTTTATAAAGAATAATTTTTAAAATAGAAACTAATTTTTTAGAAACAGTATTATGGATGAATATTTTATATCTACTATTTAAGGTGTTTTTTTCTTAAAGGGGGTTTCTGCGGGATTATTGTTCATTTGCCTCGTTGTGTGTTGATCTCGAATGGAGCAAGTCAGCCCTGGAACAAAAGGCTCGCACGACCACATGCATTCCAAACGGACATTTATGTTGCCTTTACTTTCAGTGGCTTGGAATGGTAACTTGGGAACGGTGATTTGACTGTTTGGTTTTTGTTTGGGGGCGGGATGCTTTTCATCATTGTGCCACGCGACGAGAAGGTGTATTCTCGCACATTGTTCCTGTTTTTTTTTAATACATTTCGGACTAATTCTTACGAGCTACTTTTCTAAGACATTTTCTATTTTTTCTTCTCCTCTTAAGTGACCCCAATTAAGGCAACACCACAGTGTGAATTGTCAGCTGTTGAAACTCTTATTCCAGGTACTTAATTTCCCTGATGATCTGCCAAGCAAGGACCTGCTTAGGAGTGAAACACGTGTAGGGAAAAACTCTTTAATTTGAATATATATGATAAATAAATAATCTTTGAAAGAAAAAGTATTTTGTGGTGATGATTGGTCTCCTGAACGGAATGCTTTGGTAAGCCTTAAAAAAATCACATATAAATGCTCTGTACCCTGTAATCAAGTATCACCGAGCTTACTTTCATTCGCCATAATCCCGGTCTTTCACTGAATAATCTATCTTGTCAGTGAAAAATCTAAATATATATATATATATATATATATATATATATATATATATATATATATATATATATATATATTAAAACTATTTGCTTACCCTAGCATTTCTTTTATGAGACGCCACTTTCTCCTAAAAGATTTCCAGGTGGAGGGCGATACTGCTTGGGTGTCTTTCTCAATTCTTTTTTGTCCTGCCTTGAAGTATTGATAAACCGTATCTGCGATGAGGTGACAGCTGTCATGTTTGACAGAGTAAACTCCTCGCTGTTTGCTTATATCTATAATCTATATTTCCATACTGTTGTCATTAACTACATGCTAAATACGTATGTACACTTAGCGGCGTCACACTCTAAACTAGTATCAACGATTGAAAATGCTGCATTTTTCACTTCTATTGAAATTCGAACCCGAAACTCAGACACTGAATGTGAGATCTAATATTACAATAGTGTCGGAGTTGAAGGTTTTCCTTTACTATAACCCCACCATAAAAAGGCTTTTTTTATTTTTTAGTCTATTTTTTAGATAAGTACTTAAATAACTTTAAGCACTTAAGATCTCTAGTCCATTCTGATAACAAATAAGTAGTTTTTTTAGTTTTTTATTTCATTAGAATTTGTAATTACTACATAATTATGTTACGGGTGTCAGACATCTTTGTGTTCGAGTTGGTATTAACTACAGACGCGCAAAACCACGGTCAGTATTTATTCATGAGACTATTTCTGTAGTATATAATATTATGTATAAATGGGATAGGCATTGTAGGCGTGTATTAGCGTGTCTGTTTTTCTAGTGAGAGAGTTTATGCATAAACTGTGTACATAATTTTGTTTAGTAGTGTGTATATACTGTCGCTATGCTTAGTAGTCCGTGTGTGTCTCGCGTTGCATCTGTCGACGCGTTCCATCCGCCGCAAAAGGCCTGGATAGGATGTGTCGTACGCACGTGCGTTTTCTATGAAAGAGAAAGAGGATAAGGGAAGAAAAACGCTGTTTTGATTCTTGTATTACGCACGAAATTTCGGAAGTGAATATCTCTTGCTTTCTGATTGGTTGAAATAAACTGTCGAATTGAGCTTTTTTTTCAATCGAGCGTCATAATATTAGCATGAAACAAAACAAAATGTCAATAAGAAAAGATTTATATTTGATTACTCAACTTTTATCCTAAATGTTCTATAAAACAAATATATATTTTATTAGACGTACCCATGACTCGTTGGGTCGTAACCACTGATATATTTGCTCCACTTTAATTTCATTCGAAAATTCATGAACTGTGACTCATATATTTTAAGATATTCTTCTTACATGATAAACATAATAAGTCTCTTTACTTCTACATTTTCCTTATTATTATCATTATTATTATTAGAAGTAGTAGTAGTAGTAGTAGTATTAGTAGTAGTATCATCATCATTACTATCATCATCATTATCATCATCATTATATGAAGTAGTAGTATTTTTAATTTATTTTTATTTATATATCTAATTTACATACATGTTTGTGGTGTGTACAGACGCACGTATGTAAATTAGATGGCAACTGTGAAAAAAGATAGTCAATCTTTCTCTTAATGTTCACAGAGACATTAACAAATATTAGAGAGTGGTTGGATCAACATAGAGTTAGAGAGGCGATAAAAATACAGAGATTATTCGGAGATCGGTGACTTGTTTATTTAATTCTAAATAACGTCTAATTAGAACAATTAAAGCAGAATGTTTTCAAACATAACACAATCCCAGAACTAAGGTATATTTTAGCATGTATTTTGTGGTATTAAAGTATATAGGAAACAAAAGTTGATTAACTCATATATCTATTTATATAACGTTAGGTATGTGTATATGTTTATATATTATTATGCACAGGATTAACTCTTAAACTAATTAACTGATAATTATGAGTTTTGGAAAACAGCTACTAAGCGTAATGGTTGGTAATGTGAGCTACATTTATTTAAATTTAATTTCATGCTAAGGTGGTCAAAAGATGTGGAAGCCCTTCGTAAAAATCAGATACTTTCATATTTTGTGAAATTAGCCAATAATTATTATACATTAATTAATAAATATTCCCCAAATTTCAGTTTCTTTGAAGTATTTTAAAAGGGGGTTTTAAGGGGGACATAATATGGGAACAACCTCTCGTCTGAAAATTTAATTGTTTCAAATTTGCATCAAATTTGATCAATAATCATTAAAAACTTATTAAGCAAGATTCTCTTAATTTCAATTCCTTATTAAGACTCTTTAAACTTGAACTTTACATTTTAAACATCTTCTATGTATGTAATAAATTTTTGATCAAAATTAGAATTTTCGTGGGCGAACGCAGAGTCCACACTATATCGAAGAACCAGTTTTGATACGTAGCCTCTTTTTTTAGATCATTCATTGCTAAGTAAGAAAAAATGAAAAAAATCATTTCTCTAGGGTAAGTAGTTAAATCAAAACAGTTCTTTCAACTTGTCACGATTGCTCAGTTGGTAGGGCGTCGGACAAATTCGTCCCAATTACCTTGTAACGTTAAGGTTGCAGGTTCAAATCACAACCTCACCGTTTATTTATTTGTTAAGATGTACCTAATGTATTTTTTATGTTTCTGACTTAGAAATTAATTAAATAGTAATTACCCCCGCCCCCCTCTTATGTTTACAAAAATTCTCCACGACGGATAAACAGACAGACTGAATGACTGACAGACAGACAGAGAACCTGCTCGTTATATTATAAGTTGATATTCGTTCTTTATATTTATTGGCCTCGTTTCTTTTGTCCCATGTGGTTAATGGTAAAGAGACAGATTCATTTTCTCTCGAATTCTACCATTGAAAGCTCCGCCTCAGCACACCCATCATAAAACAATGACTTTGTCATATCCAGTATTTCTTTGAGAAGCAGTCAGGCCCTACGCTGTTCAATTCGTGAGTCCTCCCCCATCATCTGCACTGATAACTTAAGAAAGATAGAAGAATCCTTCAAACAAAAGTGTGTAAAGCTGGGATAATGGTTGTGTCGAATTTCACATACAAGCATATAGCTCCCAGGCCTTACCTCCCCCTTTATAAAGGTGTGTGTTTATTGCATGTAACCTGTGTCGGAGTTGAAGGTTTTCCTTTACTATAACCCCACCATAAAAAGGCTTTTTTTATTTTTTAGTCTATTTTTTAGATAAGTACTTAAATAACTTTAAGCACTTAAGATCTCTAGTCCATTCTGATAACAAATAAGTATTTTTTTTTAGTTTTTTTATTTCATTAGAATTTGTAATTACTACATAATAATGTTACGGGTGTCAGACATCTTTGTGTTCGAGTTGGTATAAACTACAGACGTGCAAAACCACGGTCAGTATTTATTCATGAGACTATTTCTGTAGTATATAATATTATGTATAAATGGCATAGGCATTGTAGGTGTGTGCGTGTATTAGCGTGTCTGTTTTGCTAGTGAGAGAGTTTATGCATAAACTGTGTACATAATTTTGTTTAGCAGTGTGTATATACTGTCGCTATGCTTAGTAGTCCGTGTGTGTCTCGCGTTGCATCTGTCGACGCGTTTCATCCGCCGCAAAAGGCCTGGATAGGATGTGTCGTACGCACGTGCGTTTTCTATGAAAGAGAAAGAGGATAAGGGGAAGAAAAACGCTGTTTGGATTCTTGTATTACGCACGAAATTTCGGAAGTGAATATTACTTGTTTTCTGATTGGTTGAAATAAACTGTCGAATTGAGCTTTTTTTTTTCAATCGAGCGTCATAATATTAGCATGAAACAAAACAAAATGTCAATAAGAAAAGATTTATATTTGATTACTCAACTTTTATCCTAAATTTTCATAAAACAAATATATATTTTATTAGACGTACCCATGACTCGTTGGGTCGTAACCATTGATATATTTGCTCCACTTTAATTTCATTCGAAAATTCATGAACTGTGACTCATATATTTTAAGATATTCTTCTTACATGATAAACATAATAAGTCTCTTTACTTCTACATTATACTTATTAGTATTATTATTATTAGTAGTAGTAGTAGTAGTAGTAGTATCATCATCATTACTATCATCATCATCATCATCATTATATAAAAGTAGTATTATTTTTAATTATTGTTATATAGAAGCAAAGAAATTTTTATTTTGATATCTAATTTACATACATGTGTGTGGTGTGTACAGACGCACGTATGTAAATTAGATGGCAACGTTGAAAAAAGAAAGTCAATCTTTCTCTTAATGTTCACAGAGACATTAACAAATATTAGAGAGTGGTTGGATCAACATAGAGTTAGAGTGCGATAGAAATACAGAGATAGATTATTCGGAGATCGGTGACTTGTTTAGTTAATTCTAATAACGTCTAATTAGAACAATTAAAGCAGAATGTTTTCAAACATAACACAATCCCAGAACTAAGGTATATTTTAGCATGTATTTTGTTGATTAACTCATATCTCTATTTATATAAAGTTAGGTATGTGTATATGTTTATATATAATAATATATAGGATTCACTCTTAAACTAATCAACTGATCATTATGAGTTTTGGAAAACAGCTACTAAGCGTAAGGGTTGGTAATGTGAGCTACATTTATTTAAATTTAATTTCATGCTAAGGTGGTCAAAAGATGTGGAAGCCCTTCGTGAAAATCACATACTTTCATATTTTGTGAAATTAGCCAATAATTATTATACATTAATTAATAAATATTCCCCAAATTTCAGTTTCTTTGAAGTATTTTAAAAGGGGGTTTTAAGGGGGACATAATATGGGAACAACCTCTCGTCTGAAAATTTAATTGTTTCAAATTTGCATCAAATTTGATCAATAATCATTAAAAACTTATTAAGCAAAATTCTCTTAATTTCAATTCCTTATTAAGTCCCTTTAAGCTTGAACGTTACATTTTAAACATCTTCTATGTATGTAATAAATTTTTGATCAAAATTAGAATAAGAGTTTTAGGGATAGGTTTTAGTATTATTATATCTTTTAATCTTCGTTATCTGACATAAAAGTGGTGCCAAACTTCTGTTCGTGAAATCCATCTTACCCATCATGAGACGGGTATTATTCTGGTGTATATTATAATACTAGACTAGCGAAAATAGACTCCCTAACGGTTGTCTATTTTCGTGCGCGAACGCAGAGTCCACACTATATCGAAGAACCAGTTTTGATACGTAGCCTCTTTTTTAGATCATTCATTGCTAAGTAAGAAAAAATGAAAAAATCATTTCTCTAGGGTAAGTAGTTAAATCAAAACGGTTCTTTCAACTTGTCACGGTTGCTCAGTTGGTAGGGCGTCGGACAAATTCGTCCCAATTACCTTGTAACGTTAAGGTTGCGAATTCAAATCAAAACCTCACCGTTTATTTATTTGTTAAGATGTACCTTATGTATTTTTTATGTTTCTGACTTAGAAATTAATTAAATAGTAATTACCCCCCGCCCGCCCCCTCTTACGTTTACAAAAATTCTCCATGACGGATAAACAGACAGACTGAATGGCTGACAGACAGACAGAGAACCTGCTCGTTATATTATAAGTGGATATTCGTTCTTTATATTTATTGGCCTCGTTTCTTTTGTCCCATGTGGTTAATGGTAAAGAGACAGATTCATTTTCTCTCGAATTCTACCATTGAAAGCTCCGCCTCAGCACACCCATCATAAAACAATGACTTTGTCATATCCAGTGTTTCTTTGAGAAGCAGTCAGGCCCTACGCTGTTCAATTCGTGAGTCCTCCCCCATCATCTGCACTGATAACTTAAGAAAGTGTGTAAAGCTGGGATAATGGTTGTGTCGAATTTCACATACACGCATATAGCTCCCAGGCCTTACCTCCTCCTTTATAAAGGTGTGTGTTTATTGCATGTAACCTGTTGTGCTCTCATACGTCAGAGGAAACCGACAGAACGAACTAGATTATTTTTGTACCCAATTCAGAATACCCCTTTTGGGGTAGCTGGATTCTCCACATAAAACCGACCTTGTGTCCAGCTTTGCCCTCGTCGGAAGGAGGGGAAGTAAATAACAAGTCTTTATGTTAGATTGTAGTATAGAGACCGTTGGAATATCTCATCTACTTTGTTTCGTTTTCCCACAAATACTCATTGTTGATGTTAAGATTTAAAACCTTGTCCTGAAAGAAAATTCTAATTTACCTTTAAAAGTCTCGGAAATTCTTTCACTGAAGCATCTTTCCAAAAATATAAATATTTTCTTACAAATAATTATGACAATGTAAGTGGTTTAACCGGTACACTATTATGGAATCATTAATTAAAATAAATTGGGAGTCAATACTCTTTTGGGTGACGGGTATCGATCAAATTTTATTAAACGAACGATTTGATTCAAAAGGTCATATTCGTTGTAGTTGAGTGACAACGACCGCATCGGTTTTAAATATCAAAAAACGAAATTTTAAAATGGTCATGACCAAATCGTAATATTAAGGGGTTGGATATTTATATCTAAGATGACAGCTAAGAGAAAGTACCCAAACATAATCGGTTTTATGATTTGAAATGTTATATATTTTAAGTTTTAATTGATAACCAGAAAAAAACATTTGTGTGGGCGTAACTGAATTATCAAGAAATATTTTCAGAAAAACAATTTTTGTTGGCAAATTAAAAAGATGCTGAAGGTGTATCTGCCATATCTGAAAAATACACTTAATTGTCAACAAATAGTAAGACGTGCCATTCTTAAAATAAGACCCAGCCGAGATGGAGTAGCCTGAGTTCACATTTTTGAAGCTGAAGCCTCTGTAGCAGGAAAAATACTAAGGAAGGAGTTGGGGCTGTTTGTGTATTTTTTTTAGGTTAGTTTGTTGTTTTCGCTTATTATTTGACTCACCGTTTCGTCTCTTTGTTCACTAAGTCTACATTTACTGTTTTCCTAGGTTTTGTATTTTTAGCTTTGATATAGTTAGTTCTAATCGCATTGTTCAGTGCAGCTGTCTGTAGCGATTCCGTTTTTCTGTTCCAGTACCATTTTCATAGTCATGTCTAAGTGTTATCGTGGGTCCCTTCTCTTGTCTTACTTATGAATCGTCCATGTAGCTGTTTCTCTTCCCACTTTTCTTGTCTTTTTGTTTCTCGTTTTGCTGCTCCCTATATTGTTCATTTTTATAATATTTCTGTATTCTGTTTGTTTGTGTCATCCACACAGTCTTCTATACTTACCAATCATCTTCCCACTTCTCTCCTTTTCACGTCGGCAAGTATCATCCTTCGGAATGGTCATTAGTTTACTAGTCTTCTTCGATCGAATAAAAATAGTAAGTATAATTCTTTCCAAATTCTACCTCTTCAAAGTAACAAAAGAGCAAAGAAAATTTCAAAATCTTCAAACCAAAATTCGACACCAGTAAACTCCTTTAACTCGTCTTTACTCCCAAACTACACACAGATGTGTCCTAATAAATATGTGTTACATCTCAGCGCAAATTATTCTAATTTTGCGGTTGCTGACAGAACCTACCACTAACCCAAATCCCTAACTTAATTGCGTCAACGACAAAGTCCTGCGGATCTTTAAATACGACATTAGGCGTATAACCATTGACAGATGACTAGTTAAACTACAATTGGGTCCGTGAAGTCCAAGATACGACCCTGAGTGATATTGTAATTGTTGTTTGTCTGTTTTTATGTTCACAAACTCCTGCTAAGTTTTTTAATAATCTCCCATAAACAAACACACACACACATATATATATATATATGTTATATATATTACATATATATATATTACATATATATAACATAGATATATATAACATATATATATATAAATAACATGTATATAGAGCTTATATAACATATACATATATATAACATATATATAACATATACATATATATATAGCATATATATATCATATACATATATATAGCATATATATATATATATCATATACAGATATATATCATATATATATATCATATATATATATATCATATACAAATATATATCATATATATATATCATATACATATATATAGATATATATATATATCATATACATATATATATAGCATATATATATATATCATATACATAGCATATATATATCATATACATAGCATATATATATATATATATCATATACATAGCATATATATATATCATATACATATATATAGCATATATATGTATATATATCATATACATAGCATATATATATCATATATATATATATAGCATATATATATATATATCATATACATATATATATCATATACATATATATATGATATATATAGCATATATATATCATATACATATATATAGCATATATATAGCATATATATATATATCATATACATATATATATCATATACATATATATATCATATACATATATATATCATATACATATATATATCATATACCTATATATATATCATATACATATATATATCATATACATATATATATCTTATACATATATATATCATATACATATATATATATCATATACATATATATATATCATATACATATATATATCATATACATATATATATATATATATCATATACATATATATATCATATACATATATATATATATATATCATATACCTATATATATATCATATACATATATATATCATATACATATATATATCTTATACATATATATATCATATACATATATATATATCATATACATATATATATATCATATACATATATATATCATATACATATATATATATATATATCATATACATATATATATCATATACATATATATATATATATATTATATACATATATATATCATATACATATATATATCATATACATATATATATATATCATATACATATATATATATATCATATACATATATATATATATCATATACATATATATATATATCATATACATATATATATATATATCATATACATATATATATATCATATACATATATATATCATATACATATATATATCATATACATATATATATATATATCATATACATATATATATTCATATCATATACATATATATATATCATATACATATATATATATATATCATATACATATATATATCATATACATATATATATATATATATCATATACATATATATATATATATATATATATATCATATACATATATATATCATATACATATATATATATATATATCATATACATATATATATATCATATACATATATATATCATATACATATATATATCATTAACATATATATATATATATATATCATATACATATATATATCATATACATATATATATATATATATCATATACATATATATATTATATACATTAACAGTATATATCATATATATATATATATATATATATATATATATATATATATATATATATATATATATATATATATATATATATACACTCGTGAACAAAAAAATGGGCCATGATTAAAATTGCAACAAAAAAAATGGGCCATGATTGAAATTGGAAAGAAAACAATTTTTAAAATTTTTATCGCTTGTTTGCTAATAATTAGCTGTTATTTAGTATTTTTCAGATTATTAGTATTAAAGATGAGTCCAAGAAAAGTAAGACGACATCTTGACGAAAAAATTAAAAACCGAATTGCAGGATTACGACAGGCAAATTTGACTTACAAGCAGATTTTCGACATTTTGAAAGAAGAAAAGGTGGCAACATCTCTTTCAGCTGTGAAGAGAATTGGGCAAAGGTTCGAAATTGAAGGCACAGTGAGCAGGAAAGTTGGTTCTGGTCGCCCCAGAGCATCCACAATGAAGGACGATCACAGGCTTAAAATGACCGTTTTGAAGGATCACAAAAAAACTTATGTTGACCATAGCAAACAATTCGAAACAGCAAAAGGAAATTCTCTTTCTAGAGTGACAATATCCAGAAGGATGAAGGAAATGGGATTTTCATCAAAAAGATGTGCAAAAAAACCTTTGTTAACTAAGAAGAACATCAGCGACAGAAAGACATTTGCATCATGTTATGGTACGAAAGATGCAGATTGGTTTAGAAATGTTTTCTGGTCGGACGAATCAAGATTTTGCCTTGCCAGTGATGCCCCTGAACGTTGCATCCGAAGATCCGGAGAAAGATTTTCACCGAATTGCATAAAAACCACAGTAAAACATGGAAACGGAGGAATAATGGTATGGGGGACCTTTTCTGCTGCAGGAGTTGGGGAAATTATCAGATGTGATGCGTCAATTAATGCCAAAGAATACATTCAAATATTAGAAAGAGGTCTATTACCAAGCATCCAGAAGTTAGAAATGAACAATGACATTATTTTTCAACATGATAATG
>OY744524.1:170446606-170551606 GCA_963556195.1 Sepiola atlantica | reverse complement strand
TATCGTACCTAATGTTATTCAATTTGGTATCTTCACCGTTGTAATTCTAGAGGCCCATCGGATTACTAATTCAAGTCTAATAATGTCTATTGGTAATATTTGACATTTATACTTATATTAATTCAAAAACTAGTGTATTACCTGCAGAAAAAATTTTCATACCACTATCTTATTTTAAGTAAATAATAAATATCCGCGTATCCACAAATACTATATATCACCAAGTCAGTAAATCTGTGTCTATCACAGATATTATTATAAATATTATGGGGGGGGGGTTTACCGTAATTAATGTTATTCAATTTGGTATCTTCACCGTTATAAGTCTAGAGGTCCATCGGATTACCAATTCAAGTCTAATAATGTCTAGTGGTAATATTTGGCATTTATACTTATATTAATTCAATAACCGCAGAATTTTTTTTAAAAACACTATCTTATTTTAAGTAAATAATCTGAATAAATAAATATTTCAAAAATACCATTATATACGCATACACACAAATACTATATATCACCAAGTCGGCAATTCTGTGTCTATAGCAGATATTATTATAACTATTATGTTGGTGGTGGGGGGGGGGGGTTACCTTAAATAATGTTATTTAATTTGGTATCTTCACCGTTATAAGTCTAGAGGTCCATCGGATTACTAGTCGTTGATTATTTTAAATTTATATTTATGTCTGCACTTAGCCATAAGTTCATCTCGTTTATTCAAGAGGTTATTTCGATCATATTTTAGGATTCTTATTTTTTCTTCTAGACATAAGTTGCATCTTTGTCTAAATCCATCTGGAATATTCGAAAAACATAAGATTGACCACGAAATCACCGGGGACCTGTTCTCATTTTTCAGATGCCACCATTGTTTAGCTAACTCCGTTTTGCTCTTGAGTTCTGGGTTATTGAAAGAGTGTTTGTGGTCATAAAAACGTTGTTTCCAGTTTCCCGCGGAGATGCCGATGTAAACCTTTTTATCCCTGTTGTTATCTTCCGGATGAATAGTGGCCTTATAAACCACACACTCAACTTTACAGTTACCGTCCAGTGGGCAGTTATTTTTCACTTGACAATTACATTTATTTACTGTGACCTTATTCTTACTAGGATTGTTAAGTAATTTACGATTATGGGTGCGCTCGGCCATGTATCTAGGGAGATTCTACGAAATATTATTAATGTAACTCTAGAAGCTACCAAATTTAATCTTTGGAAGGACTCGGCGGATACTATCGAATGGTTTAAATCAATTGAAAATAAGAGGAATGCCTGCTTTATACAATTCGATATTATGGATTTTTACCCCTCGATTTCCAAGGAATTACTTACGAACAGCATTAACTATGCTGGGAATTTCGTGGATATATCCGATGAGCAGGTAAGATTAATTATGGCCTGTCGCAAATCCATCCTTATAAACAATCGAGAAACATGGATTAAATTGAACAACAACAAATTTGATGTCCCGATGGGTGCTTTTGACTCAGCCCAGATTGCCGATCTGGTGGGCATTTTTATAATGTACACTATTAGCAGAATTGTAGAGCCTAATTTAGTGGGGTTATATAGGGATGATGGACTAATTGTTATCCCCAATAGTGACGGCCCCCTGGTATCCAAAATACATAAAAAATTAATAAGAGCATTCAAATACCTTGGATTTAAAATAGATATAACCCCAAATTGTAAAGAAGTAAACTATCTAGATATTACCTTAGACTTAGGAAAGGGGACATACAAACCCTTCAATAAAGATAATCACACACCATCTTATATCAACACTAGATCTAACCACCCGAACTGCATAATTAAACAAATACCTAAAACAATTAATACTAGAATAAATAAGCTTTCGGCTAACAGAGACATTTTTGAAGCAAATAAGCATTTATACAATGGAGCGCTAGAGAAAAGCGGATATAATGAAAAACTCAAATATACCAAGAAAGAAAATAAAAATAAATCCAGGAATAGAGGCCGAAAAATAATATGGTTCAATCCTCCCTACTGCCAACTATCTAACATCAACATCGGGAGAGTATTCTTGAACCTGGTAGATAAACATTTTAGCATAAATAATCCACTTAGGAAGATATTTAATAGAAAAACCATTAAAATCAGCTACTCTTGCACCAAGAACATGGACAGAATTATCAGCACCCGTAATCGTAAATTACTTAACAATCCTAGTAAGAATAAGGTCACAGTAAATAAATGTAATTGTCAAGTGAAAAATAACTGCCCACTGGACGGTAACTGTAAAGTTGAGTGTGTGGTTTATAAGGCCACTATTCATCCGGAAGATAACAACAGGGATAAAAAGGTTTACATCGGCATCTCCGCGGGAAACTGGAAACAACGTTTTTATGACCACAAACACTCTTTCAATAACCCAGAACTCAAGAGCAAAACGGAGTTAGCTAAACAATGGTGGCATCTGAAAAATGAGAACAGGTCCCCGGTGATTTCGTGGTCAATCTTATGTTTTTCGAATATTCCAGATGGATTTAGACAAAGATGCAACTTATGTCTAGAAGAAAAAATAAGAATCCTAAAATATGATCGAAATAACCTCTTGAATAAACGAGATGAACTTATGGCTAAGTGCAGACATAAATATAAATTTAAAATAATCAACGACTAGTAATCCGATGGACCTCTAGACTTATAACGGTGAAGATACCAAATTAAATAACATTATTTAAGGTAACCCCCCCCCCACCACCAACATAATAGTTATAATAATATCTGCTATAGACACAGAATTGCCGACTTGGTGATATATAGTATTTGTGTGTATGCGTATATAATGGTATTTTTGAAATATTTATTTATTCAGATTATTTACTTAAAATAAGATAGTGTTTTTAAAAAAAATTCTGCGGTTATTGAATTAATATAAGTATAAATGCCAAATATTACCACTAGACATTATTAGACTTGAATTGGTAATCCGATGGACCTCTAGACTTATAACGGTGAAGATACCAAATTGAATAACATTAATTACGGTAAACCCCCCCCCCCCATAATATTTATAATAATATCTGTGATAGACACAGATTTACTGACTTGGTGATATATAGTATTTGTGGATACGCGGATATTTATTATTTACTTAAAATAAGATAGTGGTATGAAAATTTTTTCTGCAGGTAATACACTAGTTTTTGAATTAATATAAGTATAAATGTCAAATATTACCAATAGACATTATTAGACTTGAATTAGTAATCCGATGGGCCTCTAGAATTACAACGGTGAAGATACCAAATTGAATAACATTAGGTACGATAACCCCCCCCCCCCCGCATGATATTTATAATAATAGATTATCAAATTAATCTAAAATATAAATAAGGTAAGACTAATTTTTAGAACTCATATTACATCAGTAAGAATATAGAGTGTTATGTAAATATTGTGTGTAGGTGTGTGGATATATATGTATGTGTGCGTACGTATATGTGTGTATATGTGCGTATATGTATATATGTGTGTGTGTATGTATGTGTATGTATGTTTACATGTGTGAACAACTACATGCGTATGCATTTGGTCAATATTTCAAATAGATTCAGAGATATATATGGGTGTATTCATACATGTATGTATATATATATATATATATGTATATATGTGTGTATATGTATGTGTGTATAGATATGTATATGTGTGGGTGTGTATGTGTATATATGTGTGTGTATGTGCGTATGGATTTGTATGTATACATATATGTATGTGCGTGTAATCTTATTTCAACCCAGACGGACTGAGAATTTATGACACGCGGTCTGTCTATATATTCTCTGTGCCTGTTAATTGTTTCTTTCTTTCTTTTCTCTAACCGAATTTGAGAACACGAGTTTCGCCGGACGCATTCTGGCTGGAGATGAATAAAAGTTGCGTATGTGATTATGCTTAGTTATGATAATGTGCGAGTGAGATTATGTATGTGAGTGTGCATATGATGTGTGCGTATTTAGTTTTGTGTATGCGCGTGAGTAAAATTGCCTATATGGTTGATATCGCCAAGTCGTATGTGTCATAATTTTGACATGGCAGTTTTTAGTTGATTAACTTAAAGATCCCTCCCCTTCGCCCGCCATAGTTAAATATAAGTTTTAAATTTTCCCCCTCTCTATAAAAGATGTATCAAATTGGTTGCTACTACTACCATCTATGATTGTATTGGAACTGTGGTAGGGAAATTCAATTTTCTATCAGTCTCAAAAATGTAATTGTCTGAGTGATGCTTGAAAAAACCGAACGGTTGAAATAAATTATTGCATCGACAATTATGTGATTTCGTGTTATTATATTTTATTATTGCTCTGTTTACTACATTGAGCTCTCATACCCGGATTTCCTCCTGGAATTATTCCACTATAACACAAATATATATATATATATATATATATATATATATTATTATTATTATTATTTCATGTATCCACATAACATTTTATAAGGAGATATAATTTTGTATGTATCAATTTTCAGTATTTACTTCAACAGTGCTCGATACGTAAGTAGAGCTAGGTAGTAAGCTATGAAAATCTATTTATGGCAATTAAGCTACACAGAGGCTCCCGCGTTTCATCCCCGGCATTTTAGCCTGAAGATTCCCCAGGGATGAAACGCGGGAGCCTCTGTGTAGCTTAATTGCCATAAATAGATTTTCATAGCTTACTATATATATATATATATATATATATGTGTGTGTGTGTGTGTGTGTGTGTGTGGTGTATACATGAAGCAAACGTAGACACGATACTTTAATATATATACACACACACACACATATATATATATATATATATATATATATATACAAATATATATATATATATATATATATGTGTGTGTGTATATATACGCGAAGCAAACGTAGACACGATACTTTAATAGATATACACACACACATATATACATATACGCATATATATATATGTGTGTGTGTGTGTATATAACTGAAGCAAACGTAGACACGATACTCTAATATACACACACACACACACACACACACATATATATATATACATATATATATATTTATATATATATATACATATATTTATATATATATATATATATATATATATATATATATATATATATATATATATATATATATATATGTATATATATATATATATATATATTCAATTGTATTCACCTCAAACAAGGCATACTGCTACTGAGATGTAATTGGCTATTGATTATGGCCAGATCTAAAGGGTGCATTCTTAGTGGGGAGATGTGCAGCAAGATATTGTTTCACGTTATATTTAGATTTCTCCATGGAAACGGGGAGAATATTCGAAAGACAAGAAGCTATTAAAGTAGAAATTTTTGCGACATCTTTTCCTACAGAAATGGGTGGGATTTTGCTACTAGCCGAATTAGTCGGGAGTAAATTTTATAAAATCCTTTAAATGTCTCTAAAATATTCAGAGATAAAAGAAATGATTATTGTCTACATAACGAATGCGGTCGACAGCAAATGTAAATCGCCTCCCAAATCTTTAAATTACACGTTGATCGAGCATAACTGAAGATTTTAAAGTAGTCATCTGTGTAGCGATCAGCGCGCCTAAGAATATTGAGTATTGATTTACTCCTCTCCAGGAGTTAGGCACAAGGCCAGTTGTTATATTACTCCCACAAGTAAGATGTGACCCAAGGTCGGGTCAGGAAAGTGGGGTTTAAAAATTGCCTGGGCAGCCCCGTCGACATTCCCCGGTAGGGGCGCCTCTTTCAGTAAGCAATAAACTTACTCCTCCCCAAAGAGGGGAGGCGAAGCCTGGGGGGGTGGACCTCCTAGAACTGCACAGGACAGACCCATAGACCGGCGTAAATCAAGCCCCGAAGGCCAAGACAATACTATTCTATGGGGTGAAGTATCCATCGGAACAGATACTACACTTTGATCTTAGCCAAAAGGCCAAGAAGTGTTAAGAATATTGAGTATTTATTTACTCCTCTCCAGGAGTTAGGCACAAGGCCAGTTTTATCTTACTCCCACAAGTAAGATGTGACCCAAGGTCGGGTCGGGAAAGTGGGGTTTGAAAAGCCAGCGCCCGAGAGGTGAGCACTCATTTGAATCTATAATAATCAATTGAAAATTATAATGCCAGCGTTTACGCACATGCGATGTCATCTGCTGTTTAATTCGCGCAATCAATCATTGAGACGTACGTCCTATATAACCAGATTCTATGCTGACACAAGACATAACGTTAAAAGTATTTTAGATATAGTCACTGTTGTGAATATTTCTTACTATTTATTTAGAATTTTTTTTTTCTAGTTGTTGTTTTGAGAACGATGTTTCGACACTTCAAAACGGTGAGTATTAGAAGCAGTCGTCGAAAGTCCGTTCCGATAATAGACTATGTAGTATTTGGATTATTCGGATGTTATTTAAAAACGCTTCACCTGATGTAACCTCCGACCTTTTTCGTGTGCGTTTTGTCGAACTCGGGAATATTTATGTTGAATTCGTGGATCTGTACGGAATTTCGAACGGAACCCTTTATTTAATCCACGGGGGTAGCTTGCCCCTCGTTCCGCCAGCCATGACCGGGTAGAAGTCGTAAGTAATTCGCAATTGTATTCGTAATATCGCCCGTACTGAGGATTGAACCTTAAACCTCCGGAAGGCTGAGTATTATTTCGCACTTTATCCGTTTCTCTACGGCTCCATGTGGATAGAATACCCGTTACAAATCCAATAAGAATAAGAATAATTGTTTGGGATTTTTCTTTAAATATAAACAAATATATGAGAAAGATGTTACAGGAGTAACGTTAGAGTTGTTTATATATATTTTCAATATTAGCAAATTATTCGGAAAATAAATAATGTATTAGCTGATCGAACATAAAACGAGATTTTAATAGAGTTATCTGTGTAGCAGTCAACGCACCCAAGAAAAGTTCGGAAGCGGCGAAACCTTTATTTCTATCGTTTCCTTTTTTAAAAGAGTTAGGGTTTATTTTCAGTCGCCAGAGACGTGTGCATGAGTAAGGGAATGTTGACAAGACCGAATAGTCTATTTTTGCAGTCGGACCGGAGTGTCCTTAATTGGGGAGCTGAATCCTCATTATGAACTGACCTTGTGTCTACACTTGCCGCTGTGCGAAACAAATAAATAAACTTCAATTCTAACCTTACTCATCAGATTAATGTTGGTTTAAAGAATTAAAGAATGTTTACGAAAGATGTATTCACTTCTATGAGTAAATTGTTTATGTTTTTTAATTGTACATTTATTTATTTATAAATTATAACAAACATATGTCGAGTTTTAATACGAACAGGTGGGATCCCCGCGCAAGGGTTAGGGTTAGGGTTAGGGCCAATAACATTAAGACACCTGTACAGTATTTAATGATCACACACTACTGAAATTAATGAAACAACATAAACCTTGCACACCTGAAGTTATGGACTGACGAAAACGGTTAATATATATATATATATATATATATATATATATATATATATATATATATATATATATATATATATAGTAAGCTATGAAAATATATTTATGGCAATTAAGCCACACAGAGGCTCCCGCGTTTCATCCCCGTATCGAGCACTGTTGAACCCATGGATTTTCAAAAAATGTATGCTTTTATCATCAGAGGAGAACATAGGGATAAAACAGTAAAATTACATTACTCTTTAGCACAGATTTGAAAATATAAAAATATAAAAATATAAAAATATACAGAGTTTTTTCGATGAAAAAAATTAAACATGCCCGAATGAGCAAATCCTGGGAACTATAAATGTTAAGCAAATGTAGGGTGAATAGCAGAATTTCTTAAATCAATTAAAAATACTTCAAAGAAACTGAAATTGGGTGAAGTTTTATTATAGAGCGGTGTATACCAGATTATATTTCTTTTTCTTTTATTTTTTTCTTTTATTATAATTATTAGTGTCTTGTTTCTTATATTTAATTTCGATATTATGGTATCCACTATTTTTTAGAGCTGTATTATTAATGTTCTTTGATTTTTTAAATACCTTTTCGTTGCTAGAGTTATTGATAAGCTTACTTTCGATAGAATTAGAAATTTGTTTTATGATTGATGAGGGGTGATTGGGCTTTGGGTTTACATATATTGGATTAGCGTTATTTTTTAACTATAGCTCGTAAGTATTTTCATTTAAGTTTAAGGTGACATCTAAAAAATGAGTTATTTTTAAGTTAGCCAGTACTTCTACCCTTAGGCCTATTTTTTCATTTCCATATGTAGAATTTTCTTGACGTTTTCTCCCTTGACCTTGTTCGAATTCCTTATTATAGCTAATCCATCATCTCTACATAGGCCAATATCTGTATTATCAAATATATTTGTGAGTGTATATAAAATAAATAACCCCACAAGACCTGATGCCTTTACAGGGTTAAGAGCACCCATGGCCAAATCAAAGGATAAAACGCAGAAGCCTCTGTGTAGCTTAATTGCCATAAATATATTTTCAAAACTTACTGCTTAGCTCTTCTCACGTATTAAGCACTGTTGAAGTAAATACTGAAAATTGATATATAAAAGATTATATCTCCTTATAACATTTCATGTGGTTACATGAAATAATATAAATATATATATATATATATATATATATATATATATATATATATATATATATATATATATATATATATATTTAGGCAAACGGAGTGTTTCTGCGGAAACTTCATACACCAGTTTGATCGAGGTACGAAGTTGACCATTCGGAAGATGGAAAAATTTTTTAAAAAGATCACAAAGCAGAAACACTCCGTGCTATTCAACAACGTTTGCCTAAATGAAAACTTGCTGCCTAAATACACACAATATATATATATATATATATATATTAGTACTTCATGTATCCACATAAAATATTATAAGGGGATATAATTTTTTATGTATCAGTTTTCAGTATTTACTTCAACAGTGCTCGATACGTAAGTAGAGCTAGGTAGTAAGCAGTGAAAATATATATGGCAATCAAGCTACACATTTTCATTGCTTACTATATATATATATATATATATATATATATATATATATATATATTATTTCATGTATCCACAGAAAATGTTATAAGGAGATATGACCTTGGCTTAAGGAAAGAATAATCAACATATTTTATCGAGTACACCTTGCATTGAACAATTGAAGTTGAAATAGATTTGTCAATCGTACATCTTTATCTCTCTTTCTTCATTTATCTTATATATGTATATATATATATATATATATATATATATATATATATATATATGCTACCTATCCGATGCTCAGATTATTTTGTCCATTGTCTATTTTTGCTAATTAGACAATATGTACGCAGTTTCATCGTCAAAATATCAGTAAGAAGTTTAACAAATCCCATGGTACGTTCGAACAGATTTTTTTAAATAGATGGGTAATACTCCATAATATCGAATTGTATGAACGAGCACCTTGCTTTCTTTGTAATCTTAGAGAACTATGTTATGTTATCTATTATATAGGTATTAAATAAAGGTTATATCATTCGGAACAAAATACATTTTACACAGAGTTCTGGAGATGTCTAACCCTAACCCTAACCCACAGGTAATCGAAGCTGTTATAATTTGCTCCTCCTTCCTTGTGTAAAAATTATTTCGAAACTACAACAGCTCGGATGACTCGGGAGTGCGGTGAACTTCTCCAAAACATGTGTAAAGATTAGTTTGGCCCGAAATTGTCATTAAATCATAAAATGATAAAACCTTGATTTAATATTATATGAATTTATTAATAGCTCTATTGCAATGTTTTAATATTGATTATTGCGCTTCATCTTTGCTTTGGAAATTGATTCCTATTAGAATCGAACGGAAAATAGCTTTTATATTGCCACTTGTTACACACACACATACACATTATATATATATATATATATATATATATATATATATATATATATATATATATATATATATATATATAAATATAAACAATAGCAAATATTTTATATTTGTCGCTCCTCGTAAAATAAGTAGAGCACTCTAAATGGTAGTACAAACACAGCATGACGTCACTTGCTTTATAATGCATCATTCCTTCTTTAATAGAAGTAGAATGCCTGGACATCAATGGGTTGTTAAATGGGTTAAATTATCATTGTTTATCGGTTATTCAAATATTGGCCGCGCGGTTAACGACGTTGGATTAAAGTTGAAAAATACTTGTAATCCAGGGTTTCGAATCGTACGACCGGTAGTGAATAGTCATATCTCTCAGCTGATGAATCTCGATTGAAAAGGGACGAAACGTATACGTACATAGATAATAAACAATAACAAATATTTTATATGTATATATACATATATATATGTATATATATATATATATATATATATGTATATATACATATATATATATATATATATATATATATATATATATATATACATATATATATATATATGTATATATACATATATATATATATATATACATATATATATATATATATGTATATATACATATATATATATATATATATATATATATATATATATATAAAAATTCATCCACTGACAGTTGTTTAGTCGTTACACGACTCATCGGTTGGGTTAGACATATTAACCTCGAGATTCGAAACCTGGACGCCCAATCATTTCTAACCGTGACCAGTTGTTATCCATTTATCATTTCCACTTTATCTTATTTGAATTCATCATTGCTTGAAATTACCTATTTGAATGGGGCTGCTCGGTTTATTTGTTGCGGTATCAAAATAAGGCTTATACTACCCTCGAATTGAGAGTGAAAGTGGTCCGAATGCGAGGGCATGTCCTACATTATTATAGACTCGCTATTTTCAACATTAATCGGGTTCTTACGTGACCTTCGTTTAGAAGGCTTGTGCACTGAGTCGGGTGGGTTGATATATTCCCGTGCGAGATTTCTATCTAATATTATTTAGAGTGGAATAAAAGGAGACATTGATGTATATATGGCTGCTTACCGGATGCTAGATAAAAGCCTTAATCCATTAATAGTTGGTTCAGGAAATACATAATTAAAAGGAGACAAGATGGATTGGCAAAACAGGAGTTTTTATTGTGTAGCTTCTTACAGACAAATTAGCACCGGTCGGAAATACCCGGTGTCAGGCTGCAAGTTCTTATATTATTATAACATCCCCTTTTATTACGAAAAGTATGATAGAAAGAAATGAGATATGTGGTACTTATGTGTATTGTTCGTATCGTGCAGGTGGAACAATTCGTCTACCAGAACGGGTAGTGTATCGTTGCTTGCAGTTCGGGTCTGGGGGTAAACTTTCCAGTTGATGGCTGGCGAGAAAAAGGGTCTGTTGGGGGGTGGGGAGGGTGTCAACCTAAATTGGAGGCTGTGCAGCGAGTTGTCTGTTTACATTAGTTTTAAATTTCTGCATGTCAGTACCGTCAGGAAAACACGGAGCAAGGAGGGAGTTCCAGAGTCCAGCAGCACGAGGAAAGAAGCTTTTGGAGCAGAAAGCTCTTCCGCATCTGGAGACCTCCACAGTGAATGGATGGGATTTGGCAGATTGTCGGGTTGGTCTAGTGAATTTACGTCGAAGGGGCACCAGATCAGCAAGTTCATCAGAGCACAATTCCTGCTGACGTCATTTCTGTCTAAAATTATTTCATCTTTGATCTAGTAATTGTTTGGTATTTAAAAGGGCTACCTATGATTTAGTTCATGTCGTTTTCATGGTTAGAAATCTCAGTGAGTTTATTAGTAAAACTATAACAAAACTCATAGACAAAAGTTCAAAATGGTTAACAAACCTGTCTTGATAGAAAAGTCTATAATAAAAAAATACTTCTTTTCTCTAAAATTTGAAATATTTTTTTGCACAATAACAAGTCTGCATAACATAAAACGTTTTATTTGTCCTGATACAAAATCAACTTTTATGCTTACCCTTCAACTGTCATCAAATAATATTAACAGGAAATTCGGTTCAAACTTGTTTCTTTTTGTATAAAAAAAAATTTTGGGCGCCAAAACGTTCTTTATGTGTGTAATAAAATTCTAAAACAGTTCAAATATGTTTGGTGCTAGAAGAAAAACAATGATTAAAACATTGAATAAAAGTGCTGAACACTTTAAAAATAATTTTATTTCAGGACAATAAATACAATTTTTAAACAAGTAAAATTTACAATGAAATAAATTTATTTATATATTTATTTCCAAATAGTTTTGCATTTTTATAACACGAAATTAATTATTTAATCTGTTTTTAATTATTTATCGTTTTCATTTTTTTATATTATTTATCATTTGTTATTTTGTTTGTTTATTTAATTACTGTGGGCTGTCTATTATTTATGAAAGGGTTGGGAGGATCTAATAACCGTTTTTCTTTGTTTTTTGTTTTTTTGGTCTCACTCATCATTTTCAATGAATTTGTATATATATATATATATATATATATATATATATATATATATATATATATATATATATATGTAAATAACATTTAATTTTTCAACATATTTGGGGATTTTGACCCCTAGAGTAAGTGTGGTATCGTGGTGACTAATGATTTTAGCAAAGAGTAGGATGAACAGAAGATGACCAACTGTAAAATAATGATGCAGACATGTTGAGTAATAACGCATAAGACGCCACGGGGAGGCTAAGGGGTTGGGCTCACAATAATGAAGAAAAGTTGAAGACTAGATAGATCGTCAATTAGGCTAAAAGAACAACGGAAATGAATCGGTGACTTTTGAACGAGCCGAGGTGTGTGAGGTCGACGAGTTCATTTCGGAGTATGACGTCGTAAAAAAAACGACTCGGTAACCTTTAAAAGAGTCAGGTGCACGAGGCCAGAACAAGACTGCACCCGGAGCGCAAAATCAGAAATTAAAACGGCGGTTTTAAACGAAGGAAGAAGGAGCGCTTACGTAGCAGAGATCGAGTTAGGAGGATATAGAGAAAAACTTGTCGTGAGTCAGCCCCGACGAGAGGTACCCCACCACGGCCGAGCTGCCATAAACAGCTGGCGTGGGGATCGCAAGTCTTTCCTAAATTCCGGGAGCAGACTGCTACAGAACGTATTGTCGTGTTTCCATCTAGGTTGCAAGGTAAATCACTCTGCCTGGTTTTAGTGAAAATAACCTACGTTGAGTAGAGTCGAAAATCAACCGCCGTCAAGGTAAAGAGAGAGGGTTCTTCGTAAGACAAGGGAAATGATAATAATGCTAAAGGACTTTTGCTAACAAAGAAATATTTAATTATATATATGTGTATACCCAACTTACAACAGTTGGTGGTGAAGAATAAGAAACAGAGTTTCTCGAGCACGTCCTTGTCTCTATTGTTGTGTTTTGTTTGATGCTACCGGGTCCCCCGAAGGAATGGATATTGCAACACAACGACATTTTACTTCCCACACTTTTGATGGCCTTTGTGCCTTATTTGTTTAAAATTTAAATTGTATTTTCATATTTTTTTGCAATAAAATAATTAAAAGTGTAATATCTGTTCTGATACTACTGTAAGATAATGAAGAGTGGTAAAAATGAATCGTGGATGAGTCCATTGTGGGTGGGACGTCGAGAAAGAAAGAAAGCGACTTGATAACTGTTAAAAAGGAGAAGGTTCCGCAGTGCAAGCGAGACTTGAAAGGCGGCGGTTTCAGAAACGCGAAGAGCTGCTTGGTGATCGAAGTACCAGAAGTATGGGAATTTACCGATGTTTATGGCACCGATGAAGCTTTATCGGCTATCGTACCCAAGCCCGTCTTGCTGTTAGGCTTTCGTGTTCGCTGACTAAAAATGTGACCTATAAGCAAGTTGGTACTGTCAAGGAATCCCTTGACTTGTATTTCATCAAACAGACAATTGGAACTGCTTGTAGAACAATTGCTTCAGTTCATGCTCGGATAGACAATGCAGAGCAAATTGATTTCCAATCGGATGTATATATGAACGAATTTCTAGCGGAAACCAAGTCTGTGTCTTCAGCAAGCAAAAGACTTTCATGAGACAAAAGTATGTCAAAAGATTTTTTTATATGTGTGTGCGTAACCGGCGTAAACCATCCGGTGATGGGAAATAAAGAGAACCAAAGTTTATTCCATATACGTTCTGTGCTTTGTCATTATTGTTGGATCTTATCGGGGACCCTGAAATAACGGGTAATGCAACACTACGCTTCGTCTTTTCTGCCCTCATTCATTAAAAGTGAATGAGAAATTCTTCTAGACTGAGGTAATTTAAATTTTTGTCCAAATCCAGAGTGTCATTTTTGGGAGATTGTTAAAAAAAGAACTACTGTCTAATTTTGTACTGTCCTCGTGGGGAGGCAAGTAAATAAAAATAGTAAATAAAAATCAATGAAACAACGTAATGTTTATTTAGCAGCAATAACCCAACTTAACTATTCATTTTGAATTCTTGTTTTTTATTTATATTGAATAAAGTTCAGTTTCAGTATAAATCAAATCGTGTTTCTTTTATTTTTTAATTCAATTTTTTAAGTTTTCTAATGCTCTCATTCATTACCAACAGTCTGACTGTTCGACAGATCTCGCTTGCTACTTACTAGCATGACGTCACTTTTCAGTGAACAGGCCTTACTTACGATTAATTGCGTTATTGCATTATTATTTATACAATATTGTGATTGGAGAGGGGGGTCTATTATGTGTAATCGATTTGAGCCTGCTTGTACGGTTGACCAAAGTAGCTCGGTGTTTTTATTGTTACTTAAACACCATTCTGCTTATTAAGTTGACTAATGCAACTTCAGCTGCGACTTTGTTACCAGGCACTTCTGAACATAATTTTACACTCAGACTTGGTAATTGGTGGTTCACTTGTTACTGATACATCTTTTACTTGCTAAAGTGACCCGTTGAGTCACAGCATTGTAAGGCGTCTGCATCGAATCTCTAGTGTTACCAGACCTCCGATTGGAGTTTGGGGTCCTCCAAACGGGTACTGATTTCGCAATCCACCAACCAGACCTTGTCGGGGGATTGCTATATTTCCGACACTTCGTTGTAAAATAGGCATTTAATTTATATCTGTAACTGAACTCCATAATTTAGGCAGCGGGAACGCCTGTCTAAAATATAAAAGCAGTATAAGGGTGTAACCTTTATACTGCCTTTATATTTTAGACAGGCGTTCCCGCTCAATTGTTCAATGAAGATATATTAACGAAATGCTTCCTTCCTAATCGATGCATGACCATAATCTCTTGAATTATATTTTTTCTGATTCAATAATGGTGCTCTGAATGTGATAATAAATGATTCGGTAGTTATCCCGAAAGTCCGCCATTTTGATTTTTTTTAAGGTAAAAACAATTTTAGAGCAATTGGCCGCTCTCTTAATCCCGTTAAAAAAATATCTCACTCATTTCGCTTAATATTCGCCCAAATGTTTGATAAAATCGATTGTCGATATTATATATTGTATTCTTACCCGAAATAAAATTTTGATTTACTTTTTAATGTATATAAGATTGAACGTCTATGTCAAATGTTTACACTCTATTCAAAACAGCTATTCATAAAAATTAAACTATTGTTTGAACCGGACATGTGTTTGCGATTAACTTCCTTGAGAGATAATAGCCGAAAAACCCTGATAGTTAAAAATAAATAAATAAATCGGATATAATAGACTTGTGGTGACTCAGAATATAAAATAAATAAATTAATTAAAATATAAGTAAACGAATGTGTATATATATATGTATATATATTAATTTATATTTTTTCATATCACTTCACAGCTGGGCGCATGGAAAACCTCTCCTTATTATGGACATTAAAAATACTGAAAACGACAACAGTTTGTCGTCCAATATCAAAATGAAGTCTAGCTTTTATTCAGAAAACAACGAAACTGGCAGCACCGTAGTGATATTACCTATCGAACAAGGTAAGTACAGTTGTTCCTTCTTTTTATATAAGTAAAAAAAAAAAAGAAGTAAAACCACTACTTTTTCTGACCTTAACGCGCATTCTTTTCTTTCTTTTCTTTTTCATGAGAAAATTGATTTAAACGGGAGTGCCTTCTGTGACCCATAGTTAATTGATGTACTTACAAAGTGGCGGGGGTTTTCCACGAATTAGTGGACGCTAGCGCCTATATTTTGGGTTATACCAACCAAGGTGCGCCTTGTCATTATTCTGGTAACCTCGGGGCTGTCCTGAACCATCGATCCTTTTGTTTGTCGGTGATGTATGATCCGGCTCGGTTCTAGGCAGTGCAACCTCTCAGGCATTATCTCCTCCTTCGGGAGAGGAGTATTACCGGTTGCATGAGGAGCTCCTACCGAAGAATGTCGACGGGTCCGTTCTTGGCTATTTTTGTACCCTTCCGGAATGCCCATTTCAGGGGAACTGGCCCCCCCCCCCCACACCAACGTTAAGCTCACTTTATGTCTTACCTTGCTGTTGTGACAAACGGGTACAAAAAAGTATTTTCCTTGGTGTTACGTGATTTTTTCCCCGACCTTGTGTCACATCTTACCTTGTGGTAGGTAGATAAATAAATAGTGTTACGTATTTTTTATTTTTTTTATTATAAAAAAAACGTGGCGATATTCGTCCATTGTGTTAAACGTGTTTACCTTTGTGTGTGTTTTATCAGAATGTATTCTGATACAAACACTATCGTGTATATATATATATATATATATATATATATATATATAAGGCTGAAATTGGGAATAAACCCGACTCATTTTAGCGCGATTATTTTTTTTTTTTTTTTAATCTTTTAGGTTGTCTCTTAAACAATTCTCAGTAATAAATACAATTTTTATGTTATTGTAGTAATATTTAAAATTTTAGTGAAACAAACAAATCGTTCTTTTTATTGTTTCATTATTATTGTTTAAGATTTTAAACTGAATTTGAACTGGGTGACCGCCACTTCGAAGATTTTTGCCTTGCTTTTTGTCTATAATAAGATTAACTTTAGGAAAATCATCAAAATGCCGCTCGGCACTATTTCCGAACAACGAATTATTGCATAAAGCCACTACATTTACTTTTTCTGTTTTTATTTGTTTTGCATTTGACAGAAATAGTAATAATTTAATGAAAAGGTTATATTGAAGCGATTAGCTCCCAAAATGACTGCCAAATTTTATCGATTAGTTTTGACTGATTTTGCAAGCGATGAAAAGACTAATTCAACGTATTAATTTGTGATTTTTGCGGATTTCTGTCTGTTCCTAGGACTTAGGGTTAGTGATGAGGCATGTTTTGTTAAAAAAAAAAGAAAAAAAAACTCATTAATGTCTATTAAAAATGAAATTGAAATGTATTACAAATTAAACATAATATTGGCGTATCCAATATAAAAATTGTCTTTTATACGACGGATAATTTGAACGGTAAACTAATTCGCAAAGAAAATTTTTTTTTAAATTGTAAAAGAAATCAAACAACAAATGAATACGATGGATTAAGTTTGCCCTTGGATCATACAAAACTAAGGGATAAAATTTGGCGTCATTTTGGGAGCTAACTGTTTCAATATTACCATAAAAAATATCATTCGTTATTTTGAAGCCAATTCATTCTTTTCAAAATATTTTATCTTTCTTATTTACACTTTTAGCGATAGGAAATTACTTACTGATGCATTATAGTCGGATTTTTTTTTTTTTTTTTTTGCACCAAAAATATTTTGAGGAACTTTATTAAATTTGTCTCAAACAATATTACCCTTTCAGTGTTCCAAAAATTTTATTTTTATTTTTCCGGACAACAAAAGAAATTTGAACATAATGCATCAGTAAGGAATCAAGTATCATTAAAATGTAAACACAACACATTAACATGTAAACATAACACATTAAAATGTAAACACAACACATTAACATGTAAACATAACACACCCACCATGTTGAAAATGATGAATTTTTTTTTTTTAAATCACTGGCAGTACAAATGTTTTGGAATAGTGTGGATTGGCATATTTTTAGAATTCCCCTAAAGTTGATATTAACTCCCCGTGTAGTATCTGTTCTGTATTCAATCAGACCTGTAGGAAGCCCTCTAGAGTGAAACAAATAGTTTTGTTCCCGATCCAATGTGCCCCTTTTTGGGGGAACTAGATTTTCTCCACATTAAAAACCGATCTCATGTTTACTTAATTTGTTTTTCCCAAATGTAAGTATTCAAAATGATAGCGATTTACGGATCCTTTTTCAAAAAAACGAAAAAAAAATGGAAATTTTAAAATAAAAACTGTTTTTACTAAAACTTGTTATTTTTCTACATCAAAAAAAAATTAGTTACTGAGGATTGTTATCTGAAGAAACAATTTTATTCTTTGTCGTTTCTTTTAAACAAAACTGTAGATGATTGCTGTTACAACGTTTTATTATTGTTATTATTTGTTAAGATTTCTAATCGCTAAAAACAAACAAAAACAAAAAACAGGGCAGTTTTCATTCCGAAACGCGGCTTCATTCATTTAGTATTTTAGTTAGCCATGGATTGAAGCAAAACCAACCTCGTAAGTGTAGAGGTCCTCAGATACCGGAAAAATTTCTCCTAATTGTTTGTTTCCTCTGACAACTTATCTTTAGAATTCCCTCCCTGTCTCCCCGACTGTACTAACACGCAGAAATTTAAATGTAATGTGAACAAACATCTTGCGTAGGATGCCCCTTATAAAGTCCTTTACAATAGTAGTTCCGTACGTCTTGGTGGCAATGCGCCTTGTTTGGGGTGAATAAAAATGTAATTAAAAAAAAAAAGACTAAAATTTCTCTTTAAAAAAAATAGCCTAAGACTTATATTTTTGCCTCCATGGAAAAATAAAATTGAGATTATTTATTTATTTATTTATTTTATTTATTTTTTTTATTTTTTACGTCAACGTCATAAGATACTTTTTATTGGTACGACTTATTATTTATTTACATTGGTAACCTTTCTTTTTACGGTCGACTTGTTTTGTCCGCGTGACGATTAAACTTACTGTTTTTTTAATGTTTTTTTTTAAATTTTTAACTAAAACATATTTACTTTTTTGTTATAAGTAAAAATAAGTTAGGGGGGGCAATGAAGCGGTTGTGGAAATATATTTCACTATAACTAATAAGCGACGACCATACATTAGGCCAGTATCTAGCGTGATTGATGTGTAATCGCCCTAAAGAAACAGAATCTCATTTATGTTTTCCTAGAATAGAATTTTACGAAAAAAGCGCATTTAGACGAAAACCAAGGCATAATCTCATTTTGACATTACAAAAATTGATTTTAAAAAGTAAAATTTAGAAAAGGATTTTCCATACAATGCTTTCCTTATACGATACTCACGGGGGCGGTTAATATTATTTTAACTAAATACATTCGTCTCTTTTTGTATGTGTGTTTGTCTGTCTTTCTTTATTGCTTTGTCTGTGGGTCTTTTCCCCTCTTTCTTTGCTTCTCTCTCCGAAGATTTTACATTCATTCATATAAGACGAAAGCTAAATCTCCGGAGTATTTATCCATCCAGTTGTAATCGATATAACCTTAATTATTCTTAACCAATAATTACTTAACCAATAATTACTCTCTGGTTAACTGACCATTTACACGGGGCCATTAAATCAACTTTTAGATAATCCATTGTACATCTCATTTGCATAAAAAAATGTAAAACCTGTTTTAATTTTATTGTATCATTTTGTTCTGTAAAATAAAAAGGTTTACGCATATAAGAAAGTATTGGAATTTATACAATACTCAGAGATTGGTCATTAGTTGCCTCTCTCTTCCTCATAAAGGTCTCGTGGATTGGTCAAAAGGTCACCGCTCCTTTGAAAGGTCACGTGAGCCAGCCTATATAAACTAGCACACCACTTTCTACAATACGACGCATGCCCTGAAAAGGCAGCAAAAGGCATTATTTCTCCAGCGGAAAATGTCGAAATCAAGCATGCAAAACTGTCACTCGAACCTTTCTTTCTATTCGCCCCAATTAAGGCATATTAGCACTGAGACGTAAAGGGCTACTATGATAGGTCATATTTAAAGGGGACTACCTAAGTGAAGAGTTGGACAACAAGATGTTTGTTTACATTACATTTAAAATGTTCCATGTCGGTACGGTCGGAAACGGAGCGCATGGAGGGAATTCCAAAAGCAAGCGGTCCAAGGAAAGAAGCTATTTAGATTAGAAAGTTGGAGCTTGGTAGACAGTGCGGGACCTATTAAGTTAGCAACTATTTTTGCACCCTGTCTAATAGGGAGGGGCTAGTGGTTGGTGCACCAAACCATATGTTCTAACAATATTCTGTGTATGGGCGAATGGTAGCTTTATAGAGATGTATGATACTGGCATGTGTGAGAAGTTCTTGCCACTATCCGGAATGTATTTATTCCAATTCATGTTGTCTGAGGAGTTTGAACGTTTGACTATTGGGAAGGGTGCTATTGGTCATGACAATCGGTGGTGGGAAAGGTTTCTTATTGTTAAAGGAAAGAAACTTTATGTTGGTAGCATTGAATGTGGCTATTTTTCGCCTCATTCTAATACAGACTGAGATATTCTCTAAGGATTGAACCATTTCTTTGAATGTGTGTGCACGTCAAGGATAAAGCGTGGTGTCATCAGCAAATATATTCATCTCATGCGCGATTGCATAAGGGAGATCGTTTCTGAAGATCGGTAATAATTAATGGCCAAGTCACGACCCATGTAGCACACCCGCATCGATAACGACCTGGACTTTCTTTTAGTTAAGAAAGATCTGATTATATTAAATACTCGTCCAATAATACCGTACAAGTTTATTTTCCTGAGAAGACTTTGTCAAAGGTCCAGCACTACTGCCCCACTCCTCCCTTTCACGAAAGCACGTATCCGCAAACCCTCATTTTATGGTTTTTACATTTGTTCAACCCAAAACACTGAGATGTAGGGGCTACTGTGAATTAGAGGGCAGATATATGAGGGCATCCTAATTGGGGAGTTGTGTAGCGAGACGCTTATTCACATTGCATTTAAACCTTTTCATATTGGAACAGTCGGGGAAACAGGAGGCAAGAAGGGAATTCCAAAAACAATATGTTCGATAAAGAAGTTATTAAAGTATAAAGCTTTCTGGCATCTGTAAACCTTTACAGAGAAGGAGTGTGACGTTGCTGGTTGTCGGGTGCATTCTGCATATTTACTCTTTTCTGTTGTATATTATTCTCATCATTTACTCAATTCAAATTGTTAAACTAACATACACGGTTGTTATTTCCTCTCTTCAAAAGCTGCCGCTCCCAATTCATCGTTCAGCACTTATCTTCGAATATAATTCATATTTTCTCACTTGCGAGAAATTACTTTTTTTTCGTGGATGAAACTTCTATAACCGTAACTTTATGAGTTAAAAAAAAAAAAAATTGACGAATTCTACATATTGCTTTAATTTAAGATGTAAAATATCAACAATACAGATGTTTTTTTTTGGGGGGGGGGCAGCGGGAATAGTTCTCTAAAGGTTTTATTAATTTTCTTGAATCCTCCTGCTAAACCATCAAATTGTCAGATCATACTTGTTTTTAACATACCCGTTAAATGGGTGACCTGTTTGCTGTGTTGATTCGATGCAGATTGGTCCCTCATTTTGCCCATTTTAATCTACATTCAGTTGCTTAATATTATTTATTGTAAATAACTTTGTGGAAAGGCAAAGGTAAGAAACGATACTCCAATCCTTCCATTTACAAACCAGGAAATAAAAAATAGTCGGGGTGGGGGGGGGGGGGGGCTAAGTTACATTAATATCGTAAACGGCTCCTCTCATGTAAACATTAAACATTTACGATGTTTGTCAAAATTTCATTTTTATCATTTGAAAATTTGGTCCTTATTCTATAATATGTGGTCATATTTTCAGTAATAAAAAATATAGACAAAAAGGGGGCGGGGTCGACGTCATAAGCACCAGCACAAAAATGCGATTATTTTCGTGGTTTGTGTCCAATGAATACATTAAAAATGACTCTGTATATAATTAGTTATCTGTTTGTCTGAATACATGCAAAACTGCCCAAATATCGACACACCGTTGTTAACAGTAAACTTGCTAGGGTTATGTTAAATTACTGATCCATACGATGGAGCTAAAATATGGCTTAAATACTATTCGAAAAACACTAACTCATCAGCCAGGTATTCAATTGCTTCCCACTGCAGTAATGTGTGGCACAAGGTCGGAAAGTTGGGGAAGAGTCAAGCCAGCGCCCCTAAAGAAGGAGCACTCTGGCCTAGCAAAAATAGCCTGGACAGCCCCGTCGGCATTCCCCGACCAAGGCGGCTCAGGCAGTAAGCGATAAACTTACTCCACCCAAAGAAGGGAGGCAAGGCCTGGGAGGGTGAACCCCAGGACAGTATACCTCAGCCCGGCAGATAAAAGGCCACCGAAATGGCCCAGTTCCTGCCGGACTGATTGTCGAGAACGAATCCTCGACTGGTATTACCCCATCCCGACGTCCTCAATCAACCGAAGTTAATGAGAGACTGAACAGGATGGGGCGGATCCAGCCATTGTATTGCTCTGCATGTTTTCAAGCCTGCTCCTATAACTGTCATGTCATTCGTTTTTAATTTGATTTCATCATTTTGTTGTGTATACACAATAGTTTTAAGCAAATTAGAAAGTAACTAACGGAACTTCTACAGTTGTAGCCTTCATATGTTGTAGATTGCTGGCGTGCTTATGGGGGATCTATCTCCAAAATCCTTGTAGGAGTTTGTGACATGCATCCATTCTTTGTACGTCCGACGCAGACACGAACACAAACCCTACAATATTATTGTACTATCTTTGGACAGAACAGATATTACCCTTTGATCCTAGCCCGACAGTCAAGAAGGTGTATTTTAGTTAGTTCCACGTTCAACACAACAGCGTTATCAGATGGAATTAAAAAAAAACAACTTTTTTGCATTGCATCTTCGGCGATCGGGCGATCCCATCTTTAAAAAAATGGTGAAAGGGTGATAACGTACGTATGTACGAACATGCCTTAGCGTATTATAATTAGAAAGTAATTGAACACCAGGATAAATAGATTTCAATGGAATGTAGTCCGAAGAACTTGCTAATATTTTGCCCTCTCAACGTAAACAACCCGATAATCAGACAATCCTCCCCCCCCCCTTCATCGGTCCCTTCATCGGTCCCCAGATATCGGGAGGCTTTCTACTCTAATAGTTTCTTTCCTCGAACTATTAGCCTTTGGAATTTCCTTCCTGCTGCCTGTTTTCCTAACTGTATCGACATGCAGAAATTTAAATGTAATGTGAACAAACATCTCGCTTCACAACTCCCCACTTAGAATGCCCCTATAAACATGGCGTCTAATTCGCAGTAGCCTCTTACGTCTCAGTGGAAATGAGCCTTGTTTGAAGTGAATAAAAAAAATAATTTAAATAATAAAGTTTAGTAATTGTTTTTTAATTGTTCTGTTGTAAAAATTGTTATTTCGAACGAAATTTTAATTTATACTAAAGCTTTCCTCATAATTTGGCCGTTTGTTTTATAATTGTGGTTTTAGTTTAAAAAAATTAATAACATTATTAATGGAGTTCATCAAAACGATAATTACAATCAGAAAGTTTAAAGAACTAAAACTACAGAAGCTTTCGTTGTTTATCGCTATACTATTATACTAAAGCTGAGTCAATCAACGTTTGTTTACCTAAGACCTTTGTCCTATATATTTTAATCACACAAAAACATGCCAAAAAAATCCGCAGAATCAGGATTGAGTTTTGTTAAACATAACCTTTCTCTTATCATCCTCCCAGGCATTAACTCTTCCTTCGAGAAGAGCTCGGTTCATTGCCTGTCGCCTAAAGCGCCCCTACCGGGGAATACTAAAATGTTCATTCCCAGTTATGTTTGTATTCTTCCAGAGTGTGCCCTGGGAACGCTGGTTTCCCCACATTAAACTGACCTTGTGTCACATCTTGCCGTCGTGAGAGGCACCTAAATAAAGGGTTGGAGGGGGGGGGCTCTTCTTTTCATACCAGCCGGGGAACCATTCGCATAATGTGATTCTAGGGTCTGGTTTTTGCCTGACTTAAATATTGTATTTACAGGGCGTAAGACACAAGGAGATTAGACACAAGGTCAGGTGTGGGTTTTGATGAAAGTATTTTTGTGGAACAAACTAGATTCGAACCCAGCACACCCAGGTCCTCGGTTCGCGTCGTTAACCACTTGCATCAGTTCAGTCTAAGGAGGCCATCCTCCATACATTACCTCCTCCTTCGAGATGGAATAAAATGCCGACGGGTTTGTTCACAGTTATGTTTGTACCCTTTCAGATTATCATCAGTTTTTGGGGGTGACCTTTACTAGACCGTTTTCCCCTCCACGCAACGACTTTTTTTCAGATTCAAACAATTTAACCCAAGCTTCATGGGTGACCCAACTGGTCACATTTTTTTCTAGTTTTTATACAAATACGTATTTACTTTTTGATTGTATGTTTTTTAATTCGTTCTTTTATTCACATAAACGCATTCATCATGGCAATGACCTTTTTAAAAAATGTCCGTTACAATTTTTACTATGCATACTCGAGGCTTTGTCTGTCGGTTGCGTAGATTGAATGGATGCATCTTATTTTTACAAACGTCCGAATACATTTAAAATGTCATTTAATAATAATTTTAACCTTTCTCATTTATTTTTAATTAAATTATTTTGAAGTTTATTTTATGATCATTTTATTTTTCTCATTTATAAAAGTTTATAATTTGTAAAATTAGAGAAACCCTGAAAATTATTTTTTCGAAGCAACGACAGATCGATTTACGAATCAAAAGTCGAAATAATGAGGGTTTTATTGCCGTAGTCCAATAGAGTAGAAACATGGCTGACACCCATGCTATCTTAGTTTAAGGAAGATTTTAAAATTCAAATGGATACAAAAAATATTTGGGTTGTTTTTTTGTTTTTTTTTGTAGAAATGCTTTGAGATTATAAAAAATTAGAATTAGTAAACCCACCCTTCGAAATGTTAAACAAAAAATAAAGCGTTTTTATTACAATCGTGTAATTGTAAAGAATCGCGAAAAAACCTCAAAATGTTCATAATCTTTGTATATAAAACTGAACAGTTCGGTGCTAAATCTTTAATAAACAAAGTATTTTTTAATTTGAAAATTAGATTTAAGAGGAAGGGGCGTCGCTGTATACCTTGGCAAACAAGCACACAAAGTTTGAATTTTATAAAAAAAGAAAATGCAAATGAAAAGAACGGAATGAGTCAAAAATGGAAACTGAATGAAGTGAATAACTGAAACGGAACATTGTCCGCCCTCGTCTAGCTGCTGCAAAACTCCAAACCTTTGAACCTTGCACCATACGAGGGCAACTTGAACTTCGGGCCGATATAACTATGAGTTTCGACTAAGAAACACTAACGAAAAAAAACTTAATATGAATGTTTATTTAAAGTATTTTATTTGTTTAAACACAATTGGAGAATAAAACACGAAATATAATAACAATAGAAGAGAACAGGTGGTTCTGACCGTCTTCATAAAGGTCACGCTTACATCACCATATACTAGAGGATGAAGAAACGCCACCGTGCCTCCCCATGCCAAGAGAGATTTACGGAAAAGCATATATTGCAGGGCTGTAGATTTTGACTGAGCCCAAAACAGACATTACTAAAATAACAATTTGAAAGAACTTTCCAACAAAATGTTTCTTTTTACCCTTGGACCATGTTTTTGTAATAGAAAATGTATTTCGATTCATTTTTTTTCACATGATACTTATTCCGGCTTTATTTTTCATTAATCACCTTCACATCTTCAACTGCTTTAATTTTTTTTATAAAAAGAATTCTACATTTTTTATAATTACCGATTTAACACAAACAATTACATATGTTTAAAAAAATATTAACCTATTTGTTTGTTAAAATTATTTATATATCACAGTAGTAACTACAACAAATTTCTTTATCACATTATCCTATACTGTTGTCTACATGTAATTATTTAGCAGCCTTTTTGGTATTATTAGTGTACATTATTCTTATCTCTTTAACTAATGTTTGCATAAATACTTTCAATGTGTCTTAAAACACATCCAGTACTAATTATTTAAAACTAAAAATCGATATTAAATTAACTCACAATAGAGCTAAACACACATAAAATTTAAGCAATCTTTTAAACGCACTGACATTTCCAACCTACATTTTATACAATCGGCTGTTACAAATTACGGTGACAAGAGAGAAACATGGAGAGGACGAGATATATGAGATGCATAGATGCTTGAAAACCGTTATCTCATTAATACTTATGTATTTCCTTCTGCTGTATATAATTAAGTGCTACCTTACATGTTCGTATAATTCTTTTAAATTTGTCTTCGACAAACTGCTTACGTAAGAATAAATGTGTATATATGTAAATAAAACCCGTTTCTAGCCCGATTGTCCCTTTTATCCTTCTTCCGACCTCGTGTGTTATCGCCGATAACACAACATACGAAATGGAAACCACCTGTTCGAAAATAATACATCCGAACACGTGCGCCACTAAAACGTATTCGTTAGTCTGTTATATTACTTGGTAGAGCAAACATTTCTTCTATTATGAATTGACTGTATTTACCCGCTGTTGCCCGGGTGGAGACACATTATCGGATGAAACAGTAAGAAACTAATAATTCAAAATATAATCATGTTTACAATTGATTGAAATAAGTTCCACACGTTCATTTTAGTTTCCCTTATGTTATTATTTTATTTCAATAAATATTCGATTTATATATATATATATATATATATATATATATATATTAATTGATCAAGTTCAAATGTGTTGATAAAATGAACATAAAACCAACTTTTTCAAGAGTACTCAATACCAAGTAGAGCATTTATAAAATTACATAAACAATAGTATAGCCTTACGTCAATCAACCAACGTTTCAATGTTGTCAAAGACAGTTAAAATTAAAAAACTAAAAAAAAACTCTGCCTTTGACAAGATGCGGTAATACGCATTGAAACGGTGGTTGATTGACGTAAGGCTATAATATTGTTTATGTAATTTTATATACATATACATATTTATATATATATATATAATGCAATGCCTGTGTGTGTGTGTGTGTTCCCTATAGAATAAAATGTTAGAGAATGTTCATAAAAACTGAAGTATATTCAGATGTAAAATTTACCGGGGTAGACAATAGAAGTGATCCTGAATTTCTAAGGGAACTCTTGGGGTAGAACCCGCTTAAAACTCTAAAACATCCGATTTTAATTAAATTTCAACCGTATGTATAAGACACTAATTCAGAGTTTTCTAAAATTTCCGCTTCTTCTGACTACATTAGAGGATGAAATGGGGACAGTCCAAAAATAAACAAGTAATATGGTGTTATGAGCATAATGAAAAAAGGGTAATGTTCCTCATGCAATCCCGAGCAACGTCGGATATGCCTGCTAGTAAAATAGAATTCAATGTGTATATATTAAAGTTATGGTAAGTAAGGTAAGAAACACACAAACGAGATCGTGTCTGATAGTTTTATTAATGCATGATAATGTGCACCAGGTCATGGTTGACAGAATGAGAACAATCTACCCCTCGTAGATTCAATAAAGGGTTCAGTTTGAAATTCCATATAGGTTCCTGAGTAAAGTTCAACTATTATGTTCCTACGTTCGTAAAGATGCACCTGAAGAAGGTCGGTGTTTTACATCGGCTGAAACGTTGTGGAAATAACATCCAAGATGAGAATTGTAGTTGAAAGTATCAATCCTCACCTAAAAAATCCTTAACCATGAGTTTATTTAACCATGAGTTTATTTAACCATTTCTTTTAAATTCACGCTTTGATATAACGCGTTATTTATTTATTTATTTATTTATTTGATCCGATATTTAAATAAAATGCGAATGTCAGTTGTGCTATCTCCGAAAACAGAACATACAAAATGTCGACCACCTGTTCGAGAAAAATACACGTGAACACGTGCGTCATTAAAAACGTAAAGCTAGAATATAAAGTATTCGTTAGTCTTTCACGGTACTTTATACACCAGACATTTCTTTTATGTACTGCTTATATTTACCCGGCGTTGCTCCGGTGGGACATATTATCGGGTGTAGGGGTCATAGAAAAATAATTCAAAATGTAGTCCGGCTTACAATGTTTTCAAATAAGAGTTTTAAACATTTAGTTCAGTTTCTTTGTTTATATTTTTATTTCCATAAATATTCGATTAATAGTCATATTTAATAAAGTTATTTATAGGTAAGAAACACACAAATGAGAGTGTCTGATAGTTTTATTAATGCAGAGATTATTTTCACCGTGTTATGGCTGACGGAATGAGAATAATCTACCCCCGTGGATTAAATCAATGGCTCGGTTCGAAATTTCATATAGGTTCCTGGGTTCAACTAGAAGCCTCCAAAATTCGACTATTGGGTTCCCAAGTTCAAAAAGATGCGCCTGAAGAAGGTCGGCGGTCGCATCGGCCCAACGTTTACGGATATATAAACAAAGATGAAAATAGTAGTTAAAAAAATCCGAACCATAAGTTTATTTAATCATCTCTTTGAAAATTACGCTTTTAGATAATGTGTTTTATGAATATATAATTAAAACAATACTCATCCAAGAACGGGTAAAATTAATTCCCCGGGCAGACCAGTTTTGTACCACTTGTATGTCCCATTATGAAGATTAAAATCAAAATATAATGATACTAAACCTTATATCTAGAATCCTTCCACTTTTTATCAAAATCCATTACATTATTTTAATTTTAGAAAACGTCTCAAATTTAAGAGGTCTAAAGAAGAATTTGAAATTCAGAGAATCTTGCTTAATTGGTGTTAATTGATGAATATGGATTAAAATTAATGCAAATTTGATATATTTAAAATTTTTAATGGCAGGTTGTGGCCATATTATGTCCCCTAAAAACCCTTTAAGAAAAGACACTAAAATGTGCGGAGTATTTATTAATTGATGGCTAATACCTATTAAAATTTTACAAAAATCGAAGATGTCTAAATTTTCATAAAATTAGTTTAACTAAATATAGCCCACATTACTCACGATTCAGTCTAGCAGTTGTGTTCAAAAATTCATAATTATCGGTTAATTAGTTTAGGAGTGAATCCTATACATATATCTAACTTTATAAAAATAGATTTATTGAGTTGATGAGGTATTTAAATAAACTGTAAAAATTAGTTGAGTCTGTTTTTTTTTTCATTTCAGATGAAGATGATGAAGACAACAGTAAGATGTGTTGCTTTTCCGGTTGTCTCGTGGGAATCTTGGCCGGTTTTCTTTTCATATTTGTCGTCCCGTTAGGTTAGTACCAAACAAATCAGCTTCGTTTTGTTCTTAACGTTGTCATAACACAAACAAAAATAACAGCATTTTCATTACAATTCATCGACAACCCCTGAAACCGCTCGACGTACTGTGCTCGCCATCGTCTTCAAAAAGATGTGACACAAGCGCGGAAGGTGGGAATTGAAGGCCAATGCATAAAAGCTGGTGCACTCTGGCTCACAAAAAAATGCCTAAGCAGTCTCATCGGCATTCCCCGGTAGGCGCGCCTTAGGCGATTAGCAATAAACTAATCCCCTCCTAAAAAGCAAGAAGGTAAAGTTTTGGAGGGTGGATTTTTAGGACTAAACAGAAGCATACCTCAGCCCGACAGAAGAAAGGCTACCGCAGTCATAATGGTACACACTCTGCGGGGCGGATTGTTGAGAACGTATCTTCAACCGGTATGCTTGGCATCTGAAAGGAGACTGCCTTCTTTTTTTCGTTATTTGATCCAAAAGTGCCTCAGCACTCGGAGAAAATTTGCCAAAGGTTCTCCCATTTACAGAATATTGTATCTTAAATACCAATGTCTTTCAAACCATTTAGGCGCAGGGTTTTTGTTTTTTTTACTGTAGTTGGAAAGATATGCTGTACTAAATACTTTATTAGCAGAGTTACCCAGTGTTGCCCGGGTTGGAGATGCAATATTCTAGTAAGAACTAAAAAGATCTCATTTCTACTAAATTTTATACATATATATACATATATATATATATATATATATATATATATATATATATATATATTATATCCAGTAGTTCGTGAATCGGTGAATACATTTATTTTCATGGCTGGTTTCACCCACCTCTCTTCTCCCGTCAAAATATATGAATTATAACTCCATAGAATCCCTTGTATGTCTATTATTTATGTTCTAAATTTCAGAACAAGTTTTTAAATCGATGTTTACATTAATTGGTAGTAGAATACCAATTAATGTATAGATCGATTTGTCCCCTTCGTATAAAATTCAAATTCGATGTATAGTCCATATTACTCACTGCTACGCCCAAAAAGATATGTTAAGAATTTAAATTTTTTTAATATTTCTTTTCCCACGTCAACGACAAGACATGGATGAATCCTATTTTAGTCACCCGAATTACTGTCCTGCTTCTTTTTTTTTTCAGAATTAATACGCTAATACTTATATTTTTAAATTATTATTTTATATTTCCCTCTGGCAACGCCGGTACACTGGTCGGTTTAGTATAATTATAAAGCCTCTTAAAGTAAAATTAAAGTTGAGCACTGTTAGGAAATATTTAAAAATAGACATTCACTTAGATACAAAGCAAGACTCCGAGAAAGGTCATCGAGTCCTCTAGTCTGTATTACGCTAAGAATGAGGGGATAAATGTTACATTACTGGAACAAATCAATCAAGCATTACAAAAATCGGCAACATTTTAAAATCAGGATAAAATAGATTCAAGCAATGAACAGGAATTGAACTCACAGCCTTGAGATTATTAGATTAGTACGCCCTCTTCCCCTTCCCCTCCATCCATACTACCACGTCTCCCTATATTCCCCCTTCATTGTCACATGTTACGTTATCTTCAGATTGGATAGACAGACATCTTGTAATTATATTTATTGATCTATTATTTTTCTAGTTTTTATTTCAAACCAAACTGATGTTGACGGTTACGTTCGCTTTTAGTGTTTGGTGCTTACTTTTGGTGGTAAAAAATGTTCACTAGTGAAGCTTTTTTGAAAATACCTTTAATTTTATTATCAAGAGAATGTATGTTTTGAAATGGGCAGAAACAATTGCTTGAATTAAAATGTTTTTAAACAAATTCGGAACATTTACTAATAAAGAGAAAGTAGATAAGTGATGATAATAAACATTGGATAGAATCCAGTATTGATTAAATCATCAATTGTTAAAACAAGGGTAATATAAAAAAACGTCAGTAAATGTTACTGTAATACAAACATTTTAAAATATCAATAAAATTTAAAACAAACAATTTAAAAAGTTAAAAATATGCATCATCATTGAAGAAGTATTTTTTATATAACTTTTGTTTGGACGATTGATGATTCAATAAATATTGCATTTTATCCAATTTTTATTCTCATCACTTATCTGCTTATACTATTGCTTTATTTCGTATATCGAGCTTTGACTATTCAAGATAGGGTGTAATTTAGAGACATAATCTGTATCTTCATTTTCTTATTTCACATATATATATATTAGTAGAGAATGGTAGTTTGCTTGAAGCATTGCTGGGTATAGTAGTAGTAGTAGTATGTTTTTTAAAGGCTGTGGGCAATGCAAATTCCGGGTAAGATGCAAGTTGTAAGGAACAAAAACAATAAATCGAATATGAAATATGACTTACTATTTATTTTTCCTAAAATCTTAAATAACAGCAAGAGTGTTATTAGCTGTTTGTGTGATGTCCGGATGATTAAAAAAAATCATTATTTAATATTTCGAGAAAAGAAACTTCCCTTTGTCAAAAATAATCAATACCAGAAGAATTCTCCGACTATGTGGAGAATCTGACAAAATAAAATGGCTGCCAAAGCATATATATATACATAGATATAAGCATTTTTTTAAAGAAAAATTGACTGGTGTACACAATTGTCGAGGTAAGAGTAATATATTTCTTAAATATACATATTGGAGTTTATCATACCAACGGTTTCACGCCGATAAAAGTAATTTTTCAATGACACACCAATTTGCAGTTCAACAAGTCTAAGGTGATAATATGTCATTGAAAAATAACCTTTATCGACTCAAAACCGTTGGCATGACAAAAATACAATATGTAAATATCTTATTAAATGAAATCAGTACTTTTTAAATTAGTCATGACCATTGGTTTCACGCTTTGAGAACGATTCTTCAAATGACTTTGACACGCTTTCGGATGTTATTCTTTGTGTTACTTCCAGTTTTATATAACCTTTCCCTAGTGAATTAAGTTTGCTATTTCCTGAATTTCTAAATTTAAAGTCATGTGTTGCAACTGCGTTTCATCCTCTTTTTTTTCTTTTTTTCTCCCACAGGTTTTCTGTTTGTTGTCTATGGCAAAGAACATGATTCTCTGTTGTATCTTGTCGTTGGAATTTTCTTCTTGACTTTACCCGTCATAGTTTTCGTGATCTTCGCAATAGTCGTTCAGATCCGGAAGGAAATCCGGTCAGCAAAAGAGTCGCAGAATCCCGAATCCCTCAAACAGAACAACCAATCGCCACCATCCTGAGAATCACGTGACTTTGTGTGGAAGAACGCAGTTATCGCGGAATCATTGCTTCACCATTCAACTCATTTCCTTAGATCTCATCACACAATGTAAATAATTCAGTCGACAACCGCAACAGATATTCAGATACTCATAATAATTGAGTATTCATCTCAAGAACCGATGCAGCTAAAAAAAACGACCCAAGATGTGGACTATTTAATAAATTAATAAAAACGAGAACGTTATTTAAACTGAAACGAAGATATATCTTACATTTTTTTAGTACTAACTTATAAAAACGAAGGCTGAAAGTTTGTGTACGAATAAAAACAAGTCCATGTTCGAAATACTAACAACGGCTGGTAAGCCAATGTCTTTTTTGTCTCGAGTTATAAATGGTTGCGAATCAAGTTGAACTCGATCTTAATTGAAATATTAGGTTGGTAAGAAAATAATGTCGAGGTTTTTTTCCTCTCATTTCAGCTTCTTATAAACCAGCTTACAAAATCAGCCAAATATTCCGATTAATAAGGTTAATAAAATAATGTTCTTTGTGTGTTAATCTCTTGTATATTAAACTTAATCTCAGTAATCGAACTGTTTGATTTCTGGTCGATAACTTTAAATGCTTACGAATCAGCTTAACGTTATTAATCAATATATTAGGCTGGTACGATAATACTGTCGCTTTTGTACCATTAACTTCAACTGTTTATAAATAAATTTAAACGCAACCAAAATTGATCGAAATATTAGGTTGATGAGGCAATAATATCGTTTTATGATATCTAACATCAAATGCTTAGGAATGATCTTAAACCCAGGCATGTTAGTGTTTCTAATGCTAGGAATCTCAAATCACGTGACCACGAGGCGGTCACCATTGGTTGATTTAGCCACGTGCTTACTGATATAAAAGGTATGACTCACAAGCTTACTTCCTCTTTCCTGCCCTTTTGGCATGGTCGCTTGCGACAATATGTTTGCCAAAATAACTTTTGTTCGCCTTATTTTGTTTAGTCACCAAAGCGATTACAATCATTTGTCCATTCTTCCTGTTTTGTTCAGAGTATCTACGGGACATGTAATCATCTACTCACCACCAGACCAGTTCTGTCACTATTAATATACTTCCCATAAAGTATAATGTGGCACAAGGCCGGAAGGTTGGAAGAGAAAAGACCAGCGCTCCAACATAAGAACTAGGATTGCCTCTAAAAATAACTTGAGCAAGCCCGTCAGCATTGCCCGGTTCGGGCGCCTCAGACAGTTAGCGATTAACTAACTTTTCCCAAAAGAGGGCAAAGAAAGGCCAAGGAGGATGGAGCAAGACATATCCAACAGTCCAACAGATAAAAGTCCACCGAACTAGCCAGTCTCTGTCGGACTGATTGTCGAGAACGTATTATCCACTGGTATTTAGGAGGAAGAATTATCAGGCGACTTTCGCCACAAAAATAATTTTCTTTCACCGAAGTGGAGTCCGTCCTTTCTGCCACGTGCCTTTTGAGACACGATGCAACCATACGTTCGTACCAGTTATCTTCGACATGCTGCTACACATATCAGTGAGTCCGCCTTTTCACATCTCCACGTCTAGGGAAGTTTCGACATGCTGTATATTTTGTGTATTACTTGTGAGCGCAAATAAATCCAGTTATATTTTTATAAGTATGGTTTTTGTTCTTATTTTGTTTATCTCTTTTGTTTGTGTGAAAGAATTAAGAGATTGAAAACACTTATTAGCATATTAATGGAGATATTAGGCTGGTAAGAAAATAGTGTCGGTGTTGTACCATTACGCTCAACTACGCATCGATAAGTTTAAACGCAACCGGAGGATTGATTGGAATATTAGATTTGTAAGACTATTATATCTTTGACTGATCTCAAACTTTCAAATTCTTACGAATCAGCTAAAACTCAACCAGAGTAATCGAGTTATGCTAGTAAGAAATTAATGTTAACTAGCATAATAATAATAATAAAAAATAATTTAAAAAATTATAATTATTATTAGTGGGACCCGTGTAAATTACACGAAATGTTGTTTTCAATACTAATTATCTTGTTCTTAACCTATACATGTTTGAATAAAATATAAGATTTGACTTGTATATTTATTTTAAAAATGACCAATGCATGAAACAATTTACAAAACTTTTTTATATACAATATTTCTAGTGAAGGTAGTTCCTCTTCTCTGGCTATGAGTAGAATTATTCTGACGACACATTTTCACTCTTACTGTTCATAGATCTTGCTCTTGAGAAGGCTTCATAAAGTTGTCCATGAGTAAAGCAAGGTTGTGGTAGGTAGATCCCAACCTTATCGAAGTCTGTCCTTGAGCTTTATTAATGGTTATTGAATATGATAGGCACAAAATAACACACATGTTATCGTATTAATGTGTCAATGTTGAAAATAAATCTAAGGTTGGTTGCGATCGAAGTATAAACCAGTCAGGCCGACGTCAAAATCCTACGTCGCTAACCGTTGCGCCAAAGAGAAATACTTGAAATATTACGAAAATAAGATGACTTGAATGCTTTTCCAAATCTGGGTGCGGCACGCATGCGCAGAGCTTTTGATGTAAGCTGGGAGCGGGAATACTGGTTAGATAGGTGCTGAGCTATGGCGCTGGTAGGGAATAAATGCATTGTTAACCTCATCGATAAAGTTGTAGTAGTTAACCCAACGTATATATTTTTTTCGTTGTCTGAGACAGTCGACCAATGAACATTTGAATTCATATACAAGGTTCATCCTATCGAAACTCTGGTCGAGGGGGTAAATTATTGGTAATAATGAGGTTAGCGGTTTTTAATTGACTGTAGTAAATGATGAGTTTTATTTTTTTTATTTGGGTCGGTAGGGAGTAAGTTTTTATTAATACTATTTTTAATACCTGTTCATCAATTTTATAATTATGATGAAACTGGTTTCGGAAGAATAATTTTATAGATGTGTTAAGTGGAGGATTTGATTTATTAATATTGTTGTGGGGATTATTTTTAAACTGTCTAATTTGTTGGTCAATTATAATTAGGGAAGCCATCATTTATTAGAGTTTGTTTAATATTGTTGAGTTTATGTTTGAAGATAGTTGGGAAGGGGGGAAAGTTAAGTGAGCGTAAAGTTTTATTAGTAGTTTTTTATATGTGGATGTGTAAAATTGATTGTGGTTCGTGTCTATAAGAACATCTAAAAAACAGATTTCGTTGTTAATGTTTAATTCATACGTGAAATTGAGAACGGAGTTATTTGGGAAGGTAGTTTGTAATTTAAAATTCTATTTTTGTCACAAGTAGGTATTAAGATATCGTCTACGTATCGTGGTGGTTTTGTGATGAGATTAAATACTTTATTTTCTAGGAAAGACATGTAAAAATTATTACATGTTGGGCCTAGCACAGACCCCATGACGACCCCATGACGACCCCATCGTTTTGGATATTTTTGAATATTGATACTAGTAAACTAGATATAATATAAAAACCAAGCATTTCTCTATCAACAAACCACCTGAAACATGACTCGCACTAATTGCGAAATCATCCTGACATTATCACAAAAAGCTGATAAAACTAATACCCACGTTATACTTAATTAACCAGATTACTATTCGAAAATTCAGTTATTTAGTATTAGTAAACGAAAGAACGTATCCATATTCTGTAATAATAACGAAATTTGCTGCTGATAGATAAAGTGCTTCCATCTGTAATAGACATTTGCTGTATCAAAGAAATATGGTTTCTCTGCGAAACATATTCTGATCAAATATAAGTGTACTTGTAAAGAAATTGAATCGAATTACATTTTCCTTTCTTTTTAACAACATGGGCCAATGCTTAAAAAATGAAATGGTTATTCAGAATAATAGATTAATATTTTGAGACGGAAGTGATGTAGGTCTTAAGTCGAAAATCCGATTGATTTAATGTTTTATAGTAGATATATAGGCCTATTTTTAGTAACTGTTTTTCGTTCACAAAGTAAAGTTCCTCGTATGTCTTCTACGATTTGGTAATAGGACATCTTCAGTTTCGGGTAAAGAGGGTGATGGGAAAGTCATTATCATGGATCGGGCGGACAGGATCCGTCCTAGCGTTTTCTTATCGTGTGTCTTCATTCCTTATGTTTTAAAAAACAAGACACATGCACGCCTTGCGTGATTCGGTATGTATAATGAACTATTATTTATCGAATTCGTTTAGGATGTCGTCTTCAGACGTATTACTCGTCCTTAAAAGCAGCTCTTTGTTCCTCAATGCACTTGCATTTCCCTGAAACTCGGATTAGCAAATCCGATACATGAACATTCAATTATTTTCAAAAGTGAGATACTTTCATTAGTTGCATATCATTGAAATAATTAATCGCGTGAGGATTAATTAATGAGGAAATATCAGACCAGAATGACATCAGAGTTTAGCACTGAAAATAGGTCACGGTTTTATGTGTTCTTTTTTTTTTTTGAAGATAGCTAGGGTAACCGATGTACACAAAATAAAAACATTTTTATTACATTTTCTGAATGTAAAAACTTTTAAAGATATTTTCGTATGGTTGGAATACGTTTTATTGTGGGCAATACAAAGGTTAAAATAAGAAGAAGGTCTTATAATGAAGAGGTCATGTTCCACAATACAAAGGTTAAAATAAGAAGAAGGCCTTATAATGAAGAGGTCATGTTCCACAATAAAAAGGTTAAAATAAGAAGGCCTTATAATGAAGAGGTCATGTTCCACAATAGAAAGGTAAAAATAAGAAGAAGGCCTTATAATGAAGAGGTCATGTTCCACAATAAAAAGGTTAAAATAAGAAGAAGGCCTTATAATGAAGAGGTCATGTTCCACAATAGAAAGGTAAAAATAAGAAGAAGGCCTTATAATGAAGAGGTCATGTTCCACAATAAAAAGGTTAAAATAAGAAGAAGGCCTTATAATGAAGAGGTCATGTTCCACAATAGAAAGGTAAAAATAAGAAGAAGGCCTTATAATGAAGAGGTCATGTTCCACAATACAAAGGTTAAAATAAGAAGAAGGCCTTATAATGAAGAGGTCATGTTCCACAATAGAAAGGTAAAAATAAGAAGAAGGCCTTATAATGAAGAGGTCATGTTCCACAATAAAAAGGTTAAAATAAGAAGGCCTTATAATGAAGAGGTCATGGTCCACAATACAAAAGTTAAAATAAGAAGAAGGCCTTATAATGAAGAGGTCATGTTCCACAATAGAAAGGTTAAAATAAGAAGAAGGCCTTATAATGAAGAGGTCATGTTCCACAATAAAAAGGTTAAAATAAGAAGGCCTTATAATGAAGAGGTCATGGTCCACAATACAAAAGTTAAAATAAGAAGAAGGCCTTATAATGAAGAGGTCATGTTCCACAATACAAAGGTTAAAATAAGGTCTTATAATGAAGAGGTCATGTTCCACAATAGAAAGGTTAAAATAAGAAGAAGGCCTTATAATGAAGAGGTCATGTTCCACAATAAAAAGGTTAAAATAAGAAGAAGGCCTTATAATGAAGAGGTCATGTTCCACAATAAAAAGGTTAAAATAAGAAGAAGGCCTTATAATGAAGAGGTCATGTTCCACAATACAAAAGTTAAAATAAGAAGGTCTTATAATGAAGAGGTCATGTTCCACAATACAAAGGTTAAAATAAGAAGAAGGCCTTATAATGAAGAGGTCATGTTCCACAATACAAAAGTTAAAATAAGAAGGCCTTATAATGAAGAGGTCATGGTCCACAATACAAAAGTTAAAATAAGAAGAAGGCCTTATAATGAAGAGGTCATGTTCCACAATACAAAGGTTAAAATAAGGTCTTATAATGAAGAGGTCATGTTCCACAATAGAAAGGTTAAAATAAGAAGACGGCCTTATAATGAAGAGGTCATGTTCCACAATAAAAAGGTTAAAATAAGAAGAAGGCCTTATAATGAAGAGGTCATGTTCCACAATAAAAAGGTTAAAATAAGAAGGTCTTATAATGAAGAGGTCATGTTCCACAATACAAAGGTTAAAATAAGAAGAAGGCCTTATAATGAAGAGGTCATGTTCCACAATAAAAAGGTTAAAATAAGAAGGCCTTATAATGAAGAGGTCATGGTCCACAATACAAAAGTTAAAATAAGAAGAAGGCCTTATAATGAAGAGGTCATGTTCCACAATACAAAGGTTAAAATAAGGTCTTATAATGAAGAGGTCATGTTCCACAATAGAAAGGTTAAAATAAGAAGAAGGCCTTATAATGAAGAGGTCATGTTCCACAATAAAAAGGTTAAAATAAGAAGAAGGCCTTATAATGAAGAGGTCATGTTCCACAATAAAAAGGTTAAAATAAGAAGGTCTTATAATGAAGAGGTCATGTTCCACAATACAAAGGTTAAAATAAGAAGAAGGCCTTATAATGAAGAGGTCATGTTCCACAATACAAAGGTTAAAATAAGAAGAAGGCCTTATAATGAAGAGGTCATGTTCCACAATACAAAAGTTAAAATAAGAAGAAGGCCTTATAATGAAGAGGTCATGTTCCACAATACAAAGGTTAAAATAAGAAGGTCTTATAATGAAGAGGTCATGTTCCACAATACAAAGGTTAAAATAAGAAGAAGGCCTTATAATGAAGAGGTCATGTTCCACAATACAAAGGTTAAAATAAGAAGAAGGTCTTATAATGAAGAGGTCATGTTCCACAATAAAAAGGTTAAAATAAGAAGAAGGCCTTATAATGAAGAGGTCATGTTCCACAATAAAAAGGTTAAAATAAGAAGAAGGCCTTATAATGAAGAGGTCATGTTCCACAATACAAAGGTTAAAATAAGAAGAAGGCCTTATAATGAAGAGGTCATGTTCCACAATAAAAAGGTTAAAATAAGAAGAAGGCCTTATAATGAAGAGGTCATGTTCCACAATAAAAAGGTTAAAATAAGAAGAAGGCCTTATAATGAAGAGGTCATGTTCCACAATACAAAAGTTAAAATAAGAAGAAGGCCTTATAATGAAGAGGTCATGTTCCACAATAAAAAGGTTAAAATAAGAAGAAGGCCTTATAATGAAGAGGTCATGTTCCACAATAAAAAGGTTAAAATAAGAAGGTCTTATAATGAAGAGGTCATGTTCCACAATACAAAGGTTAAAATAAGAAGAAGGCCTTATAATGAAGAGGTCATGTTCCACAATACAAAGGTTAAAATAAGAAGAAGGCCTTATAATGAAGAGGTCATGTTCCACAATACAAAAGTTAAAATAAGAAGAAGGCCTTATAATGAAGAGGTCATGTTCCACAATACAAAGGTTAAAATAAGAAGGTCTTATAATGAAGAGGTCATGTTCCACAATACAAAGGTTAAAATAAGAAGAAGGCCTTATAATGAAGAGGTCATGTTCCACAATACAAAGGTTAAAATAAGAAGAAGGTCTTATAATGAAGAGGTCATGTTCCACAATAAAAAGGTTAAAATAAGAAGAAGGCCTTATAATGAAGAGGTCATGTTCCACAATACAAAGGTTAAAATAAGAAGAAGGCCTTATAATGAAGAGGTCATGTTCCACAATAAAAAGGTTAAAATAAGAAGAAGGCCTTATAATGAAGAGGTCATGTTCCACAATAAAAAGGTTAAAATAAGAAGAAGGCCTTATAATGAAGAGGTCATGTTCCACAATACAAAAGTTAAAATAAGAAGAAGGCCTTATAATGAAGAGGTCATGTTCCACAATAAAAAGGTTAAAATAAGAAGAAGGCCTTATAATGAAGAGGTCATGTTCCACAATAAAAAGGTTCACGTGTGAGAGAGGGAGGACGAGAGAGAGTAAAGACAAGTCTAAAGTAAATCATCCAGCAATCAATATAGATGTTTAGACAATATCAATAAGTGTGTATTTATATTTCAGCCTGGACATCTGCAATGGTTTTCCGCTCCTAGAAAATAAACTGTGATGACACATAGAAACATTTCTTTTAAGACGTGTCACGCATATAAATAAAATGTTTTCAACAAACAAGGAAATATAAATAGAGACAGAGAGGAAGAGAAATATAAAAGGAGAAGAGGGTGAGAAAGAGAGAAAGAGGGGGTAATAAAAATAGAAAGAGAAAATGTTGATGAATAGAGAGAGGGGGAGTGAGAAAGCGATAGATTAATATTCTTGAACACCTGGTACATCTTTCTTTTTTTCCTTTTTATTAACGATTTCCATATTTTTATTTGGATTCCTTTAAAAAGAAAAGATTGTTTAGATTAATGGCGTATATTCAGCGATCTTCTAGCATTTGTGGGTGTGGCTTGCACCTGCGACTTTGATAGACAGTTTGAATCAATAGGATCAGGCGATTTCCATTCACCAATTATGAACACAGCATTAAACATAACAATTATATGAACATTGCATATCTTCGTGTATTATAAAATAATGGTTTGATATTATAAATAAACTTACAAAAGTATTCAAAGTTTTTGTTTCGTATTATTCTAATTTTTATTAAAAAAATAAGACGGATCAAAAGATGGTGACCCCGACGTGATACGAATACACAACTGCAACTTTTTTATCATAAAAACGGACATGGTTTGTATTTGTTGAAAGATAATAGCACGTGTTTATTACTGAATAATCTTAATAAATTATTTATTCAAAAGGTGGTTGTTTACTTGCATTTTATTGACCTTTCACTTTAGCAACAAAGATTTTTAAAAACAAAGTTTAATTCGTAATATTTTTTTATTTCGAATAGAGTGCGAGTCAGAAGTAACCGGGCAGTCAAAATGAGATATACTCATAAAAGTGTTAAGTAGGTTAATGCAGTTTCAGAATTGATATGGCTGTTATGTGAACTAAAAATGTGGTGACTTCTCGGTGACTTCTGACTCACCCTAATTTCTTAACTAGGTTATAAATAGATTTAGTATAACACATTTTCGGTGAAAACCGGTTCAACATATAGTAAAATAATGAATTGACAAAGACACTTTTGGAGTCTATCTTATTAATAATTTTGGTTTGTGGGTAATATATAAGAGTTAGTGTATATGTATGCATATGTATTTATAGACACCCATATGTATGTATGTATGTATATATATATATATGTGTGTGTGTGTGTGTGTGTGTGTGTGTGTGTGTGTGTGTGTGTGTGTGTGTGTGTGTGTGTTTGTATCGAGGCAGCATTATTTCTTTAAGACACGTATTATTAAAAATAACCGACAATTTTTGTCTGGTTATTTTAGTGTTGATCCCTTCAATTTTCCGGATTAAAATCTTAATCTCGGAAGGAAATTGGCTGATGAAACTGCCGTAATGTACATGTTGGTCCAGAGTACTTTCTGACCCGTCTGGGTCCATCGTCAGTGGAATAATGACAAACAGGTAACGACCTGGAGTGAGATTTATAATTAATCAGACGGGTCAGAAAGTACTCTAGACCAACATGTACATTACGGCAGTTTCATCAGCCAATTTCCTTCCGAGATTAAGATTTTAATCCGGAAAATTGAAGGGATCAACACTAAACTAACCAGACAAAAATTGTCGGTTATTTTTAATAATATATATATATATATATATATATATATATATATATATATATATATATATATATATAGAGAGAGAGAGAGAGAGAGAGAGAGAGAGAGAGAGAGAACAGTTTTTTATTATATTCCAATAACCATGGTTTGTTTTATTACTTTTATTTTTATTTTTTTCACATTTCCAAAAATTCCAAATTTCTGTGAGATATATTTAACTCTTTTATTATTTGTGAACTTTTTCTGATGATTTTGTAGTGTTACAGAGACGATATTGACATACAAATGTTGTTTGGCACAACACAAATGAAACGGACCGTTAAATATATCTCACAGAAATTTGGAATTTTTGGAAATGTGAAAAAAATAAAAATAAAAATAAAAGTAATAAAACAAACCATGGTTATTGGAATATAATAAATATCTGTTCTATATTTTGCTCTGTTATCAATAATTGACAAACATTGAGCTGAATCTTCAAAGGAGACTACAAAGTAAAAGGATCTGATGATATATGATAGTACATATATTGTCTTTAATAATTAATTATATATATATATATATATATATGTATATGCATGAATATAAATATTAATCTATATATACTGGAATATATATCACTTATATATATATATGTGTGTGTATGTGTATATCTTTTTTGTGTGTGTATATATATATATATATATATATATATATTACAGGCTTAGATCGCATGATTCCAAAGGTTTCACAACTAAAATGGAGACTGGTCCATCGTAACGCTTGTCAGCCATGTTTGATCAAAAATCGCTGACGAGTGTAACAACCAATTATGACCAGCAATTTTTGCCAGGCTCCATTTTAGTCGCGAAACCTATGATACCATGAAATCTAAACTTCTGTAAAATTATAAATAAATTTATATTATGCTTTTACAGAATAATAGAGCACTTTACTGCATATCTTCCACCCGAATAGAACAAAGTATATATATATATATATATATATATATATCAGATCGGGCTGGTTGTCCGGACCATATTGACCCAACTCATCAATACTTCCCTGTTCGTCATGGCTTTGTGAACATCTTCAAGCTGAGAACCAGTATCTTCGGTCAACTGTTTTGTGTACGTCTTATAGGATCGACCAACCTTAACTGTTCCGTGTGTTGGCATCCATAAAATCAGATCACTGATAACCTCTTCTTTGCTTCTATAACAATGTCCAGCAAATCTCATTCTTTTACTGATGATATTTTAGACAAGTTGCCATACAGCCGTTTATTAGATGGGTGCGTTTTTCATTACATGTTTAATACAGCACGGAGCATCCGTGTGTAAGATCCATCTAGTTTCCTTTCCAGTTTTATTGTTAGAGTCCAAGTTGGTGATCCATGAAGCAGTATAGATTCCACTACGGCTCTGAAAAAGTTTTTTTTATTTGTTCAGACAGTGCTGATTTCCAAATAACTCTTAGTCGATTAAGTGCACTCCAAGCTTTAGTTATTCTAACCAGCACGTCTTTTTCTGTCGAGGCGATGTGGCTGCTCAGATATCCGAAGTCATTTACCTGCTTAAGAATTGTTCTGTTCAGTGTTTCTATTGGACCTATTTGATGATAGCAGATATATTCTGTGTTCGTTGCATTCGTATGCAGTCCAATCATAGCAGCTGACTCTTCCAAAAGATGGAGAAGCCTTTGGCCATTAGCATTGTTATCAGTTAACAGTGCAATATCATCGGCGTCATCGGCATCGGTGATCTTTTTTGATGCATGCCGTCTGCTTCTTGCTGGCGTTTGTTAGGGTATATTCGCTATGTTGATCAATAGAGTGTTTCAGCACGTAGTCGAGACAGATCACAACCAAGCACGGAGCCAGAATATCACCCTGTAGTACACCGGATTGAATTTCAGAGAAATCGGTGTCTCCGTCGGGAGAGCGTACCATGACTCTAGTATTCTTGTACATAATCATTACGGTTGCAACGATCTCTTCAGGGATTCCATATGCTAATAAAATATTTTCCATTTTTTTCTGTGTGGACGAAATCGAAAGCCTTGGAGAAGTCTACAAACAGTAATGTTGCCGGCAGTGGCCTTGCTTTTACAACCTCGATGATTCTTCTCCCCGTTAAGATTTGACTATCTGCATATGTGTGTATGTATAACACATCACTCAATAAGTCCCTGGCCTTAGATATAGATGGCACCACTAATAAAAAATGTATATAATTTTTATAAAGTCCTAACTTTCAAATGGCACCTGCCAGAACTTGAGCCCAATCAGTTATTTAAGTGAAGCTACTGTTTAAAATGTTCAAAACGATGGAAAAATCTGAATTCCATGTGTTGTTCAAGCATTGTGTTGTGATAAGATCGGAACTGTTCATGCAAAGAAATGGTTTGATTAGTGTTTTTCGGACTCTGCTCCGTCAGAAACAACGATTAAGCGGTGTTTTAATGACTTTAAACGTGATCGAACAGACACAAATGATGCTGAACGCTCAGGTCGCCCAAATTCGACAGTTGTCTCGAAATACGTAAAAACAAAGTGCAGAAACGTGAGCTTACAGGAGAACTGAAGGTATTCACCATTTTTTATGAACATTTTTCTATGAAAAAAGCTGTGTTAAAAATGGGTGCCGCATGGGTGTCTGTATAAAAAAAACACGTCGACGATTGAAAGCGCCGTTTGCAACTGTTTCAAGGCAACAAAAGGATAGTGATTCAATATATGACAATGGATGAAACATGGGTCTACCAGAATTAAATAGGCTGTCAGCGGAGTAAACAGTAGCGAGTTAAAGCCGTCCAAAACGACCAAAGACACAACATCAGCAGGCAAGGTTTTGGCCTCCGTATTTTGAGATTCGCAAGATATTTTTTCTTCGTTTACCTTGAGAAAAGAAGAACCATAAATAGCGAATATCTATAACATGTTTAATAGGTGTGCGTTTGAATGAAGAAATTTCCAAAAATCAACCACAAAGGAAGATGAAAATGTGCTCTTTCACCAAGACAGTGCACCGTATCACAAGTCGATCTTCACGATGGCAAAATTATACGAATTGCATTTTGAATTGCTTCCACACCCGCCCTATTCTCCAGACCTGGCCACCAACGACTACTGGTTGTTTTCAGACTTCAAAAGAATACTCTCTGATAAAAGAGATTTAGTTCCAATGAAGTTATATCGGAAACTGAGGCGTATTTTATGGTCAAAGGGCAATTGTTTTACTGTGAACCCCACTCGCCTCTCTCTCTCTCTGCACCGTGGGTATCGTTGGCACCTCACACGCAGGTGTTTGATGTCCTGGTTGTGGTGCCAAGTTGTGAATCCCACGCGTGCACACGATCTTGCCAGACCGTGAACACTCTTCAGCCGATCGTCGTAGCGACAATAAAAAAAATATGTTGATCGAATTCCTCTAGACCAGGATGACGACGATGATGATGATGATGATGATGGTCGATCTCCTCGTCTCGTCCAACTCCCACGTCGATATCAGCGAGCGATTACTGAGTGAACAGCAATCGGTTGGCTCTGTGAGGGCGGATAGTGTCTAGTAAGCATCCAAGTTCTCTCCATTAAGCTCGAATCTCGGTGCAGAGCTAAACATTGCTTTGGTCTTTGTGAGACTGATTGTAACAAGACACTACGCTGTACGTTTTTATAAGAAGAGGTCCATGATGTGCTGCGTGTTAACTGCTGTGTGCGCTAAGAAGTCAGTATCGTTTGCATATTTTTATTCCTACAATGTGAAACTTTTTTCGGATACGCATCAAAGCGTCTCAGCACCAACTTGTGGTCAGTCCCAAATTATGTACTACACAACATATGCATTCCACACACATTACAAAGCAGGACCGGCGACACAGTTATAAAAGTGGGGGGGAGGGGGCTCTCCTAAAAAGTGGGGGGGGGGACCTGGTTAAACACATGCATATATAACTTCATTATTGATGACCGTAAAGTGGGGGGGGCCCAAGTCCAAAAGTGTGGGGGGGGGGGCTGTAAACACCCCCCTGCACCCCTCCGGTGCCGCCGTCCATGACAAGTTCTTGCTTACGAGTGATGATTAAGTCGATCACGTGGCCATGCTTGTACCTTCGATGATACCAAGTATTTTTGTGTTTAAGTTTTTGATGGAAAAACAGGTGAGAAATGATCAAGGCACGTTTTGACTATACCAGCTCTATTGTAACTAAAGTAATACTTGCATTGGGGTGTCGTCATGTGTCGCCATGGCGTGACTTTGGCCACACTATACCAGCTCTATTGTAACTAAAGTAATACTAGCATTGGGGTGTCGTCATGTGTCGCCATGGTGTGATTTTGGCCACACTATATCAGCTCTATTGTAACTAAAGTAATACTTGCATTGGGGTGTCGTCATGTGTCGCCATGGTGTGACTTTGGACACACTATACCAGCTCTATTGTAACTAAAGTAATACTTGCATTGGGATGTCGTCATGTGTGGCCATGGTGTGATTTTGGCCACACTATACCAGCTCTATTGTAACTAAAGTAATACTTGCATTGGGATGTCGTCATGTGTCGCCATGGTGTGACTTTGACCACACTATACCAGCTCTATTATAACTAAAGTAATACTTGCATTAGGGTGTCGTCATGTGTCGCCATGGTGTGACTTTGGCCACACTATACCAGCTCTATTGTAACTAAAGTAATACTTGCATTGGGGTGTCGTCATGTGTCGCCATGGTGTGACTTTGACCACACTATACCAGCTCTATTGTAACTAAAGTAATACTTGCATTGGGGTTTCGTCATGTGTCGCCATGGTGTGACTTTGGCCACACTATACCAGCTCTATTGTAACTAAAGTAATACTTGCATTGGGGTGTCGTCATGGTGTGACTTTAGTTACAATAGAGCTGGTATAGTGTAGCCAAAGTAATACTTGCATTGGGGTGTCGTCTGTGTCGCCATGGTGTGACTTTGGCCACACTATACCAGCTTTATTGTAACTAAAGTAATACTTGCATTGGGGTGTCGTCATGGTGTGACTTTAGTTACAATAGAGCTGGTATAGTGTAGCCAAAGTAATACTTGCATTGGGGTGTCGTCTGTGTCGCCATGGTGTGACTTTGGCCACACTATACCAGCTTTATTGGTCTAAAAGAGTGCAGTTGTTGCGTTATATATTAGCATATGAAGACGTTAGTTTGTGTATGAAGTTGCACATCATGTGTATATATATATATATACACACACACACACACAAATATAGATATCAATAATAAACGATAAAATGTATTTAACGTCAATACTTACTGCAGTTTCACGGCATCACCGATCACCAGAAACAGTCTCTAACGTTAAGTGCATTTCTGATAATCGGTGAAGGATAGATTTGTTTGTCCAAGAACTGCTGTCTTTCTTCAGTGCCGTTTGAGAGGTTGATTTCTTGTTATACTTTGTGTTTTCTCCATTTGATTGTTTACAAAAATACTACGCCATTATCTGCACATCTTTTTTTTTTAACTGCCAGTGCGTTGGTTACAGGAAACACCATTCAATGAATTCTTAACTGTGTGTAAATAAAACCTACATATTATATATAAACTGTGTCCATCGCTTTATTGCAGATTACAAAATAATCAATATTTCAGTAAATATAAGTTATAAAAAGCTGAAAATTACACCATCCAAGGACTGTATTAAGGTGAGATAAATCCTAAAATTTCATCAAAATTCATGTTATATTTAAAAAGTTATGTTATTTTTTTAATATTCAAGGAATTTTCACCGTCCATCGCTTTATTGCAAGTCTTCTAAGATAATTTTTTAGCTCAATAAAACAATACCAAAGCATCATAAATTTATATTGAACACATTTTCTGGGGAAAATTAAGAAAAACAAAGGCACATCCCGAGGGCTAAGTGTCAAACAAACGAATTATTTGTCCACATATCCCCCATGTTTTGAAATTACATTAAACAACCTTTTGTCCACCGAGGAGGTCAATTGTTTGATCTGAGATGGAGTAATGGTTCTGGCAACGTCGACTATTTTGTTCCAAAGGGCATCCTTCGAAGAAAACTGCTCTCCTCCCTCATAAACTCCTCGTTTCAATATTGACCATAGGTGTTCGATGGGGTTAAGGTCCGGAGAACACGGTGGCCAGGACATGAGAGTTTCTCCAACAAAGCCCTGAGATCCAAGGAAGGATGTAGTTGTCCTAGCAGCATGAGATGGGGCATTGTCATGCATAAAAATAATCTTAAAACGACATGACAAGGGAAGATCATCTAGTCATGGTAACAAATTCTCATTTAGAAAGGCAGTGTAGGCATTGCTGGTGAGCTTGACACCTTCTGGCACTCGGAATGGTCCACATAGCTTATCCCCAATAATTCCCGCCCAAAACATTATGCCTCCACCTCCCTGTTGGCGACGAAATCTATAAGGCGTTGGAGTTCCATTTGGATTCCAAACTTTGGCCCATCCGTCCGGTCCATCAAGGGTAGCACGAGCCTCATCTGTAAACAGAACATTTTGGCAATCCATTTTCATATATTTTTGTGCCCAAGCCAATCGTTTTTCTTTGTGGGTTTAGCTCAATGGAGGCCTTGGAATAGGTTTGATGTTCCTTGCCATTTCATTCAGTACATTGCATCGGGCTTGTCTGGACCTTGGTATGACTCCAGCCCTCGCAAAAATTGTTGCACTGGTGCTGTTTGGGTTGCGCACAATCTCTCTACGAATTTTTCGAAGATCCCGATCAGAAAGGTTCCTCCTTGTGCCCTTATCTTTCCTGGACTTGATGTTGGGGTTCTTGACGAATGTAGCTAAAGTTCGGGGATCCCTTTTTAGTCCTGTGGCTAAATTTATGACCGAGAGTCCTTCTGCTAGTCCTGCAATAATCCTCTGCTTCTCGGTAGCTGTTAAACGTCCTTTTTTTGGCATTTTATGAGACCTGCAATAAAGCAATGGACGGTGAAAATTCCTTGAATATTAAAAAAATAACATAACTTTTTAAATATAACATGAATTTTGATGAAATTTTAGGATTTATCTCACCTTAATACAGTCCTTGGATGGTGTAATTTTCAGCTTTTTATAACTTATATTTACTGAAATATTGATTATTTTGTAATCTGCAATAAAGCGATGGACACAGTTTATATATATATATATATGTGTATAATTGGTTTATCTGAGAATATATAAAACAGCTGAAGTTGTAAATAATTAATTTCGCTGACATGGTTTGCCTTATTCAGGGATAAAAATGGAACGAACTATGTAAATAAAAAAAATACATAAACGTAAAATGTTGAAATGGTTATTTCTTGGTGTCATGAAAGAAGAAGATTGATTGGTTCAAAATTGGTTTCTTTCTTTCCGGTTGCAAACGCATGCAATCAATCAGCTGCTTTAATGATTAAAAAAGTTTTAAACATCTGTCACCATCAGAGATGGGGGGGGGGATAGTCTAGCAAAAAAAAAAAAAAAAAAGAAAAAAAAAAAAAAAAAAAAAGAAAAAAGTAGATCAAGTGTGAGATTAAACTTTGCTGATAAAAAAAAAGAAAAAAAGAAAGAAAAAAGTAAATAAATATAAAAATTATTTTATATTAAAAAAGTTTGAATTATTTTATTTGGAATTATCCAAAGAATTTTATTTCAGTCGTTTTTATTAGTTTTTTTACAAGAATAGAATTCATTGAGTTTCATCTTTTAAGAGTTTTTTTTTTTTTTTTAAATATTTAATCGAATTTATTTTTTCATTAAATCAAAATTAATGCATAGAAGTTTTTTTTTTTAAATAATAATATTTGTCCACTAACAATAATTTCGATAAAATTCATTCAAATAAAAAATTTAAATTTAAAAAAAAAGAAGATTTTTGACCAACTTGTATCACTTTACAAGGTTTTGAAAAGTCAATGTCCATTCCTCTGATTAATCTATTCCCGATAAAAAGTAATTAATTTTATTTTATTTCATTTTGGTGTAAAATTGAGGAAAGGGGTCTTTTTTGTTCTCTTTTTTATGAAAAAGGTTAAAATATATATATATATATATATATATATATATATTTACAAATTGTTCATGTCAATTGAATCAATCGCTTTTGTTGAAAGAATTTCAATCCAGTATCCGTCTGGATCCATGATGAAAGCAATACCTTTCATTCGGCCTGAAAATAACAAAAAAAAAACAAAAAAAAAAGATCATTTGGGAAAATAAAATTTTCAAAACATGTAATTTTGTTTTTTTCTTTTTTAAACAAAATTTTGTACATAAAATTTGCAAAGCATATAATTTTTTCTTTTTTAATTTATTTATTTTTATTACTTCAAACAAAGCAAACAAAACTATTAAAGCAAAAAAATATTTTCAAGACGTTCAGTAACACGTATTTGTCTGCTCTTCGTCCACACACATTTCCAACACAACTAAATTAACATTTAACAAAAAATAAATTTTGTGAAATATGTCATTTTTTTGTCATCTGCCATTTTATATTTTGATTTTCAAATGTCTATTTAGATGATACCATCACTCGTAGATGCCATCAGGAAGATAACATTTTCAAGACTAAAAATCCATCTATTTATCTCATACATATGGCTCCATAATTTCAGCTTAGCGTGGAAATATATATGTATATATATGTATATATATATTAAAAAAAAAAAAAAAATGTAACCTGTTGGATCACCCACAGAGCCCAAGTTAGATTCTTTTGTATCAGGAAAAAGTGAATTTACAAAACCAGTTAAATATTTGAAAAAGACAAAATCCAAAATTAATGTTTTTCTGATCACTCTCTATAGCTACAGGTTAAATAGTATTACTACTTGTGATGATATTCCATTTTGTTTATAATGGATTATTCCAATCTTGTTATTCTTTTCCTTTCTTTATTACCTTCGACTGTTAACAAACAGAAGAGAGAGACAGAAGCGAGAGTAATAGATGGTGTATAGAATAAGAACAGGGGGGAGCGGTCAAACAACACCAGGGTAAATCAGTTTTCTTTTTAATATTTAAGAGTTGCAGAGATTGGTAAACAAAGCAAATTTATAAAAATTAAAATTTTAAATTCTCTGAATTTCTTAAATGTTTTGAGACATCAACCTCGAAACCTAAAGCGACTATGGATTCGATTTTTAATTATTATTTGAGAGTTGCGCATGTGTTGCATTACCCGTTCTTTCGGGGGTACCCGGTAAGATCCAACAAGAATGACAAAAAAACAGAACGTATATGGAAAAACTTTAGATTTCTTTATTTCCCATCAGCGGATGGTTTACGCCGGCTACGCACACACATAAAAAAAAAATCTTTTGACATACTTTTATCTCATGAAAGTCTTTTTCTTGCTGAGGTCACAGACTTGGAAACCAATTTGCTCTGCATTGTCTATCCGAGCGTGAACTAAAGCAATTGTTCCACAAGCACTTCCAATTATCTGTTTGATGAAATACAAGATTCCTTCACCGTACCAACTTGCTTATCAGTCGCATTTTTAGTCAGCGGACACGAAAACCTAACAGCAAAACAGTCTTGGGTATCATAGCCAATAAAGCTTCATCAGTGCCATAAACATCGGTAAACTCTCATTCTTCAGGTACTTCGATACTCCGATCACCAAGTGCTCCGGCTCTTCGCGTTTCTGAAACCACCGCCTTTCAAGTCTTGCTTGCACTGCAGAACCTTCTTCTTTTTAACAGTTATCAAGTCGCTTTCTTTCTTTCTCAACATGCCACCCACAATGGACTCGTCCACGATTCATTTTTGCCACTCTTCATTATCTTACACATGCAGTGAATGCTTCAAAACAATGATCTTTATTTTTGTTTGACTGTTGCCGCGTCACTACTGTGGATTGATCAGGGTTTTTGCGGTTTAATTCGATTGCCATCGAATAATGTTAAAATGTAAATAATAGAGATATACAAGGACAATTATTTGGTAAAGACAATATTCTCTCAAAGTAACAGGTTGCATTTGGTTACATGGTACAGACAATAAATCCTTTTACTGCCAGCTTCATACAAGACATTGGACGGATGATAGGCACTAGTAGGAACGAGCCCCGAGAGACCGCTTGGATGTTCCAGTGCATCACCCTAGCTGAGGCAATAGCATGTCCATTATGACATCATCTAGTAAATATGTAAGTCTAAATAAAGTAAAACAAATGGAAACATTTATTTGTTCTTTTGTAAAAGACGTTTCTGAATTAGTCTTGTGTCATTTGTTTTTAAACATTGAATTCAATAAAATGTAATCCAATCGAAAATTTTAATTTTTTTTAATCTTCTAAATTTTTTTACTTTAAACAAAAAAAAAAAAAAAAAAAATGAAATACAAAAAAAAACACAAAACTACCAAAATTTTAAATCTACGAAACGATTTGTGACCCATTGGGTCAGCATTCATACATTGTTATTAGTGTAATCATTTTGTTCTGTGAATGGATTATGAAGAAAAATCGATATATCAAAAGTATATTTATTTATTGGTAGTTTATGAAACATACGCTACATATAAGTAATAAAAACTAATATTTTTCTACCATTGGCGTAGACTCCATCTATATAATACTAAAATCTATTTATGGGTGTGAATAAAGATAAAATGAAAATATACTGCCCTGTACAGTGATTGAACTCACAATCTGAAGATTGTGAGATTTGGGGGTTTAATACAACTTCTTCCTCCTCCTCCCACTACTTCTCATCTAATACACTTAGAGTGTAAACAATCATCTGAGTAACATTATCAGAGTTTTAGTCGTATCAGGAATGAGAGGTCTTTGCTTTTGTAATACAGAAACAAAGGAATTTGTCTTTTTTTTCTTCTTTACATTCAGAAAAAGCGGGGTTTCCGCTTAAACTGCTTTTCTTTTTTTTTGACTGATTTTCTTTCTCTTTTCATGTCTTCCTCTCTTTGCCTCTAACAAACGATGCGGGGCGAGGAGAGGAGGTAGGAGGTAACAAAAAGAGGAGGTAGGAGGTAAAAACTTGTTTACGGAAAACTTCCCGTCTCCTTCCCTCACTTACTTCTCTTGCTAATGCCATGTTTTGTTGTTTTTTTTGTTATTTATTTCTGGGGTCACATATATTTTTAATGTTTTCAAATTTTATTACACACAAAAACAATCTTTGAACATTAATTTTACACAAGAAGCTAATTTTGCAAAAATTAACTTAAAATAGCAGTCGATACTTTCAGTATGAAACAAAAGGTATTGTAGATTAGCACTGTTCGTTAAATCACCTCCCCACTCCCAAAATAAAAAAATTAGATTCTACTTCTTTTTTTTTTTTTTTTTTTAAGGCGATTATGTGAGAACATCCTGAAAAACTTGGTGGAAAGAATAAAAAATATTTTTAGAATTTAAAGTTAGAGATACGTTTCACATGACTTAAAAGTAAAATGATCACTCGTTTCCGGACCATTCTAACGTTTTCGGGCAGTAACCATTTTCTTTTTTGCTATGCAAGATAAATTTTGTGCATTTGGGGGTGGGGGTTTATTTTTTTAAAATTCATTTTAATTTTTAGGCGATTCCATGTGGTTTTAGGATGTTTTTTGTTTGGGGCTTACTACTCAAAGTCAGTGGTTAATAATTGTAAAATGTTTTTTGGAGGGATTTACAATCGAACTTAGGGTTAGTTATAGGGCTAAGTGAGGTTTTTAGGAGTTGGGCTTGTCATTCGGACTTAGGGTTAATGGTAGAGTTAAGGAATCGGTTGGGGGTACCATTCGAACCTAGAGTTAGTGGTAGAGTAATTTTTTTTTACTAACTTTTAAGCATGACCTTCACCAAAAATATGCAAAATATTTTTTTGGTAAACTGCCCTAAAAATCTAGAATGTCCCGGAAATGGGGGATCATTCTACACTAAATTTCACTGTACAGTCCCCCCATCCCCACACACACTGGAAATTTGTAGGGGCACTATATATATATATATACATATTGGTAATTCTCCTTATCAACTTATCTGTTTGTATTCCTCTGACGATAAGATTTCATTCTTTGAAAAGCCATGGCTTAAGGAAGGCAAAATAAATTTCTTTTCTTTGAGCAACTGATGATTTAATAGATATTGTATTTTTACAATCTTTATTCTTATCTTTTGCTTGTTTATTTATATATATATATATATATATATATATATATGTAACGAGAGGAGAGAGAGGGGAGAGAGAGAGGAGAGGAGTAGATAGAAAGATAAAAGCAAAATAGACCTTTGAGTATGTCTTTAAATGTATGTCTTTAATTGTATATGTCCGCTTATAACTCAATACTGGAGTGCCATATAGCAAAACATACAAAATTTGGAATTGATGATAAAATTTGATTAAAAAACTTTTGACCCCTAAAAATTGCTCATTACCCTCTAAAAGCTGAAAAGTTCACAATTTTGCACCAGTTTTCTTTACATTAAAGTACCTTAAAGCATTACATAAAATTATTTACATTAAAGTACATTAAAGCATTGCATAAAATGATTTACATTAAAGTACCATAAAGCATTGCATAAAATTAGTTACATTAAAGTACCATAAAGCATTGCATAAAATTAGTTACATTAAAGTACCATAAAGCATTGCAAAAATTATTTACATTAAAGTACCATAAAGCATTGCCTAAAATTAGTTACATTAAAATACCATAAAGCATTGCATAAAATTAGTTACATTAAAGTACCATAAAGCATTGCATAAAATTATTTACATTAAAGTACCATAAAGCATTGCATAAAATTAGTTACATTAAAGTACCATAAAGCATTGCAAAGATTATTTACATTAAAGTACCATAAAGCATTGCATAAAATTAGTTACATTAAAATACCATAAAGCATTGCATAAATTAGTTACATTAAAGTACCATAAAGCATTGCATAAAATTAGTTACATTAAAGTACCATAAAGCATTGCATAAAATTAGTTACATTAAAGTACCTTAAAGCATTGCCTAAAATTAGTTACATTAAAGTACCTTAAAGCATTGCATAAAATTAGTTACATTAAAGTACCATAAAGCATTGCATAAAATTAGTTACATTAAAGTACCATAAAGCATTGCATAAAATTAGTTACATTAAATTACCATAAAGCATTGCATAAAATTAGTTACATTAAAGTATCTTAAAGCATTGCATAAAATTAGTTACATTAAAGTACCATAAAGCATTGCATAAAATTAGTTACATTAAAGTACCATAAAGCATTGCATAAAATTAGTTACATTAAAGTACCATAAAGCATTGCAAAAATTATTTACTTTAAAGTACCATAAAGCATTGCATAAAATTATTTACATTAAAGTACCATAAACCATTGCATAAAATTATTTACATTAAAATACTATAAAGCATTGCATAAAATTATTTACATTAAAATACCATAAACCATTGCATAAAATTATTTACATTAAAATACCATAAACCATTGCATAAAATTATTTACATTAAAATACCATAAACCATTGCATAAAATTATTTACATTAAAATACCATAAACCATTGCATAAAATTATTTACATTAAAATACCATAAAGCATAAAAGTTCACCAAACACAGTAAAAAGAGAAAGGGAGATAAACAAGAAACGCTGTCTACCAAGAAAATTTATAGGATTTCTCACAAACAAATAAATACAACTTTATAAAAATTTCTTAAAAGTATTTCTTTATTTGTGTAACTTTGCAATCTTTCTTTTGGTTTTTGTATGAAGTGAAGTATTTCCGTAAATTATTAACGACTTTGTGACCAGACGTTTTCAAGTTCAGATTTGTGAATCACCATCTATCTTTTGTCACTCTCTTTTGCATGCCTCTTTATTATTTTAGGGTCTCATCACACCCACGCTTAACATGACGAGGATTTTATGTTCTGATGTGTTACTCATCCAAAGTCAGCTGTTCATTCCAATTCTCACAATTTTGTTTTTACTTTCCTTCAAACGTATTGGAATATTCTTGTATTGCTTTATCTCAGTGGTTTTAAATCAACACGGTGAATCGGTTCAATACTGGTAGGTGCATTTGCGTGCATAAATATTAGTTAAAATTAGTGTTGGGACGATTAATCGAAATCGGAAAAATTTGTGCCTAGTTTCTGATGCCAAAAACGATTCTTTTAATTGTTCTTTTTTGTTTGTTTCCGTTCAGAATTTAATTTTCCATTTTTGGTACTAATGATGGAATGATAAATATTTATTGATTTTAAACTACCAATAAAACATAAAGTGTATTTTTACATTTGCGTAAATATATGCACATGTTAGATGGGTTTTTACGGTGATCTGAAAATTTAAAAAAAAACAACACCACCAACTCTGTTTCTTAATATTTAGAGATCGGGAATTTAGAACAGAATCGGTAATTGAGCAGAATCGGATAAAATATTGGAATCGTCCCATCACTAGTTAAAATGTATTTGCTCATATAAATCTGGCGTTATATTAATTGACCCCTGTGGAATTGTGGGAGTCAGACCATGATGTCACCTGTTCTCAGGCTGACGGATTTCTGGGATTAGATTGATTAGCCTTGGTGGAAGCTTGAATTAGAAAAGACATGTTATTAAACAGAACACCAAGTAATTAAGTGATTAGCTAAATTGAGTTTCTCCTTTTCTCTCTTGAACCCCTCCCCCTCCTTTTGTCCTTTCCTCTGACCGGACGATCATGGTGACTAAATCATTCATCTTCTAATATCCTGTTGTTCAACTGATTAATTGAAAGATTCATGTGAGAAGCATGTCAGGTGGCTTTTACTACAGCTAACAAATTGTCACCAGTCGACGAGATAACACACGCAGGAATGATGCCGGCGACAAAGCAAAATATGATTAAATAACTTTTCGAAAACAAATGATTACGACCGGGATTTTAAGTAACAGCTTCATCAGTAGTTTTATACAGATTCCACATGGATGAACATGGCGTATCGTTAACATTTTCAATTTAATTCATCGTAACTGAAATATGACGAATGGATGAACATGGCGTATTGTTAACATTTTCAATTTAATTCATCGTAACTGAAATCTGACGAATGGATGAACACAGATATGCTGAATATATATAAAAGATTAATTAATCTTGCAAACAAATCTGTCCATTTGGGGCAGTGGCATCATAGACTGCTAGAAAGTTTTATTACAATTTTTCTTTTTTGTCATGGGTTTCTGTAGACTACTGCTGCTAAACAATTACTCAACTTTTTTAATATATTACTCTCTCCTAACGTGTGATCCTGCTCAACTACAAAATTAGATGATGTTGGGGTGTATGAAAATAAGGTTAGAAATGGAAAATTCCATACAAGGTTAGTTAAGCCAGAAAATAGAATGTTCCATTAGAGTTGAGCTAACATGTACCAGTAGTTGCATCATGGAAAGAAGTACATATCAAAGTTAGCAGATGTTGTTTTCAAACGTTGGAAGGGAAACATGTAGTTGACTTTGATGTAAATTACTAGTAAAAGTTAATCAAATCCCAGGGAAAATAAAGAAGTTATTTGTTGTTCTTTTTAATTGTTTTTATTATTCCAGCCACTAAAAGAAAAAGAGAAAATAACATCCCTGTGACTACTACTGCCACCACGAGTGAAAGACAACTATAACGTGTTAACGAGAGACGAACAGCCGTTTCTGTCCACAATATAACACTCGAGATTGAAGAACACCCCACGTAATGTTTGCTACGTTACAAAACAATCACAACCTTTTGTATCTGTTAGCTATTAAAAATAGCTATCAAACTGACATTCTTAGGATACTTCCTTTCTTTTGTCTCATTTAGCAATGATAATTCTATTTCAACTGTAAGCAGAAAGGGTAACATATGGACCAACGGACAAAGCCTATTATGGATGTGCTTGGACGCATTCAAATGAAGATACATCCATTCAATCTGTACAAGATTTCGAGATGAAAATGTGATTTCAAACTGAAACCCAAAAGGCTGACAGATACAACCGCTTATAAAGATGGTGGACACGTCCAAAAACATAAAACAAACAACAAGCTTACCATCATTCACTTTCTTTTTGAAAGGAACACCAAGTTCTTCAAATCTTTTGCAAGCTGCTTCCGTATCAGGAACGCAGATTCCAATATGACCTGCAAGAAAAGAGAGAAACTGATGTTAAGAAAAAGCGATAAAATTATGCAATATTTAATAATTCAGCAAAAATCATTCAATAATTTTGAACCGAAATGCCATTAAAAAATTATTCAGCAGAAATCACTCAATAATTTTGAACCGAAATGCCATTAAAAAAATCATTCAGCAGAAATCACTCAATAATTTTGAACCGAAATGCCATTAAAAAATTATTCAGCAGAAATCACTCAATAATTTTGAACCGAAATGCCATTAAAAAAATCATTCAGCAGAAATCACTCAATAATTTTGAACCGAAATGCCATTAAAAAATTATTCAGCAGAAATCACTCAATAATTTTGAACCGAAATGCCATTAAAAAAATCATTCAGCAGAAATCACTCAATAATTTTGAACTGAAATGCCATTAAAAAAAAATTGTTGCTCTTTTACTTTCTCTTCATTCTGCATTTTCTCCCTCTCTTACCTCCAAATTTATTATTTTTCTTTTCCTCTGATTCTCATTAAATTTATCTTATTCATTTGTAAGGTTCTTTCTGAATTAATAATGTTTTTTTTTCTCTTGGCTCTTCCATATCTGAAGGATATATGAATTAAACAAAGCATTTTTTTCACATACCAATTCCTTTCTAAACACGTTTGGTACCGTAATGATAGACAACTTCCATATTTTATAGAATGATCAATTCTTGAAAAGGCAGAATCATAGATCTGGATCTAAATTTTTTCAATCTCTGTATAACTGAAGACTTGTCACTTGCCTCCCCACGAGGACAGACTTAGAGACAAGGTCTGTTTTTAAAGTGGGGAAAATCCATCTTCCAAAAAGGGGCACTCTGGACTGGGATAAAATCAAAATTGCCTCAGTCTAGAAGGACCTTCCCCTCACAGACTGAGGACAGAAAGATGCAGTGTAGTATCAGAAACGATACTACACTTTACTCCTAAAACTAATTTCCTTAATGTTAAATCGGAAATTATATCAACCTGTCTGCATAAAAAAAATATTTGACTAATTTAACGTAAATTGAAGTGACCTTGAACTTAATAAAATAACAAAATCATAAATTTGCATAATTAGTTTTTAAGAATTTACAATATCCACTTTTCGATATAATAGAAACATACAGTTAGTTATCTATCAATACAAATAAATTAGTTTCCTTGATGTATCAGTAAAATGATTTATTTAGAATAGAAAAACTATAAATATTACTATAATAGCTAACATTACATTAAACTTATTTTCTATTAGATATGCCTAAAAAAATATTTTAACAATAATTAATATCTTTTAAGATAATTTTTTATTTTATTTTCTGATTGTTTGAATGATCTGTTAGAGTACAAGGGAAATAATCCAATATTTTTGTGTTTGTGCCGTGCAAAGCACATTGCCAATAAAACATAAGGGGCTACTGTGATATGAGCCAGATTTATGGAAGGCAATCTGGGTGGGGAGTTGGGCAGCAAGATGTTTGTTCACATTACATTTGAATTTCTGCATGTTGATATGATCAGGGAAACAGGCAGCAAGGAGGGAATTCTGAAGGCAAACACTCAGAAGAAAGAAGCTATTTAAGTAGAAAGTCTTGCAGAATCTAGGGATTTCTACATTGAAGGGGTGGGATTTTGCTGCTAGTCAGGTGGGTCGGTTGTATTTACATTGAGGGGATACAAGTTCATTGGAGCAAATTCCATGGAAGTACTTGTAAAGAAAGTGCAGGGATTAACACTGCGGTGATGCAACAGGGGGTGGAGCTTGGTAGACAGTGCGGGACCTATTGAGTTAGAAATTATTTTTTGCACCCTCTCCAAGAGGGAGAGGTTAGTAGTTTGTGCACTAGCACAGATGTGATAAAAAAAATCTATGCACAGCAAATGGTGACTTGTACAGGATACTGGCAAGTATGAAGTTTTCTAGCCTGGTAGAGGGAGCCTACCTTCTTTGTGGCAGACTTGGCAGCATCTTCTATGTACTTATTCCACTTTAGAATGTCAGGCTAAGGACTCTTGGGAATTATGCTATCAGCCATGATAATTATTAGTTGGAAAGGTTTCTTATAGTTTTTAAAGGAAAACAACTTTGTTTTGGTAGCATTAAAAGTGACCATCCACTTTTTGGCCCATTTAACTACAAACTGGAAGTTATTTTCCACGGATTTAGCCATTGCCTTACAGGTGTGAGCATTCGATTTGTGCTTTGCCCTCCTGGCGAAAATAGAGCATGGTGGCATACTGGTAAATTGATACTTATATCCCCTTGACTGAATTAATTTTACAAAAACTTTAAAAAGATAAAATATAATTAATTCCCTTGAATTATAAGAACTTTCAAATAATGAAAAAATATTTTTAAAAAAGCAATTTTTACAATTTCTATCAGCGGTTGATTTTGAAGAATTGGGCAGTAAAAAAGACTTTACAAAAGATATTTTTTCAAACAAAAATGTGACAAAGAATTATTCATTTTTGTTCAAATGGAGTTATTTTTCATGGATATTTTTCATGGATATTTTCCATGGATATTTTCCAGAAGAGAAGGCTCTTCTATTTTATTGCTTTGGGCATTTACAAACAAAGAAAAAAATTGATCAATCAGAATTTTATTTTATTTATATGAGTTTCTAGAATAAATTGACTTTGAAACAATTGCAAAAGGATTTGGCTATGAATTTCTTTTAAAACTAGCAAAAAACGCTATTTTTTAAATATTAAGCTCCGTTTATCGCATTATGAATCATTTACCTTCTATTTTCTTGCAAGTTTGAACCAAAGTTCCCATATTCTTAAATTCTTGTACTTTAAAAATTTTTGTAAAGGAATTTTAAATAAATAATATTTAATTAAACATATATATCTGTTTCAAGCACATGCTATCTTGCTGGTCTGAAATATATGCTTGACAGTTGAGTCAGGTTCAGCCCAAGTAGAATGGAGTTGCTACACATATTTTTCATTTATCTTTTTTGTCTTATTTTTTCTCATACTTATTTGAGTGGACATGATGTGAAGCAGTAATTGTTTAAAGTCGGGTTTTTATTTTGTGTGTATCTTAAGTTTTTTTACATACAGATTAGGTTTCTACAATTGAACCAACTCAATAATTTTGTATTATTATTCTCTAATATTTGTGTCACTTGGATACGTGCTGTTTAAATAACAAATTATACTCAGAGATGATAAATGAGTCATCTAGAAAAAAGCCTGTTGTTAGGGTTAGGGTTATATAGCATAAGATTGATAAAAATGGAAATAGCATTCCAAACATAATGTGAATGAAAGAAGGAGAAACTAAATTATCAGTAAAGTCATCAACGTTTCGTCTTCATCAAGAAAAGACTTCCTCAGGATGGTTTCAGAGAATAAAAAAGTTATAAACACAAGTATATTACTTGGAAATAGTCTGTATGTATACAATGTAAAAAAAATATTTATGTTCATCTTCTGGGCGAAACATGGCCGACTAAAATAAAAATGTGTAATATGAATATTTTTTACATTCTATACATACAGACTATTTCCAAGTAATATACTTGTGTTTATAACTTTTTTATTCTCTAAAATCATCCTGAGGAAGTCTTTTCTTGATGAAGACGAAACGTTGATGACTTTACTGATAATTTAGTTTCTCCTTTCATTCACATAAGATTGTTTGGGTTTGTCAGTAAAGATGCAATCTCCACATTTGACAGAACCAAAGTTCTTCACAAATTTTCATGTAGTAAAAGATTTTACATTTTAGAAACCATTTATAAAAATCATCTTGCCTTAATAAAATTAGTTTTTGTTTTTTTCACTCTAAAATATTTATAATGAGCCATAATACTTTCAGACTTGGTGATCATTATTTATGTGAGCATAATGTCTTTATATGAATTAAGTCATGTGATCACATTCTTATTTTCTTTTCCGTTAAACATTAAAAAGATCTTTGATTTGCATTTTTGCATTTCAACTGACTATGAAATACATCTGGTCAGTTTTATGTCACACCAGACACAGACTGAGAGCTTGTCTCAATTCTCATCTGTGATGTCACAGCCGCACAAAATCTTTCTCTTCTTCGACCCTCAATATAACAACATAACATTACTGCCGTGTTCAATCATATTTAAATTCTAAAGATTATAGCAGCGTGGGCCCTAACTTAAGATGTTGACTTTAGTTGTGTCTTAGAGAAAATGCTGATAAATTAAATTTGATGCTTTCTTAGATTAGGACCCACGCTAAAATCGACTTAGCGTCAGTACTTTCTGGATGTTTACGTAAACCGCCGGAAAGTACCGATGCTAAGTCAGTTGACCTACCTTCATCCAAAAACGGGTCTGTTTAATGAATAGAAGGTATTTATATATATATATATATATATACCTTCTATTCATTAAACATATATATATATATACAATATTAAAAAAAAATTCATGTGTTCATTCGAAATGTTTGAGTTCTCAAAGAAAGTTCAGTTAGAAATGTTACGAACAATAACATGAATGTGTTTATGCCTGTTTTTAATGAGTGTGAGTATGTATGCGACAGTGTAGACATCTGTGTGTGGGGGTTACTTTATGTCGGAGCGTGTAAGTGTATGACTGTGTGTGTGTGTGTGTGTGCGAATCGAGAAATGAATATTAGCATCCAAACCCAAAGGAGCAAGGGAAGCGGAAACGTTAATTGTGTGCTGAGTTTTTTCTCAACTGGCTTTCGACGAAAACACTAACTTAAATAATGTTTTAGCGGCTCCAGATGGATGATTTGATTTTGGGTGCAAAAAAGAATTTTAATCAACCAGGTGCGGTGAATGTAGTTAAAAGCACATCACGTGATCGCCATTTTTGATTTTTTTGCTAAATATTGCTATGGGAGCCAGTTTTGTATGAAAACGTAATTCCTTTTTTAGATGCGATTTTTTTGCCGTGGTTTGTGGTTTTCTGCACATGCCGTTGGTCGATTAATATTATAAGATTGGGAGACATGTTCATCCTATAAGATATTTAACTGATTGATTAAAAGTTCAAAGAAGATCTTGAGAGTCAAATTACTAAAATTACTATTATTATGATTATGATGATGATGATGATGAAAGATTCCTTGGAAAGCAGGGATAAAAAAAGAGTAAAAGTGGAAGAGAAAGAATGGGTGGGGTGTATATTTACCAAATCCTTGGGGTGCTGTATTTCCATTGTGGTATTTAACACTGTCATCAGTCTCCGACCCCCAGTTGCTGAAGAAGAAAATCATTAATCACTAACTTGATAAATACAAATTCTATATGAAACATTTTATTTAGTAAACACAATTTTAATTATATATATATATATATATATATATATATATATATATATGCAAATACATTTTGGTACAACAAAAAGATAGCATGAGTTTTAAAGGAGAAATCATAATTAAAAAGAAGAAAAAAAATACTAAAATAAATTTTGAGGATCTTTTCTACCAATGATTTGCAAAAAAAAATAATCATTGGTTAAAATATAAAATCACAAAAATATTATATATATATATATATATATACACACACACACACACACATAATATATAATCCACAGACAGCTATATCATCATCTAGTATGGCTAAACGTAGCAAGTATATGAACACCAAGTTTCGAAACTCGAAGGTCATATCCAAATGTGATCAGTAGTCAAACATCTAGAACTATGCTAGCAAACATATCGCTTACAGTAGAAGAAATTCTCGCATTATATGTACTATATTTACATATTTTTATCATGCTATTCAGTTACCAAGGCTAAAAACCACTCGAGGATAAGCGTTAATGAGAGATTGTCATCTGAATGATAAAGAATATTATGAGAGGATTGAAAATGATGAATGGAATGAACAAACTGTTATTACCTATGAGGACAGTTTATGGCAAGTATTTGTTGTCATTGGATTAGAAGACGACCATGTTGTAGTCTGCACAGAAACAGTTCCATGGTAATATGTTCCACAGAAGTTTTGGGAAATAAACTGATTGTGAAAATTCCGTTTGATGTTAAGAAAATGGAAGAATAAAGGAAATGTATTTGTAGTTGTGGTAGTAGACGAGCCGTGAATAGCTTACAAGGAGGAACCAGAGATTGAAGAGATTATTTTTGGTGGCAGCTTACTAAACACTTATGGGTCCAAACCTATTGGGCAAAATTGTATCAAATATGGCATGAAGCACCCTTGACATAAAAGGTGCAATAGCTTACAAGGAGGAACCAGAGATTGAAGAGATTATTTTTGGTGGCAGCTTACTAAACACTTATGGGTCCAAACCTATTGGGCAAAATTGTATCAAATATGGCATGAAGCACTCTTGACATAAAAGGTGCAATAGCTTACAAGGAGGAACCAGAGATTGAAGAGATTATTTTTGGTGGCAGCTTACTAAACACTTATGGGTCCAAACCTATTGGGCAAAATTGTATCAAATATGGCATGAAGCACCCTTGACATAAAAGGTGCAATAGCTTACAAGGAGGAACCAGAGATTGAAGAGATTATTTTTGGTGGCAGCTTACTAAACACTTATGGGTCCAAACCTATTGGGCAAAATTGTATCAAATATGGCATGAAGCACCCTTGACATAAAAGGTGCAATAAGAGGTAACAATTCCAGCATTACTATTGCTACTAATACTATGGAATCATAGAACCATAGAGACATGAATAAAGTTCATTATAAACTTTTTATTTTTATGGCAAAAAAAAAAAAAAGCAAACAAAATTTATTTACATGTTTCAGACAATTATCCTTGTTGAATATCAGCTCTGGAATACTGGATACAACATCGAGCCGGAAGAAATAAAACTTGGTTGATTGACACGGAAGAAATAAACATCCAGTGATTGGATGCAGAGACACCTGCAGACGGTGAATGAAAATACACCCATACTAAATAAACAATAAAATGGATGGAAGCCACATTCCATAGGGGGCATGGCTACATTGAGTGCATAGGTGAAATCCCGGAATTAGCGTTGCAGTTGTGAATGTCCAAAAATGTTATATTAACTGATCCAAAAACTGAGATCAGCACAAAGGTCGCTGGCTAGCAAATTCAAGAGATCACTTTCTTGTTTTCCCCCTCCACCCTCTCATTGACTCTACTTATTCTCCGCAATCGAACAATAAAAAATATGCCATTGTATTTTATAAGTTTTCATCGACATTCTTTTAAACCAAGCAGTAATATACAAAATCTTCATCTTGATTGTTTTTATGTCCACAACCTTTTGGCCATTGTACTCTTCGGCTTTCTTCAGCTTCTTTCATAGCAACCTTCAAATAATAGAAATGACGTTTTTATGAGCATGCTTTATTTTTTTACGATAGAAATATAAAGTTTTTACTTGGTTTCATTCTAACTTCTATGAATACACCGAACATGGCTGGAAAACAGGGAAAGGGTGTGAGAACTAACAAAATATGTAATGCATGCGCAGTTACTGACGTCCATTTTGTTTTCAGAAATATCTTTGGTTATGTGTGGGGCAGGGGCATAGTTTCACATCTCCTGCTTTATCAGTGTCAGCAATTAATAAGTATTGCTGTTACATTCGATGTGTAAAAATCAGAGAGGGAGAAAGAGAGGGAGATGAAGGTAAATTTGAAAGGAAATCAAATTTGAGACTTACTGTGTGAGTTCAATGGATGATCTGCCTCCGATACACCATCGCATTCGTTCTTTTTCATCGGCTGGAATTTCTTCCTTTTTAGCATAACCCATAAAATAGAGGGAAAACTTGAGGGGAGCGCAGTCTATTCTATGAAGCAACCTGAAAGAGGAAACAAATATGTTTATCATGTGATGGGGGGGGGGGGTGCACATCACTTTTCTTTTTTTTACTATTTAACAAATTGAAAGATTTTTATCAATAATCAAGAAAAAAGTGTTATATTCTGTTTACTGCAAACAAAAGTATTTTTAAATGCACATGTCCAATCTCATTCACATATAAAATCGACCAGAATGTATCAAAAAAATAAAATGAAAAAGTGGACAAACCACAAAATATATCCAAAAAAAAAAAAAAAAAAAAAAAAAAATCAGTAGACTAATATTTCAACGTCTCTATATGCAACTAATATATTTAACGATATTGGTTGTTCAAATGATGTAGGAAAGGAATAATTCCATTTTGTAACTAGATTAAGTAAATTGGAATTTTCCACTAAAAGCTTAGATTAGGAAGTCAACATGGCAAATGAAGCGGTAAAATCTTTCTCTTGAGCATTGGACACTGAATGAAACAGACGTCGTTTTCAGGCTCCTCCATCTCCACGGTCCATTGGTGGATGGCCAGGAAGAGATTAATATTATGCAGTCATTCAGAGGAACTTGCTATGTGATACGAATTAATATTTGAAAAAGCAAACTAAATCAACAAAAGAATATAAAAAGCTCAGAGCAAAATTCATGTTTTTGTTTTAATTGATCCGATTACGGTTGTTAGCAACAATAACAAAGAAGAGGGAACAAATTATTGCCACAGAAGAAAGATAACACGACTGTAATGATTATGATGGAACGTGTCAATGTGTATGTGATCAACTGCCGTTTCAGAAACCTGTTGGGATCAAAGAATTCCCCTACATAATTCTACATTACATGTAAATATATATATATATATATACAGCAAGGAATACAGACGTTTGTGACATTTTTGGGGGTGGAATGAAATTGAAAAAATATAAAACGAGAGGAAATAATTTTTTTAAATTCATGAATAGACTGAGCCGGCATTCGTCCACTCATCAGAGTATCTACGTGGAAATAATTCAAGAAATTGCGACTAAAAACTTTTATATATATATATATTATAATATAAAATGTTATAATATAAAATGATGTTTCACTAATTATAAGATATTAGTTGACGCTTATATCTTTTGTTGGATTGCTTCATATATATATATATATATATATATATATATTATATATAAACATTTGATCTCATCACTTCCGGTTTCGTCTGCGATGCAATACATTCATCGCTGCAACCACACAAAATCTACTTCTGTCCCACACATGAAACACACGTGGATCCGATATGAACTTACTTTGAAAAGGTGATCAACATCGAAATATCAGAAAATGTGGACACCTTATAACATCCTATTGATTGAAGATAAAAGAAAACAGTAGAAAATAAAAATAAAATTAAACGTTTTCTCTGCTAGTTGCAGAATATGCACGGACAGTTGAGTATATATTTATATGAGGAATAATAGAAACAATGTTTCATGCAAAATGGAATTGAGGATAAGCGAATCAACAAACTAACAAAAATATAAACTCAAACACGTAAAAGCTCTACCAAGATATTTCAGTCTTAAATATCTTGGTAGAGCTTTTATGTGTTTTTTATATTTTTGTTAGTTTGTTGATTCGCTTATCCTCAATTCCATTTTGCATGAAACATTGTTTCTATTATTCCTCATATATATATATATATATATATATATATATTTAAAGAAGGAAAGATGAAGATAAGAAATTGCATAAAATTACATAAAATTGATACAAATTTTATTACATCGAAAGTTCAGATGCAAAGAGTTACACTAATCCTAAACCATGGTTTTTCAAAGATAAAACTCTTCTCGTCAGAGGATAAAATATATATATATATATGTATAGTTATTTACAGAAGACCGTTTTACTGTATCACAGCTCTTTAGTTTGGCTAGACAACAAGTGCCTCAAACCAAGATCGATAGTTGACATTCTTAACCATTTGACTGCCAGTCAATTGCTATGATTAAGCAAAATCTCAATATTTATATAAACACTGTCAATTTTCAAAGAATGCATCATTTTTTTTTACACAAAGAGTTTTGCATTTACACTGATGGCAGTTGGTATACATACACACACACACATTGGTAATAAATTTGTTATTTATACAATTTGGCTACACATTTGCAGATATGTTTCAGTTCTAGCTGCAAACCAGCTGAACTCCAAGCCATTTTCTTAGTATGAAGGTGGAGATGAAAATCGTTCGGAGAGGTTACAACTAGCGAAGATCACATGACATGGCTTTAATTAAAAAGTTAATATCTTTATTACTTGTTTTTTTTTTGTTCTCTATTTTATTCTGTAGTCAAGTCTGGAGCATGCAGAGACAGTAAAATTTATTTTAAATTCAATCCAGCCTTTAGATATGACAGAGAAGCTACATCTAATTAATGTCTACCGTACTCGTAAATGCAAAAGTTGTGTTTTCTCTAAGTTATTCCGTTAGTTCTGTGTGCACGAATTCTTTACACAAGTAGTTGTTTAGTCACAAGTCAACAGGCGAAGGCGATGGCGGGGATTTCGTCCAGTTTTCTTTTCGTCGACACACGCCATGATCTGCGCACGCCGGGGTCTGTCCGACTCCCTCTGTCGACAATCTAACTCTCACTGGCTCTCTCGTTGTCGTGCGTGAAAAACGCACATTCTTTTATTGAACATGTCTATCGTCGTACACCCCCTTCTCCGCCATCTTACTCCCTGCATGTCTTCCTCTCCCAAGGAGGGTGAGGACGGGTGCCTCACTCCCCCCTTCCCTGAAATAAATGGAATTTTCTTTCTATCCCATTGTTATCGCCAAAACAAACGCTTTCTCATTCTGTCACACAGCTGGAGATGATCTGTGACCGGGCTTGTAATTAACGATGACAGGCCCAATTAAATCCCTGCCAAGTCAAAGCAGCCTTCACAGAACAACATCGTTTTATTGATATTTCGGAATTAAATTTAAGATTATGGAATTTCATAATCTTTACTTCCCATCTGGCAACTGTCTCCTTGCCTTGGGAGGTAATGGATTCTGACTATAAAACACGACTCCACGAGACCAACTGGCACCTCATTCCTGTCGTTTGAATAAGTTAATTTCCACGTCAAATATATACTAGTTTTATATCTCACCTCGTCTCGATGCAGGGCATAGCATCACCACCAAGATGCATACTAGCGTGTCACCAGGGTACGCGATCCCCATGGGGCCCGGATACTTTGTCACATAGGTCCATACCTTTCCCAACATTGAACAGGTTGGAAAGAAACAAGTTTCACTTACCTCATTCCCAAAACTTTTGAGTAGAAATTCAAAGAAGCCTTTGGATCTTTTACCCTGTACATTGTTTGTTGGAAGAAGAACTCCTGCATTTGCATTGGAAAATAGAAAAAAAAGAGATGAATTAAATAAAATAAGAGGGAAATTAATTGTCTCGGCTCAAGAAAATAAAAGAGAAATTAATTTTTTGGGTCTTGTGCTTTGCTTTCTTACAAGCTATCTCAGCATCAGGATGGCAGATAAGATCGATCTGAAGATGTCTATCGTCGTAAAATCGCCGAAAATATAGCTCGCTGACTGACCGTTTCGTCTTCCAACCAATTTCAGTGGAAACGTCGGGTGTGCTTGGCCCCGAGACTGTTACATTTTTTCAGGATATTGGACGGAGGATTTCAACGTCTAGGCACAGGCCCCGTGAGTCAGCCTGGTTGTTCCAACGCATCTCCCTGGCTATCGTTCGTGGCAACACTACTATGTCAGTAACGGTGGCGTCACTTCTGTTCTAATCGTCATCTGTTGACTCTCTCTTTCTCTGACAATTGTTTCAAGTCTTATAGTTTGTTTTTTCTCTTTATGGAATAATTGTATGTGAGTAAACAACCTTATTATATCTGAAGGTTATACTGGAGTTCAGTGGTCAGGACCCCAGCCAATCCATTATTGAATGGATTGAGAAGGCTGAGCTTGTGATTGTCCGGGCATGTCTGACAGCTCCTACGAGCTTCTTCTCAAATGGAAATGAGAATTTCTCAGCTTCTGGCTCAAGCGAGAACGATATTGAAAGATGACCCACCCACATCCGCAGCAGCTGTGGGGCCAATGCAAACCAAGGAAAGCCAGACGAAGAACACCAGGATAAGATGTTTCGAATGCAATAGAATTAACCACTTAGCTAGGGATCGTCTCACTCGGCGCGACAGATGGAGAACTTGGGATCCCCAACTATGTAGAAGTAGTCCACATTATTACCAATGTGAAAGACTAGGTCACACTTGTCTAGATTGTCCGGAAAAAAATTTAAGGAATGACAGCTATGCGCCGGCTTCTTCCCCAGACAAGATGTGAACTCGGCGCTGCCAACTGATCGGGAAAAAATGCATTGCACTAGTATTTTCTGGGTGCTCCTGCACCATAGTAGGCAAAAAAATGTGTTGGACGTGGCAAAAGCAAACCATCGAGGTGGTTACTATTGGCGAGAGAATGCAGACATGTGGAGTTGGGTCCGTTAGCCTCCGACTGGACAGTGGACATAAAGAAAGCAACCTCAACTTACATCGATGAAATGTATGCGGATGAAAGTGCCACATCCACAAACAGTGTCGCGCTTTAGACTGACCAGCAAAACTCCGGAGTGACCGAAAGGTGGGGCCCGGGTGCTTGGCTCAACTGTCTGTGGTGTAGATGATGCCCTGTTTTGGAAACATGGAAATGAGCTGCCGGATGTCCCAGACACTATTACCAGAAGAAAGGTTTTCTCTCTCTGCAGAAAGCTTGTTGGGGATCTCCTAGTGTGCGGTTGGCTACAAGTAGTGACTAGTGTCATCAAGCAATGGACGATAGACAGAAAGATCAAACCGAGGATGTCCCATTAAGACATATGTTAACCAAGACTGTTAACAGAGCGAGTCAAGCCGACCCACGTCAGTCAATGGCAAAGAGCTTGATGTACGGGTTAATGCAAGTCCTTGGCAACAGGTGTCCTGCTCGAATCACATGGGACCACAATTGAAGATGCATGTTGGATGCAGCCAAAATCGGGCACACAACACATAAACATCGTAGAGTTGGATGCTATTCTAAAAGAAATAAATCTGGCCATACACTGGGAGGCCAAATTCTTACACCTGAAGACCGATTCCTTATTTATTCACCGATAACTTACTAACAGGTTGACTAACAAATCCAGAGTGAGCACTAAGGCTGCTAGTGAAATGCTTTTCAGAAAACGGTTAACGGGTATACGCTGACGGTAGATTTTGTGATCGTCAGGTCAAGTCAAAATGAAGCCAATAAGATCACTAGAATCTCGCAGAGCTGACTGGAGGCAATGAGGAAGGAAACAGAACCTGCGTCGCAGCCAATAACAGCGTGAAGCCGAGCCAAATAAACAGATCTATTTGAACAGCGATCATCCTGAAGTGAAACGAACAACCTACTTCATCAGGAGTATTGCCTCTGGTTCGACAAAAAGGGCTATGAAATCTGCAATTGCCTCCTGTCACAAATGTCTATTGATTCAGCACCGATAGGATGGCAAAATGGGAAGCTTGAATCATCAAGCATATGGCAAAGGTTGGGTATGGATGTCACTCACTACCTAACCTTCATCGATTGCGAGCCTACCCGGTTTACTATATGGCGACTCTTGCGGCGAGAGGATTCTGCCGCTGTGATACAGTGTCTCAACTATATTTTCTTTAAAAGGGGTCCGTCCACCCAAAAAAATCTTGACCGACATCGGTACAGCTTTTAGCAGCAATAGGTACAAAATTTTTGCTCAAACCTGGGGTGTCCGATTGCATTTCCGGTATGCATACACACCGTCAGGAAATGATCGTGTCAAGAGGTCCCAGAAACGGAGATAAGTATGTTTGTATGCTCATACATGTATATGTGGATGTCAGATGTGAACGCCTTCTCCACATCTGACCTTGTTTCTCACTCTCTCCCTTCCAGCCCCCATTGTCCTATACACTGTCCTGTCATCGATCTTAACCTCCAGTTTCTCTCATCTCAAGGCTAAATTTTAAAAAAGAGGGTCAGCTTACATTAACTTTTATGTGCCAAATATCTAAGTGACCCATGGGGGGCGAACTCCCTTAAAACATATATCCGATTTTTTTTATGAGCGTTATTTTAAAAGTCAACTTAAAAAATGCCTGCATTGTTTAGTTGCGAAGTATCAGACTGAAAACATTGAGTTGCGAGATTTCGATTCTACCCCCCATTTTTTTTTTTTTTTAACTAAAATGACATGAATATATTTTTTCCTTTTTTAATATAATAAAATGTAAGTGAAGAATTTTGGTATATTTAGTACGTAACGCCTCCCCGTCTGTCTGCTCCTCTCTCTTTATATCTCTAGATCTATGTATATATCTATAATAAAGTAAAACACCTCTTTGTCTGTGTGCATGTCTGTCCTGAAAAACGAAGACATACTAGGGAGTGTACCTTAAATATAAGTGTATTCAAATGTACAATTTGCATGTGAACATAAAGTAGTTCTGCATCTCTAGCTGCCCTTAAAAGAGCTAATGACATTTTTCTAACATGTTACGCAATGAAATTAATCGATTTATAAGCGTTAGGTTAAGAGTATTGACATATATCTGAATAGCTCAGTGGGTAAGATATCTAGCTGATAACATCAAAGATGCTGTTAAAATAAACTCTTTAATATGATGTTGCATATGATGCTATCCCGGGTAACTCTGCTAGTAGCTTATATAGTCTACACCTCTGTCACCGAGACCTTTCTCAAGGAACAGTCGTGTTAAATGGTCGGAGCCAAGATTATAAATAGATAAAAAAACAAAATGTTTTATTTTTTTCGTTTTTTTTTGCAATTTCCCATTTTTTACTTTTTCATAGCCAAATTATTCTTTTACATAATCAAAAAGAAACGTACAAAGATTAAAAGTAAGATAAGTAATAGGTTATGTAAAAATAAAATTTAAAGTAAGAAAATTTAAAGTTAGAAAAGTGGATATAAGAAATAAGGTTGGTGACGTAGTGAACAGGAAGTGATGATACTGATCTGCGGTCGGCAATTGACTTAGCCGCATCTACGAACACCAGGCGGCTTAAGTAGCCAGTGAAAATCGACAAAGTCCTGGTGTACCTATGACCTGCGATCGCCCCTGCACATGAGTACCGGCACCAGAGGCTCCTGATCAGGTAAAAGGCAAAAGATCATCTACTGAAAAGGGCGGTTAGCGTCGTCAAACTTTTTTTTAAAAGCATCGGCATCGGACGTTGGTTCAGACAAAGAAAAAGACGAGATGCTCCCTTGGGTATTCCAAAAGTCAGCTTCTTTCTACCCTACAGGGAAGGGGTGGAGAATAGACTAGTGCTGTCAGGGATGTAAGTAATGTAAGGGTGTAATGGCAAAAAAAGCTGAAATTGCGATGAATTTACCAACCTGGGAGGCCACGACCTGTGTGTGTGGGTGGAGAGAGAAGGCAGCACAGAAAACAACTAAATACAACTTGGATGATGTGCTACGTAGTAAAAACACATTTTAAATAATTGGAAAAAAGTTTTATTAGGGAAACTAAAATCTTGATAAAAAAAAAACAGGCAAATTTACAAATAAGTTAATCGAGCTTATGACAGGTTTATTTTTTTTAGCTTCGTTTCAGAGCTTTCAACTTAACAGACTTCACTTTCCCTTTTATCCTCTGATCAGAAAACTGCTTGTTTCTGTGCATAAGTCTTTCTTTCTTTTGTTTGAAAGAAAGACACTGAGTGCGCATGTGGGAGGAAGGGGACAGGAAGTCATTCTTGGACGAAACAAAAGTCATCTAACTCTCCTACCATCTTAATGAATCGTTTGAAGTCTTAACGAATCATGGTAAAATTAACATTTTCAGTCTTCAGAGAAAGCTGTCATAAGAGGAAAAAGGAAGAAAAGGGCATGGCGAGACGGAGAGAGAAAGAGGAAGAGAAAAAAAGAAAACGAGAGGAAAAAAAGAGAAAAAAAGTGATAAAATCCAGCGAAATAATAAAGAGGACCAGGCTCTAGCAATTTGGCAGAAATCGGATTTTTTTAAAGCGGATTTTCACCAAAAAGTGAGGAACTCACATCTGTGGAAGGCTCTAGCGATTTAAGCGGCAATCCATCTTTTCTGGATTAAAAAAAGCAGAATTCTGCTAAAAAGTGGAAAACTCACATCCCGAAATGATAAAACTACTAATACTAAGTAATAAAACTACTCTAAAAATTATTAAAAGCCCAAACAATGAAATGTTCTGATTCTACAAAAGAATAACTACAACTGTTGCTATGAAGAAAGAGAGACAGACGACCTCTACACACAGCTGCTACTTACGAGTGAGATTGAGATGCTACTATATACTTGCTGCGATTACAATCAACATCCAGACTTCATGAGACATGTATTGCTAGCACTGTCGATACACGACACACATGTGACCAAATCTTCATCTAATTAGTAGACAAAAATATGCACTATGCTACAGAAAGAAAACCTAGGCCAATTTTTAAATGTGAGGTTGTAATTGCATAAGAAATTCACTATTTATTTGCCTCCCCACGAGGGAAAAGTTCGGCACAAGGTCAGTTAAATTTAATGTGAGGAAAATCCAGCTTTTGAATTAGAACAAAAGTAAAAATTGCCTTTGACCGAAGAACGAACAGAGACTACACTTTGATCATACTGTTACTTTAACCACTAGGAGTCACGGAACCCTAGATTTTTCTGGGCCCGGAGATATTGTACCTGCTTTACTTTTCTCCCAAGAAAAGAGTGAATCCACTTTTTGGCCTTTGAGCTAAATAGAATCAAAGTGTAATATCTGTTCTGTCTTCAGTTAGAAGAGAAGAAAGCCTTCAAGATTGATGAAATTATTTTAGTCCTACCTAGCGTGTCCATTTTTTAAGACGTTAGAATTTTTCTATACTAAAAACTGACCTTGATTTCTAATTTGTCCTCGTTGGGATGTAAGACTTTATAAATTGATTTAAAACCATTGAGGATATCTTAAGTAAGGTAGTCCATAAAGTAAATGCGGTATTATGGTGATTGCTTAAATGAAAATTATAGACGAATGGTGGAAGAATAAAAGGAACAATGCTTGTAGGAATGAGCCAAAATGCGTCGAGTTAAAAGTAGGAATTATAGACAAAAGAAGACTACAGACTCCCTCCCATTTCACACATTTTTAATGGCCTTGTGCCTGTAACATGACTTTTGCAAATAATTTTTTCAAAGTGTAGCATCTGTTCTGTCCTCGGTCAGAGACAATTTTTATATTTGTCACTTTTTGCAGGCTGGATTTTTTCCATATTAAAAACCAACCCGTCTAACTTTGCTCTCGTAGGGAGGCAAGTAAATAGGAAGTAAATCCCTCATGCCTGAAAAAGTGCCACGAATGTATTATTTACTCCTCTCCACGAGTTAGGCACAAGGCCAGTTTTATCCTACTCCCACAAGTAAGATGTGACCCAAGGTCGAGTCGGAAAGTGGGGGTTGAAAAGCCAGCGCCCAAGAGGTGAGCACTCTGACCATCAAAAATTGCCCGGGCAGCCCCATCGGCATTCCCCGGTAGGGGCGCCTCAGGCAGTAAGCAATAAACTTACTCCTCCCCAAAGAGGGGAGGCGAAGCCTGGGAGGGTGGCCCTCCTAGAACTGCACAGGACAGACTCATAGACCGGCGTAAATCAAGCTCCGAAGGCCAAGACAATACCAGTCCATGGGGTGTAGTATTGTGGCAGATCAATAGATCGATGAGACGAGCGGGCATTGAGGAAAAGGCTAGCCTGTTTAGCTACCCCTTTTCTTTCTAGGTTCGTTCGGCTTACTCTCTCTTACTCTCTCCCTTTCTTTCTTTCTTATCTTTGTTTGACCCTTCTTTGCCTCTGGTGGTGAGACTCGCGAAATCTCGCCTAATCACGGTGGCCGGAGGTTTCTGACCAATGGGCGGCCGACAGGTCAGCTCGGCCGTACGTGATCTTAAATTTATAAAAGAGGAGACAAGTCTCTTTCTCTCTCTCTTTTTACCTTCAGCGTTCTGGGCGGACACACACAAAGAACTCTCGTCGACAAACCCCCCACCACACAGCTCGAACGAGCTGTGTGGAGGAGGGGGGGTGAGAAAAAGGTAATCTTATTCACATCTTTCAATTCGATGAACATATATTCACATCCTTCAATTTGACGAACATTTCTTCACACATGATCAATTACAAATTAGCCACACAAAAGACATTCACATGCTCGCATATATACACTTACAAGTATGAATCTAAGAACTCTTTAAAATGTTTCAAATATTAAATAAATTGTTTTGTTGATAAAAATGTTATTCCTTTCCTTTTTTTATTAACCATTATAAAAGGCCTATTCGTATATGTGTATAGCTTCCTAATTCCTTCGCTTTCTTTAAGGTAAGTTTAAATAATGTTTTCTTCCTTCATCTTGGTTGTCTTAAACTGTTTTATTTAATCCCCACGTGGTCCGATGGTGGAAGCCTAATGGTGTGATAACATGCAGTTATAAAGGCATCTATCACACTACCTATGGTTGGGGGATTCATTGTCGCAAAACCATTTGTCCGAAATCCTTCGCGACTGTGGTTAAAATCCAAAAACCCATTGTTCTCCCTTTTGAATCTCCCGCCATAAACACACTTCCACCCCGGCCATAGTATCCATCGGAACAGATACTACACTTTGATCTTAGCCAAAAGGCCAAACCCCGCATTACATGAAAACTAGGACAAGGACACATGTCAATCTGACCTCGTTGTTGTCTGCCGACATTGAGTCACGGCTTAACGGTGCTTTTATTTATAAAAACTAACAGACTATTGTTTTCAATTTTGCTACAGTTCGCAAGAGAACTAAAACACTACCACCGAACATGTTTTCATTTTTTTCTAATAAAAATAAAAGTATCCAAAGAATATTTTGCTGAGCATCGAAATAGGGACCGTTTGGACGATATTTTTAAAAACGTTAAAAGAAAAATGCAATTTACTCCATTTTTATGCACCATGAGAGAGAGGAGATCACTTTGCTATCATAACATCGTTGTAAAATAATGAAGACTTACTTTATAGCCGGTGTAATTGAAACCTCTTCTTCAGAATGTAGAACATTGTTTGCATACGTAGAAATTAGGGATTCCGGTTACAGTGGCTCGAAAGCAAGTGTCCATATTACAAGAACTATATTTTGTTTTACCTGCTTTCCCACGGGGTCGGTTGAATGTGCAGAATTTTCAAGAAAAAGGGACACTGTGGATTGAGAACAAAAACAAACTCGTTCCGTCAGCATCCCCCCCCCCCCCCCCCCCCCATCAACAGCGTAAAAAAATTAATTTTTTTTTTACGATCGAATCCAGCTTCCTTGGTGATTTTTAGGGGTACTTTTGCAGAATAGACACCCAAGAATTTTACGGAGATTCTCAAACTTTGACGACAAATTCCGGACTTGGCCGAGATCTGCAGACGATAAATTAGAACATTACCCACAACTTTTCGTTATTTTGTAAATATGCCTAATTCCAATTTATCGGCCTTCGTACTCCATTTGCAGCAGCCCCCCCCCCCCAAAAAAAAAGCACTGGACCCCTAATCTTAGAGGCAACAGATTACCCCCCCCCCCCCCAAAAAAAAAAAAAGACCGAAAGAATAATAAACCAATAAATAAATAGAAGGAATTTATCGAGCTTAAATAAATGGAAAATATTTATTTTAAAACTAAAGAACATTAAAAACATTGCTCTGGACAATAATAAAAAAAATTGTTTGTCGGGAATCTTGATTCTGCATAGGCCCCCACCTCCAATCGAAAAAAAATAAATAAATAAAAACAAACAAATGCGACCTCAATTCCAAAGCTCCACCAAAGACTTTAAACAATACGAATATATTTTTTTAAATATTTTTAGGGAATATGAACGATATTATGAAAATAAAAAGGAACCATAAAAGAAAGTTTAAATACGTAAAAGAGAGTACGTGTTCGCACTGCTTAACCCCCCCCCCTCCAAATATAGACTTTACTTCATAAATAACTTAAGTTTGGGGAAATTAAAACTTATTTTATGAACAATAAAAAGTTCTTTTGTTTTGTTTTCTTGTTTTTTAGTTATCAAAATAATATTTTTCTTTTTTCTGTACTATGTCTATATAATGTCTATAATTATTAACAGTGTCGGCATTCTTACAACACGACAAAGAAATTTAAATATTTAAATTTCATGTTATTTAATTGCAGGTCAAAAAAAAAACCTTCACAATGTTTGTTTTTAATTTCTGTTATTAAACTATCGGAAAAATGTAATTAAAAACAGAGAGTGGCGATATCTGAAGGTGAAATTAAATTTGATGTTATGTTTGAAGTTTGTGTCGACGTTGTTACGTGATGTTAGTTAATCACTTCTAAAATTCAAGTCTTAAACTCACATTTGTGCTGGGGTCCGGCTCCTGCAGGGCCGACTGGGTCTCTTCATCGGTTAAAGCGGACATTTTTCTAATAGGAGTCAAAAGCTGATGTTCAAACAGAGACGAAGTTAAAAAAGCCGGTTGAAATGTTACTGACGACGACCGACGAAACACGAAACCAAACACAGAAAGAAACCTCATTTAAGAGCAGTTACGAAGGAAGGGAGGTAACTCTAACTGACTCGGCGGAGGGGAAATTGGGTTTCTTCAATCATTAAAGCCGGTCGCGTTCCGTTGACATTAGCTGTGAACCAAACGGAAGCGTTATGGTTAGAGTCACTCATCACCGTGTAATCAGCCAAGGCCACCTAAAATAAACTAGATAAAAAGGACATAAGCGCATGTCAGCCAGTGATACTTTCAGATGACATACACCTACTATGTAAAGGAAAAATGATGACCTATGACAATGGGACTCTTTGACCCAGCCACGTTAATATTTAAGATTTTTTCAAATTTGAAACAATTGTTTGAGCAGAGGAAGGTATTCTGAATGATTATAGCCCCTCACCCCCCCCCCCCCAAAAAAAAGTCGCCAGAAATTTGGGTGCTTTTGTACTTTCTTGATTGGAGAATTTCGTTTTAGTTATTCTAATGATGAAAGTTGACGGAATGCCCATTCTCTCGGCCTCGTTTGGTAAGAAGAAAAGCAGTTACCGTTGCCAAGATCAAAGTGTAGTATCTGTTCCGATGAATACTGCACCCCATAAACTGGTATCGTCTTGGCCTTCGGGGCTTGATTTACGCCGGTCTATGGGTCTGTCCTGTGCAGTTCTAGGAGGTCCACCCTCCCAGGCTTTGCCTCCCCTCTTTGGGGAGGAGTAAGTTTATTGCTTACTGCCTGAGGCGCCCCTACCGGGGAATGCCGACGGGGCTGCCCAGGCAATTTTTAATGGCCAGAGTGCTCACCTTCTCGGGTGCTGGCTTTTCAAGTCCCACTTTCCCGCCCTTGTGTCACATCTTACCTTGTGGGAGTAAGATAAAACTGGCCTTGTGCCTAACCTCCTGGGGAGGTAAATAAAACTTGATTATAATGACAAATTACTCTTTTACCTTTTAAATCAATTTTATTGATACAAAATTTCAGCAACAAATAACCAGGGACCAGGAAAGAGTAATGTAGCCAGAAATACAAAAGCATGGGCACGCATACATCCGTACCATTGGTTGGATCTTAAGTACACTTGTTTTGTGCACATCAAGTCTGTTTGGGGCGAGAACAGAATGTAGCAGTTGCATGAGCAAACTATTTTGTATCGGTCTACGTTACTTTCAGTTGAGATTGTAATTCAGCTGTGCGATTACGTAATCATCGCCTCTTCACCATGTGGTCAATCTCCAGTTTGTAGTTTCTCTTCAAGCCGACAAGACGTTCCATATCCTGTTCTCGACCGGACTTAACCACGAGCGGGCGAGATATCAAACTCCGCGATACTTCATCTAACCGGCATGAATCAGCCGATTGTGCTATCTCCATTTTGTTCCTGTATTCCCGTGAATAAAACTTCATGTCTATTTAGTTGTGGAGCCATTGTTTATTGCAGGGGCGGGCAACCTTCTGCCCGCGGGCCACATCCGGGCCGCGAAGGCTTAGCGTCCGGCCCGCCACCCTGCTATGCTTTATTATTGTAATCCGGCCCGTGGACCTCCCAGTAAAACTCATATCATTTTGTGACATAGACGTAAACATAAGTTTCAATTAAGATTTACAGTGGGATAAAAATGTATGAATATCAGCGAGCGATGATGCATGTATATTTCATTTTTCTTTAACTATTAATTTCAAATCCTTGGCCTGAGATAAAAATAGGAAAAGAGAAAGAGAGAGACAAAGAGAAAACGAGAGACGAGGAAAGGGCATGAAATATAGAACTTATGTGAGGTGTGTCAAAACGAATGCTGGATTAACTTGCTACTTCCCCCGTCATTATTTTTTATGATTCCAAAATGGCTCTTCGTCGGCGCCTTTTATAACATCACATACAGAAGTCTCTTGAGAAAAAATATCAGATTTGTAGAGAGTTAAATACAATTTTTGTACAATTTATTGATGTAAACAAAATATAGTAATTCTGAGATTTCGTTTTTCATTCCAGCCCGCGATCTCCTTCCAAAAATCTCATCTGGCCATCACTCTGAAACGGTTGCCCGCCCCTGGTTTATCACAAGGAAGAATGGTGATCCTTTTTCTTGTATAACATTTCTCTTTCAGTGAGATTCGGCCAGACGTATTACTCTTCCAAGTAAGTTTGTCATTCTGATTTTCTTCCTGATCTAAACCACAAACCTAAAATTGACTCCCAGCTAAAAGAACATGGCCGTCTCTTCAGTTTGACGTCTAAAACTCCAACTAGTGAAAAAGCGGGAAAACAGTATACAACAATTCAGCGGAAGTGCCTCGCATGCAAAGTATTCTGATTGGCTAATGTACCAATCACTGTGCGTTTAAGGACAAAATTGTGCAAAAGAAAAAATAGATTGTAAACTGCGACAGTATTGTCTCCTCTTACTGATGTTAATTTGTAGAGTTGTAGGTGTGTTAAGATGCTTGTTGGAGATAGCGATTTCATAGTAGCGTCTGTATTCATCTGACGGGGCTTGCTTGAGATGAAAAAGTAAATACGGTCACCAGGTTCAACTGAAAAGGATAAACATCTTCTCTGCAATTAAATCAACTTTATTTAAGTTTCATCAAGCAGAACTGGAACCAGAAAAAGTTAGTAACACAAGAATATAAAATAGCAAGACAAGTTGGTTCGGCCGGTGGGCATTGACTATAGAAAGAGAATTGAGTTCCGAAGTTCCATCTCATCCCGCCACGCCATGACGAGAGACGAGAAGAGATTTGTAGCATCTGGTATGAGCAGCGTTTTTCCAGGAACTGTTTTATGAAAGGCGCCAACTAAGGCTAGATGGGAATGTCAAAAGGGGCACATGCACACTGTGTTCTAAATGCGCATGACGTCGCTACGCAAGTCTGGGCATAACAACGCATACATGAGCCACACGAAGGATTACATGTTAGTACAACAGAAGATATCTTTCAATCATATAACTGCTAAGTCAATTCTGTACGCGATATTAATTCTTTCTGTTGCGATAAAATCATAAAGACAAAAAAATGTGCATTTCATCCTCCTTAATAATTTCTTTTCAAACATTCTTTCTCCCAAATAAATTATTTTTTTAAACATTTCTAATAAATTATTTTTCGACAATAAATTATTTTCGACAATAAATTATTTTTCAAAAGATTTATTTCGTTCTTCTAACCAAATCTTAAACCTAATCCTAACCTAACCCTTACTAGCAGCCACTTGCACTTAGGGTTTGTGGAAAAGAAAATTTATAACTGCCCTAAAACGCTAGAATGGCCTGAGAATGGGGTATTATGTTATGTTAAATTAATATATATGAAACTAATCACCCATTTAATTTTTTATATTTTTTCCACTAAGTTTTTCAGAGTGTTCACATGTAATCGCCTAGAAAAGTAGAATTTCATTTTTTTGTTTTTGTTTTTTGCAGAGGATGTATTCTACAAATGCACCAAAAAAACATCTTTCTTGTTGTGGTCTTATATTTGTTAAGGTAAAGAAAATAATGTAACGCCGTAATAATTGACAATACAGAAACTCCAATTGACTGAGACGAAATTACTCTCATCAAGAGAAACTTATTTTGTCGACTCATGTAAAGTAAATTGACTTGGCCCCCCCCCCCACTTTTATAACTGTCCCGCCGGTCCTGAAAGTAATGGTTGATTTCTTAATCTATGGCCGTTTATTATTTACTGTGAAATGGATTTTGGTATTACATGAAAACTTTGAACTAAAGTCATGATTTATCTCATTTTTTTATTAAAATTATTACTCTTTTTATTGCAAGGAAATTTGTTTTACTTTCGAAAAATCCAAGACGGACATAAAGGACATAATCCATCACGTCTTAGTGTCCAGATATCTTCGACCGATTATTATCTACAGTTAATATAGATCCTTTTCACACAAATTTCCTTTGAAATTAAAAACATGATAATATTGTGTCAAAAGAATTTCCTCCAGCTTTTCACCACAACGTCTCTGCGTTTTCTTATCTAACACCACTTATCTAAGAGTCACTCCCCTCAACTTGGTGAAACTGGCATAGTCAGCTGATCAGCAGGAGCTGATCAAGCTTTGGTATATTCAGCCTCGCCAACAGAGTATCAGAGCTGATATGCCGGGTTTGCATATCTATCCGATCATTGTTCTGTCATTACACTGAAAACGGGCGAGTGAAGACTGGGTGGAGGCCCAGCACTCACCTCCATACAACATGATGCTTTTTTTTGCTTTTTTTTTTAACATGATTCACCCCAAACAAGGCAGGCTGCCACTGTAAACGTAAGGGGCTACTGAGAAAAAAGAAAAAGGGGAGAAGGATTGGTGGTTCAGCTTTAATTGGGATCTGAGCAGCGAGATGTCTGTTTACATTAGTTTTAAATTTCTGCATGTCAGTACTGTCGAGGAAACAGGGGGCAGGGAGGGAGTTCCAGGGGCCATCAGCACGAGGAAAGAAGCTATTTGAGTAGAATGCTCTCCGGCATCTGGGAACCTCCACAGTGAATGAATGAGATTTAGTTGATTGTCGAGTTAGTCTAGTGAATTTACGTCGAGGGGGCACCAGAGTAGCCAACTCATCGGAGCATAATCCATTGAAGTATTTGTAATACAAGCATAAGGATGCTACATTGTGGCGATGACAGTGAATGACCTATTAGGTTGACGACTCTTTTTTGGACTTTGTCAAGGAGGGAGAGACTAGTAGATGATGCACCAGCCCAGATGTGGCAACAATACTCCATGCATGGGCGAATGGTGGCTTTGTAGAGATACAGGATAATGTCAGATGTAAGGAGTCCACTAGCACGGTAGAGGGAGCCAACCTTCTTTGCGGCAGCCTTGACAATGTCTTCAATGTATGTGTTCCAATTCATGTTACCTGTGAAGGAGTTTGAACGATGAACTCTCAGGTAGGGTGTTATTTGCTATGACAATCGGTGGTCGGAGAGGCTTCTTGTAGTTGTTGAAGGAAAGGAGCTTAGTCTTTGCGACATTAAAAGTCACCAACAATTTATGGCTCCAATCCACTGCAGCCTGGAGGTCATTTACTAGAGATTCAGCCATTGCCTCAGATATGATCGCGTCTGTTTTGCCAACATGGTGAGAGTAAAGCGTGGTGTCGTCAGCAAATAAACCAATCTCAGACACTATGTCATCAGGGAGATCGTTTATATAGATCAGGAACAACAAAGGTCCAAGAATAGATCCCTGGGGCACACCAGCATTTATGTCATGTTGCTTAGATGAACGGCCATCGAGGACAACCTGGATTTTTCTTTTGTTTAGGAAGGATCTAATTATATTAAGTAGTTGCCCAGTAATACCGTATGAGCGTATTTTCAGGAGAAGCCCTTTATGCCTTACCTTGTCGAAGGCCTTGGATATATCAAGCGCTACTGCCCTAGCTTCACCTGCCTTGTCGAGTGTATGATACATGCGTTCAGAGATGACCGTTAAGATGTCTGCAGTAGATCGTGCTTGTCTAAATCCATACTGGCGGTCAGATAGAAGTTTAGCATTAACTAAGTGCCATACTATTGCTAGATTGATTAAGGATTCAAAGATTTTGGCAAAGATCGGCAGTAGACTGATTGGGCGGTAGTTCTGAGGGTCGATTCTATTCCCAGAACTCTTGTAGACTGGTACCACAGAGGCAATTTTCCAGCTATCGGGGAAGCAAGATTCGGCTAGGCATTTATTGTAGAGTTTGGAGAGGACAGGGGCCAGTTCAGCAGAGCATTTCTTTATTACTATTACAGGTCCACAAGCTTTAGAGGTGTCAAGGTTTTTTGTGATGTCTCTGACACAGCTGTTATATAACCACCCCCCCCCTCTCTGTTCTGATAAGGATAGCTTACGATATCAAGACTAGCATCAGTTCACAGAACTGACCCACCTCATGCCGATTTTATCCTAATGGTAGAGCTAAACTGACAACCACCTCCAGCACTCAATATATCTTCAAGATAACAAAAGGAATCCACCACTTCGAGAGGATTGTTGTCCAACTTCATTTCAGTGCAAGGTCAGCAGTTAAGTGTGAATGCCTGCTCAAGATATCTTGTATGCTTATAGTTGGGTTCTCGTGCTAGCTTTCCGGACAAGCCACTACACTTTTGTGGACCCATAATGTGCATAAACTGCATTGTACGGCATTGGATCCCACTCTTTTCTTGTACACAACACATGGATATTGACCGGAATTTTTCAGCTGTTATAGTTCTGGGAGCCTGACCATCACTTTTGTCTTAAACAAATCCATCCTGGTTCTTTGGCTTTCATGTCACTTTTCAACTCTCTGCTTGGATTACCAAGTCATTTGCATGCAACAATTTTACTGGGAATCCTGTACAGAACTCTCTAGAAAGGGTTTCGAGAACAATGATGAATAGGAGGGGTCCAGGAACTGAGCTCTGATGGACACCGGCGTTTATGCTTACAAATATATTTGCTTTACTAATAACAATTTTAGTATTGGGCACCATCGGATCGGATATTTACTAATGACTTATTAATAATTCTGAATTTATCCTGATGATTAATTATTAAAATTATAATTAATGGCCCTCTTGTTTGGCAATAAATAATTGTTGTGCTTAAGCAGAAATGCAAAGGTTGAACCTTTTTAGAGACAATTGAATAGTACTGAATAAAAGCAGTATTTATACTTCTCATTTGCGCAGTTGGTCGGTTGAGCACGGGTAAAATATAGATGTTAGGTTATCAGACCCGAGCTCTAAGGTCTGAATCATGTGGTCAGCAGATCAGTTGTATAGCCACACTGATGATTCTTTAAAAGACGATACAAGCTTGTCCATAGATATAAATATACTTAATTATTAAAATTATAATTATCAAATAAAGGTTCGAATAATGATGTTGGCGGATCAGTTGTATAGTCACACAAGCTTGTCTGGTGATGTAAAAATATTTGATCATATACATTATAATCATCGACCCTCTTAAAAAAGGGGGCACTCTGTTTGATAATAATTAATTGTTTCACTTAAGCAGTAATTCAAAGATTCCTCCTCTTGGTTGATCCTTCTTAGAGACAACTAAATAATACTGATTATATTATACGGTATTTACACTTCTCATTCATACAGCTGGTCAGTTGAGCATACAGATATAGATGCCAGGTTATCAAACCCAAGGTGAAAGGTTCAAATTTTGTCATCGGCAGATTATTTGTATAGCCACACTGATGAGTCTTTAAAAGACGAAACAAGCTTGTCTGTGATTATAAAAATATTTAATTATTAAAAGTATAATATATATATTTGTGTAGATATATATATATATATGTGTATATATATATATATATATATATCTGTACCTACCCAAATGTAGTGGCATGATTTTAGTTCTTTAAATTTTTAGTTTTTTTGCACGTCTTAAACTAATACAAATTAAGAAATAAAATGTTATTTGTAAGAAATACACCTCTTTTTAGGTTCTTCAATTAAAAATATAACTTATTCCCCTTGCTGATTTTTATTTTCCTGTCATAATTGAAAAATGTTTCCATATTTCCAGTTGTCTGGGAGGAACTACATACTTTTTTTAAAAAATAAACTGAAGCAAAGTACGTTATTATAATGTCAATAGCATAGTAACACAATAACAAATGAAAATTGACTATTCAAAATGAAAGTTCGATATGTCAGCTTAAATGCTATATAGGTCCAACTTTTAAAATCTCACATCATAATTTATATCTTAGATACACATCGTGCGTCATTTTATTTTATTTTAAATCTGTTTCGTCAATGAAATTGAAAATATGAAACAGAAAAAGAGAAAAATGCTGCACATCACATTTTCTATTTTTCACGTATGAAAGAGAAAATTTCTCGTTTTTGATTTATTAATTTTATTAAATACATTTTTTCTCTTTCTTATTTGTTGGGATAATATTAAATGTCCGTGTGTTTGAAAATTGATTAACCTAATTAAAACGTGATTCATAATGCACGTTAGTTATTGATTTTCATTCGGTGCGCTTTCAACAAAAAAATACTATATATTTCTGTTGAATAGCTCCTCCCTGCTTGGGCCGCGGCGGTAGTCATTTTGTATACTCGTCCCGGAATGGGCCGTGGCAGTTCCCGTTTAACTCTCATCATTTTTTTAACACCAAAAATGATATAGGTTGCATACCTTTAAATTTCTCGTACTCTCTCTTCTTTCCTCGTCGCGTGGAAAGACGTGTCGTCTAGTGGTTGAATTCTTTCTTCTTTCTTTCGCCGCTACAACAAAAAAAGCTCCATGATCGGGTCGGAAGACAAATAATCCTTTAAATTTAATTTAATTAGATTGACTTTACATCACAGCGTCAGCTACTTATATTTCTTATACCGCTCCCCGTCGACCCAGGACTGTACTCTGCTAAACTCTGTCTCTGAAAGCATAGATAGAGCACTCTTAATTGACTCGAATGCCCAGATACATGTATTCGGGGATTTTAATGCCCACCACCGAGACTGGTTGGGATTCTCTAGCCTTACTGATGCAGCCGGCGACTCTACGTATAATTTCTCCCTAGCTCCCAGACTGTCGATTTTCCGACCCGCATCCCCGATCGAGTAGACCAGCAAGCCTCACTTCTAGACCTCTTCTTGAGGCTTGTGTGACGAAAGCTCATAACCCACTCGGGAATGCTGATCACATTGTGCTAATGATACATATCACCCTAAAAAGTCGTCCAAAAGCTGATGAACCGTTGCTCAAAACAACAAGATACTATGAGCAAGCTGATTTCGAGTCAATCAGAGATCACATCAGTGACGCCCCATGGAGGGAAACTTTCTCACTACCTGCCAACCAGTGTGCAAACCAATTAACTGAATGGGTCAAAGCAGGCATTGAAGCCTATGTCCCCATGCAAAAATTTTTTAGCAAGCCCCACTCTCCTCAATGGTTCACTTCAGAATGTGCAGCTGCCATTTCTGAGAGGCAACAAGCATTCCGTAAATTTGGCCGCCATAAGTCAGCTACTAATAGACATAAATTTATAGAGTCAAGAAATAAATGCACGGTCGTGATAGGCGAAGCAAAGAGAAGGTATAATGAGTTAACAAAAAGACGCATCCAGTCTCAGAAACTAGGTACTCGCGATTTCTGGAAAATCTACAATAGTGTAGTGAATAATGGTCAATCAACGATTCCCCCACTATCAAACCACAATGATGTCGTCTGCACGGCCACTGATAAGGCTGAACTACTTGCCCAGCGTTTCGCTTCTAACTCTACTTTAGACTCAGATAGCCACCCCCTCCCCGAATTTCCTTTGCGGACCGAAGTCACACTTGATAACCTGGTCATCACCCCATCTCAGGTCAGAGACATCATAAAAAACCTTGACACCTCTAAAGCTTGTGGGCCTGATCTTATACCTGTAATAGTAATAAAGAAATGTTCTGCTGAACTGGCCCCTGTCCTCTCCAAATTCTTCAATAAATGCCTAGCTGAATCTTGCTTCCCTGATTGCTGGAAAATTGCCTCTGTGGTACCTGTCTACAAGAGTTCTGGGAATAGAACCGACCCTCAGAACTACCGCCCAATCAGTCTACTGCCGATCTTTGCCAAAATCGTTGAATCCTTAATCAATCTAGCGTTAGTACGGCACTTAGTTAATGCTAAACTTCTATCTGACCGCCAGTATGGATTTAGACAAGCACGATCTACTGCAGACATCCTAACGGTCATCTCTGAACGTATGTATCATACACTCGACAAGGCAGGTGAAGCTAGGACAGTAGCGCTTGATATATCCAAGGCCTTTGACAAGGTATGGCATAAAGGGCTTCTCCTGAAAATACGCTCATACGGTATTACTGGGCAACTATTTAATATAATTAGATCCTTCCTAAACAAAAGAAAAATCCAGGTTGTTCTCGATGGCCGTTCATCTAAGCAACATGACATAAATGCGGGTGTACCCCAGGGATCTATCCTTGGGCCTTTGTTGTTCCTGATCTATATAAACGATCTCCCTGATGATATAGAGTCGGAGATTGGCTTATTTGATGACGACACCATGCTTTACTCTCACCATGTTGGTAAAACAGACGCGATCATATCTGAGGCAATGGCTGAATCTCTAGTAAATGACCTCCAGGCTGTAGTGGATTGGGGTCATGAATGGTTGGTAACTTTTAATGCCGCAGAGACAAAGCTACTTTCCTTCAACAACTACGAGAAGCCTCTCCAACCACCGATTGCCATGGCAAATAACACCCTACCTGAGAGTTCATCATTCAAACTCCTCGGCCTAACCTTCACAGGTAACATGAATTGGAACACATACATTGAAGACATTGCCAAGGCTGCCGCAAAAAAGGTTGGCTCCCTCTACCGTGCTAGTAAGCTCCTCACACCTGACATTATCCTATATCTATACAAAGCCACCATCCGCCCATGCAAGGAGTATTGTTGCCACATCTGGGCTGGTGCATCATCTACTAGTCTCTCCCTCCTTGACAAAGTCCAAAAAAGAGTCGTCAACCTAATAGGTCCCTCACTGTCAGCTAAGCTCCAGCCCCTGTCCCATCGCCGCAATGTAGCATCCTTGTGCTTGTTTTATAAGTACTTCAATGGATTATGCTCTGATGAACTGGCTACTCTGGTGCCTCCTCGACGTAAATTCACTAGACTAACTCGACATTCTACTAAATCTCATTCATTCACTGTGGAGGTCCCCAGATGCCGGAGAGCCTTCTACTCAAATAGCTTCTTTCCTCGTGCTGCTGGCCTCTGGAACTCTCTCCCTGGCCCCTGTTTCCCCGACAGTACTGACATGCAGAAATTTAAAACTAATGTAAACAGACATCTCACTGCGCGGATCATGATTTAGGCTGACCCCCCCCCCCCCAACCTTCTCCCCTCTTCTTTTTTCTCAGTAGCCCCTTACGTCTACAGTGGCGGCCTGATTTGTTTGGGGTGAACCATGTTAAAAAAAAAGAAGAAAAAAAAAATTCTGTTTCATTTCAAGCGTTAGTTATCCGTCAGCTGGAAGATATTCACTAACGTCGAGAGAGAAAGAGAGAGAGAGATAGAGAGAGAGAGCAAATTATTGCTTTTGTAATTACTAATCAATTAAGTCTTTACCATTCGTGGCGGGGGGGGAAGAGATCTCTCGCTTGTATTTTCTTAGGGAAATAATTCCCCTATGTATGTTGCTGACTACATAGTAAAACTCACATCTGATAGGTTCACCTCCAAAACCCAAACTGCTAAAACTCGCTTCTCACGAAGAACGAGGGACGTCATGGATCCCTCTGCTTCCCACGCAAAAGCCCGTGACGTCACAGAGCCTCTACCACAGGTGCGCATTGACTCTTGATCTGAGGTCTCGTCACGCGGTGACCATGTCATGTCTGTGAGCTCCGACTGTGAGAATAGGCCCTATTCTGCACCTGACTGCACGGGTCCACCTGTGCTAATTCGCGCAAGTCAAACCAACGATTTCCAACAGATACGTCCATTCCCATAGGGCCATTATCCAACATTTCTATTCCTCATCATAAAAAATAAACGGTAACTGAATCGATTATTTAAACTTAAAATCATTTAAATATGTATTAAAAACTTACTTGTATGTTGTTTAATGTATTAAAAATGAAAGTAGATATTTGAATGTATTAGGAGAGTAGAGAGTGGACCTTGGGTTTACTTTCATCAGTCTTGTAACTCTTGATTCCCTCATTTTGTCCTTTAGTCCTCACATTCCATGAGCGATGTTTCTGACAAAGGGGGGAAGAATTACAGTTTTCTGGGTTAGAATCTATTCATCTAACACTTATCATAGGCTAGTTTTTGACGTTGAAGTAGTATTTCTTTTTTAGCTCCTTACATCAAGTGGCTTCATGCCTTGTCTGAAGCGATTTCCATAAAAACAAAATTCTGTAATGCTTAGTTATTTCAGCTGTAACAATCAAATAAGTTATTTAAGCTATAACAATCAAATTAGTTATTTAAGCTGTAAGAATCAAATTAGTTATTGCAGCTGTAACAATCAAATTAGTTATTTAAGCTGTAAGAATCAAATTAGTTATTTCAGCTCTAACCATCAAATTAGTTATTTAAGCTGTTACAATCAAATAAGTTATTTCAGCTGTAACAATCAAATTAGTTATTTAAGCTGTTACAATCAAATTAGTTATTTAAGCTGCTACAATCAAATTAGTTATTGCAGCTGTAATAATCAAATTAGTTATTTAAGCTGTTACAATCAAATTAGGTATTTAAGCTGTTACAATCAAATAAGTTATTTCAGCTCTAACAATCAAATTAGTTATTTAAGCTGTTACAATCAAATTAGTTATTTAAGCTGTTACAATCAAATTAGTTATTGCAGCTGTAACAATCAAATTAGTTATTTAAGCTGTTACAATCAAATTAGTTATTTAAGCTGTTACAATCAAATTAGTTATTTAAGCTGTTACAATCAAATTAGTTATTTCAGCTGTTACAATCAAATTAGTTATTGCAGCTGTAACAATCAAATTAGTTATTTCAGCTGTAACAATTAAATTAGTTATTTCAGCTGTAACAATCAAATTAGTTATTTCAGCTGTTACAATCAAATTAGTTATTGCAGCTGTAACAATGAAATTAGTTATTGCAGCTGTAACAATCAAATTAGTTATTGCAGCTGTAACAATCAAATTAGTTATTGCAGCTGTAACAATCAAATTAGTTATTGCAGCTGTAACAATCAAATTAGTTATTTAAGCTGTTACAATCAAATTAGTTATTTAAGCTGTTACAATCAAATTAGTTATTGCAGCTGTAACAATCAAATTAGTTATTGCAGCTGTAACAATCAAATTAGTTATTTAAGCTGTTACAATCAAATTAGTTATTTAAGCTGTTACAATCAAATTAGTTATTTCAGCTGTTACAATCAAATTAGTTATTTAAGCTGTTACAATCAAATTAGTTATTGCAGCTGTTACAATCAAATTAGTTATTTTAGCTGTAACAATTAAATTAGTTATTTCAGCTGTAACAATCAAATTAGTTATTTCAGCTGTTACAATCAAATTAGTTATTGCAGCTGTAACAATCAAATTAGTTATTTCAGCTGTAACAATCAAATTAGTTATTTAAGCTGTTACAATCAAATTAGTTATTTCAGCTGTTACAATCAAATTAGTTATTGCAGCTGTAACAATCAAATTAGTTATTGCAGCTGTAACAATCAAATTAGTTATTGCAGCTGTAACAATCAAATTAGTTATTGCAGCTGTAACAATCAAATTAGTTATTGCAGCTGTAACAATCAAATTAGTTATTTAAGCTGTTACAATCAAATTAGTTATTTCAGCTGTTACAATCAAATTAGTTATTTCAGCTGTTACAATCAAATTAGTTATTGCAGCTGTAACAATCAAATTAGTTATTTCAGCTGTAACAATTAAATTAGTTATTTCAGCTGTAACAATCAAATTAGTTATTGCAGCTGTAACAATCAAATTAGTTATTGCAGCTGTAACAATTAAATTAGTTATTTCAGCTGTAACAATCAAATTAGTTATTTCAGCTGTAACAATCAAATTAGTTATTTCAGCTGTAACAATCAAATTAGTTATTGCAGCTGTAACAATCAAATTAGTTATTGTAGCTGTAACAATCAAATTAGTTATTGCAGCTGTAACAATCAAATTAGTTATTGCAGCTGTAACAATCAAATTAGTTATTTAAGCTGTTACAATAAAATTAGTTATTTAAGCTGTTACAATCAAATTAGTTATTTCAGCTGTTACAATCAAATTAGTTATTTAAGCTGTTACAATCAAATTAGTTATTGCAGCTGTAACAATCAAATTAGTTATTTAAGCTGTAACAATTAAATTAGTTATTGCAGCTGTAACAATCAAATTAGTTATTTCAGCTGTAACAATCAAATTAGTTATTTAAGCTGTAACAATCAAATTAGTTATTTAAGCTGTAACAATAAAATTAGTTATTGCAGCTGTAACAATCAAATTAGTTATTTAAGCTGTAACACTCAAATTAGTTATTTAAGCCGTAACAATCAAATTAGTTATTTAAGCTGTAACAATCAAATTAGTTGTTTAAGCTGTAACAATCAAATTAGTTGTTTAAGCTGTAACAATAAAATTAGTTATTGTAGCTGTAACAATCAAATTAGTTATTTAAGCTGTAATAATCAAATTAGTTAAGCTGTAACAATCAAATTAGTTATTTCAGCTGTAACAATCAAATTAGTTATTTAAGCTGTAACAATCAAATTAGTTATTTAAGCCGTAACAATCAAGTTAGTTATTTAAGCTGTAACAATCAAATTAGTTATTGCAGCTGTAACAATCAAATTAGTTATTTAAGCTGTAACAATCAAATTAGTTATTTAAGCTGTAACAATCAAATTAGTTATTTAAGCTGTAACAATAAAATTAGTTATTGCAGCTGTAACAATCAAATTAGTTATTTAAGCTGTAACACTCAAATTAGTTATTTAAGCCGTAACAATCAAATTAGTTATTTAAGCTGTAACAATCAAATTAGTTGTTTAAGCTGTAACAATCAAATTAGTTATTTAAGCTGTAACAATAAAATTAGTTATTGTAGCTGTAACAATCAAATTAGTTATTTAAGCTGTAATAATCAAATTAGTTAAGCTGTAACAATCCAATTAGTTATTTCAGCTGTAACAATCAAATTAGTTATTTAAGCTGTAACAATCAAATTAGTTATTTAAGCCGTAACAATCAAGTTAGTTATTTAAGCTGTAACAATCAAATTAGTTATTTCAGCTGTAACAATCAAATTAGTTATTTAAGCTGTAACAACAAAATTAGTTATTTAAGCCGTAACAATCAAGTTAGTATTTTAAGCTGTAACAATCAAATTAGTTATTTCAGCTCTAACAATCAAATTAGTTATTTCAGCTGTAACAATCAAATTAGTTATTTCAGTTGTAACAATCAAATTAGTTATTTATGCTGTAACAATCAAATTAGTTATTTAAGCTGTAACAATCAAATTAGTTATTTAAGCTGTAACAATCAACTTAGTTATTTAAACGTAACAATCAAATTAGTTATTGCAGCTGTAACAATCAAATTAGTTATTGCAGCTGTAACAATCAAATTAGTTATTTCAGCTGTAACAATCAAATTAGTTATTTAAGCTTTAACAATCAAATTTGTTATTTCAGCTGTAACAATCAAATTAGTTATTTAAGCCGTAACAATAAAGTTAGTTATTTAAGCTGTAACAATCAAATTAGTTATTTCAGCTGTAACAATCAAATTAGTTATTTCAGCTGTTACAATCAAATTAGTTATTGCAGCTGTAACAAGCAAATTAGATATTTCAGCTGTAACAATCAAATTAGTTATTTCAGCTGTAACAATCAAATTAGTTATTGTAGCTGTAACAATCAAATTAGTTATTTAAGCTGTAACAATCAAATTAGTTATTTAAACATAACAATCAAATTAGTTATTGCAGCTGTAACAATCAAATTAGTTATTGCAGCTGTAACAATCAAATTAGTTATTTCAGCTGTAACAATCAAATTAGTTATTTAAGCTTTAACAATCAAATTAGTTATTTCAGCTGTAACAATCAAATTAGTTATTTAAGCTGTAACAATCAAATTAGTTATTTAAGCTGTAACAATCAAATTAGTTATTTCAGCTGTAACAATCAAATTAGTTATTTAAGACGTAACAATCAAATTAGTTATTTAAGCCGTAACAATCAAATTAGTTATTTAAGCCGTAACAATCAAATTAGTTATTTAAGACGTAACAATCAAATTAGTTATTTAAGACGTAACAATCAAATTAGTTATTTAAGACGTAACAATCAAATTAGTTTTTTCAGCTGTAACAATCAAATTAGTTATTGCAGCTGTAACAATCAAATTAGTTATTTAAGCCGTAACAATCAAATTAGTTATTTAAGCTGTTACAATAAATTAGTTATTTCAGCTGTAACAATTAAATTAGTTATTGCATCTGTAACAATCAAATTAGTTATTTAAGCCGTAACAATCAAATTAGTTATTTAAGCTGTTACAATAAAATTAGTTATTTAAGTTCTAACAATCAAATTAGTTATTTAAGCCGTAACAATCAAGTTAGTTATTTAAGCTGTAACAATCAAATTAGTTATTTCAGCTGTAACAATCAAATTAGTTATTTCAGCTGTAACAATCAAATTAGTTATTTAAGACGTAACAATCAAATTAGTTATTTAAGCCGTAACAATCAAATTAGTTATTTAAGCCATAACAATCAAATTAGTTATTTAAGACGTAACAATCAAATTAGTTATTTAAGACGTAACAATCAAATTAGTTATTTAAGACGTAACAATCAAATTAGTTTTTTCAGCTGTAACAATCAAATTAGTTATTGCAGCTGTAACAATCAAATTAGTTATTTAAGCCGTAACAATCAAATTAGTTATTTAAGCTGTTACAATAAATTAGTTATTTAAGTTCTAACAATCAAATTAGTTATTTAAGCCGTAACAATAAAGTTAGTTATTTAAGCTGTAACAATCAAATTAGTTATTTCAGCTGTAACAATCAAATTAGTTATTTCAGCTGTAACAATCAAATTAGTTATTTAAGACGTAACAATCAAATTAGTTATTGCAGCTGTAACAATTAAATTAGTTATTTCAGCTGTAACAATCAAATTAGTTATTGCAGCTGTAACAATCAAATTAGTTATTGCAGCTGTAACAATCAAATTAGTTATTTCAGCTGTAACAATCAAATTAGTTATTTAAGCTGAAACAATCAAATTAGTTATTTAAGCTGTTACAATCAAATTAGTTATTGCAGCTGTAACAATCAAATTAGTTATTTAAGACGTAACAATCAAATTAGTTATTGCAGCTGTAACAATAAAATTAGTTATTGCAGCTGTAACAATCAAATTAGTTATTTCAGCTGTAACAATCAAATTAGTTATTTCAGCTGTAACAATCAAATTAGTTATTTAAGCTGAAACAATCAAATTAGTTATTTAAGCTGTTACAATCAAATTAGTTATTGCAGCTGTAACAATCAAATTAGTTATTGCAGCTGTAACAATCAAATTAGTTATTTAAGCCGTAACAATCAAATTAGTTATTTAAGCTGTTACAATAAAATTAGTTATTTAAGTTCTAACAATCAAATTAGTTATTTAAGCCGTAACAATAAAGTTAGTTATTTAAGCTGTAACAATCAAATTAGTTATTTAAGACGTAACAATCAAATTAGTTATTGCAGCTGTAACAATCAAATTAGTTATTTAAGACGTAACAATCAAATTAGTTATTTAAGACGTAACAATCAAATTAGTTATTTCAGCTGTAACAATCAAATTAGTTATTTCAGCTGTAACAATCAAATTAGTTATTTAAGCTGAAACAATCAAATTAGTTATTTAAGCTGTTACAATCAAATTAGTTATTGCAGCTGTAACAATCAAATTAGTTATTGCAGCTGTAACAATCAAATTAGTTATTTAAGCCGTAACAATCAAATTAGTTATTTAAGCTGTTACAATAAAATTAGTTATTTAAGTTCTAACAATCAAATTAGTTATTTAAGCCGTAACAATAAAGTTAGTTATTTAAGCTGTAACAATCAAATTAGTTATTTCAGCTCTAACAATCAAATTAGTTATTTCAGCTGTAACAATCAAATTAGTTATTTAAGCTGTAACAATCAAATTAGTTATTTCAGCTGTAACAATCAAATTAGTTATTGCAGCTGTAACAATCAAATTAGTTATTGCAGCTGTAACAATCAAATTAGTTATTTCAGCTGTAACAATCAAATTAGTTATTTAAGCTGAAACTATCAAATTAGTTATTTAAGCTGTTACAATCAAATTAGTTATTGCAGCTGTAACAATCAAATTAGTTATTTAAGACGTAACAATCAAATTAGTTATTGCAGCTGTAACAATCAAATTAGTTATTGCAGCTGTAACAATCAAATTAGTTATTTCAGCTGTAACAATCAAATTAGTTATTTCAGCTGTAACAATCAAATTAGTTATTTAAGCTGAAACAATCAAATTAGTTATTTAAGCTGTTACAATCAAATTAGTTATTGCAGCTGTAACAATCAAATTAGTTATTTAAGACGTAACAATCAAATTAGTTATTGCAGCTGTAACAATCAAATTAGTTATTTAAGACGTAACAATCAAATTAGTTATTTCAGCTGTAACAATCAAATTAGTTATTTCAGCTGTAACAATCAAATTAGTTATTGCAGCTGTAACAATCAAATTAGTTATTGCAGCTGTAACAATCAAATTAGTTATTGCAGCAAATATAATCATAAAAATAATGAAGACAAACACTCGTATGATAGATTCAATTATTAAAGTAAAAATACATTTAAACACATCTGATACACTAGTAGATACATCATAATAATAATTGAAACATCAGTTCTCATTCGATCGCCAAAATTAAGTGGTGTTGATCCTGGTCAGTACGAGACGGATGACCATTTAGGAATACTAGATGCTGTATGGTAAAGGGCAATGACACCTCTCTTGCAAAAGCTAGTATCGTATCTGCAGTTGGTAGATGAGCCGAACCATTGGTGAACGGTGACTGTAGAGAGCAGGAAACAAATCCGTGATCCTCATCATAGCTTCTGTACTGTGCATGATGGTGTCCTGCTAAAAAAACATGTGGTAGAAAAGTGTTGGTGGTCTCCCACGGTATATCCCCAAGAAAACTATGAAATGTATGCAAACTGGTTTTCTCAAACGTTATTTGAATTGAATAAATATGCTAGTAGAAATCAATTTCATGCTATCTCTTTGGATTTTCCCTGCCTATTGTCTTTCCTTATTCATTTGTGACGGTTTTTTTTGATTTGTTTTAGTTTGGGATATCTGAATATATATATATTATATATAATATATTATACTACTATATATATATATATATATATATATATATATATATATATATATATGTATATATATATATGTGTGTGTGTGTGTGTGGGTGTGGGTGTGGGTGTGTATGTATTTAATAATATAAACAATTATTTTATATAGTTCAGATCGATTCTTGTGGAAATCAAATTCCAGAGAAAAGTGAAGCACAATATTCAAACCTTTAAAAAGTTTTTTTTTTAAGTGCATCAAATTTCATTTCGCAATTGTTTTGTTGGTGTTGTTTTCATGCACATTCGAAGACATGAAGTTTCGCTTTGATGATGTCTATTTTTTATATGACAATAATCTCCTATAACAAATTTTTTTGTTTATTGCCTGAATTTGTTCAAGTTTGTTTTGAATTCTCATAGAAACACGTATAAGCTTTTCTTTGCTTCAAAACTGACCTGAAATCACAGTATGATGCTACTTTGATCTGTCAATTTATATATCATCATCATAATCATCATCATCATCATCAACAACAACCGGTTTATTTGTTGAATCAGGCCACAATTAATCCTCTGATGAGGGTGGGGCCTGATTGTCTAGTCTCGAAATCTAAGTCTTCCTCTCCACTCCTGTCTTTGGCAAGGCTTGATGGAATCCATACCCATGGCCTTCCTATCACGTTTGACTACGTCCTCCCAAGTCAACTTGGGTCTGCCAGTGGTGATGTTCTCTGCTGGCACATTCAACTGTCGGACTTTAGCAATCCAGCCATCGCTACGCTCAATGTGACCCAACCAACGCAGTCTGTTTTTCCGCATGATGTCTGTAAGGCTTTTCAAGTCGACCTGTGAGAGCAGGGATTCAAAAGAAAGGTACTGTTCAGGCCTCACCAAACAGATCCATCTGACCATTGCCTTGTCATTACGGTGCAGCTTCCTTAGTATGCCAGCAGAGACAGCCCAAGTTTCTGAGCCATACAACAGTACACTTCTGACACATGAGGAGTATACACGCCCTCTCGTAGTTGTTGGCAGGTGTTTGTTTGTCAGGATTGGTAGCAGCTCTCTAAACTTTTTCCAGTCACACTTGCAACGTGTAGCTGCCGTGAGTTCACAGCCTCCACCTGATGACAGCACATCTCCAAGATAACAAAAGTCTGTCACTACTTCCAGCTTGTTGTCACCAGTATCCATCTGCGTCAGTGGTCTGCCATCTATTGGTCTTGCCGTGCCGGTGCAACGAAAGCACATAAAGTGAGGATATGCTTTGATATATATATATATATATATATATATATATATATATATATATATATATATATATATATATATAGAAAAGGAACCTTTAAATATTTAACAGTAAGCCCACCAATTTTACAATTTACTGGCTTCATATTTAAATTTTGAAATATAAATGAATTGATCTGAGATTTACCGTCTCTTGTCATTTATTTTTGTTCATTCTTATTCCACCTTCCAGTTCTCAACATTTCATTGCTCCTGGCTCGGAATTTTTACCTTCATATATATATATATATATATATATATATATATATATATATATATATATATATATATATATACACACAATGCAAACGACAAAAAATATTTATATCATAGAGAAGCAACGGAAAGACCAATTTTTTCAAGCTCACAGGTTTAATTTTTTACCCCAGAAACCAGTGGTATAGATGGCTAATCAACGCATAATTGTATAGTATTCTGAATAAAAAATATATTTTCTTACTAATGCATTGTCATTATTTTTTCATATACATTATAAATTTTTTACACACAATAGAAATGTCAAAAATATTTATTTCATAGAGAAGCAACGGAAAGACTACTTTTATTAACATAGGTAAAAATAGGATCTCAACAAAAAGTTTAGAGGAAAAGAAAAGGCAAGAATATTTGGTAATAAAAAAAGAAAGTCAAAGGATTTGCATCGAAGTCGAGCAAAGATGATAGGTGAAAACGGTCGCATGCTTTTGTACAGGGTCTCAACTTGCAGACAATACATAGTGAGAGACGCATCAGCAGATTAATATACATGCATGGACGACAGTGTACGCGCACAGCAATTGTATTTTCTGAAATCATTTGATAGAGTGACTAAGCCTAAAAAGTGAGAAGCAAATTATGAATACAATTGTTATAAGGGTTGGGAGTGGAGGGGGGGGGGGGGGAGTTGACTGAGCGATTGAGGGGGGGGGGGAAGATTCTCTTCATTCGTAAGAGAACATGCAACTTTGTTTTCTTTATGTTTGTTACTGGCTGGTAGGCAGGTAAAGAGGCAGGCAGACGGATGAAGATTAACAAATATATATATATATATATATATATATATATATATATATAGATATATATATATATATATATATATATAGGTGTGTGAGTGTGAGTGTGTGTGTGTGTGTGTGAGTGTGTGTGTGTGTGTGAGTGTGTGTGTGAGTGTGAGATACCATAAGATTAACAAATATATATATATGTGTGTGTGTGAGTGTGTGTGTGAGAGTGTGTGTGTGTGTGTGTGTGAGTGCGTGTGTGGGCAGGTAAAGAGGCAGGCAGGCAGACGGATGAAGATTAACAAATATATAGGTGTGAGTGTGTGTGTGTGTGAGTGTGTGTGTGAGTGCGTGTGTGTGTAAGTGCGTGTATGTGGGGGGGGGGGTGAGTGTGTGCGTGTGAGTGGGTGTGTGTGCGTGTGTGCGTGTGTGTGTGCGATACCATAAACCAAGAAAATGTGATGGTTACATTTCATAGATCAAGCACAAAAGAGAATTTCTTTTCCTAGATGCATCGACCCTACGAGCCCAAATTCTAGTATATAAACATTAATTTGTTTTAACGCCAATACGTAGTAAAATAAAAATAAAAATTGTTTTGGACTATTCAAATAATTTCTAACGCTATTGATAAAGTTTACCCATTGATTTTTTTTTCATTATCGCTTATGTTTTATGTTTATGTTGTAATTCATGTTTTGAAACATGACCTAAATCTATGACGTCACGCCAATACTATAATTATTTTGTTGCGGTAATGTTTTAAACTCTATTTATAAGAAAGTCTAAATAGGTCAGTTGGTAGAACCTCAGACTGAATATATCAAGGTTTCAGTTTCGATTTCCGGTCAGGGCATCCGCTTTATTTGTTGGTAATTTATTATTTACTATTAAGACAATATTTTCCATTTCTAAAGATTCAAATCTCTGCTATTTCGAAATGCGACAAATTCCGCACTGTGTTTATTACGTTTGAAAGAATTGTAATTTACAGACGAACAAAATTTCTATTTTGATAAAAATTTGAAAGTTTCGAAACGTTTATCTTTAATGATGAAAAACAAAATGCTGCATGTATATATATATATATATATATATATATATATATATATATATACATATATATATATATATATATATATATATATATATATATATATTAGGTATTAAAGTGTTTTAGGAGTACGAAAATATATGTTTTATCATATACTTTCTATACTTTATGTATATCAACCTCTTACAATTGAAAGCTCGATGCTTGCAACAACAGAGCACATATAAGCAAACAAGATTTTGTTAGATTCGAAAGGCCAAGATTTTATTAAGCTCGCAAATCATTTTCAAAACAGTCAGTTTTTAGTGCAATTTTTTTATGAATCGTTTTGTTCACTGAGGGACCAACCATGTCAATATTGGATCCGTCTTCCTTGAACTCTTCAGAAAGGACGAAAAATTCTCAGTTTGAAAAATTATACATTGTTGTGTAACATGAAAAACAAATGTCCAAAAACCAAAAATAAATTCACAGTAGATTTCCCTTATGGTTCCTATCAACGAAACAGGCAGCCATCTTGAAAAACTTAATGCAGAGCTAACACAAATACGCATAACCTTCGATATATATATATATATATATATATATATATATATATATATATATATATATATATATATATATATATCATAAAGCTGGCTCGAAAGTCTGCCAATGTAAAAAAGGCTTTATTCAATCCATATGAGATTGCGGTTCTTTATATACCTTCTTCAGATATGTAAAAGCCAAGAAAAAAAATGTTTTCCCATCAAAGATTTACAAATGAATAAGAAAAGATATTCACACAAACTCTTCCACCAATAGATTCAAAATTTAAGACAGTTATGTAAATGTACACCTTTACACTGCTTATATTCCATTGAAACTGTTTGAAATTGTTTAATCGTTTTTATGCAATATTGTCGGATATTCCCCACTTTTTCTACACGTATAGTAGCAGTAATTTGAAGAGGACTCAAAAAACAAAATGTTAGAAACAGAAGAAGAAACGTAAGAAAGTAAGACATATCTCTCGAAATTTGAAGTTTGATATTATCACTCACGGAAAACGCCGGTTTTCTGTGCTGTGCTGTGCTAAAACGACTTATGGAAGCAAATCTTCTAGAGGGATTTTAAAAGATTACCACTGAAGGTGCTATACACACCGTGTATGTGACTCGTTGGTTGGTAGAGAACACGGAGGGAGACAATGTCTCCCTTTTCTAACAAAAGAATCACAGCTGCAGTGCTGGAACCGTGTGCATGCTGAGCCCCCGAATAAAGTCTTGCAACTTCGATGTCATTAACCACTACTCCAGATTCGACCTTGCTGTTAAACCCAGACAGTATGGTCGCAAACAGTTGGTATGTACCAGATAGTGGACATGTGAAGACACCACTAGAAGGATCGTAAGCAGAACCAATATTTGTGATTAGCTGGTCAAAAACGATGATTTCTTGCGGTTGTAGATCGGTCAGATGTTCGCTCACGCGGGCCGAAAATGCCACCTCTGGAGACGTGGCTATCGTCTTGATTTCTTTACCACCTGTAAATAGAACAGAGATGACAAATTATAATAAATGGGGCATTTTATCATTATAGTCAGACCCCCAAAACAGAGGGGGAACATTTTTAATAGTTAGGAGTGGGGACCCGCAAAGGATTGTTTTACCACCATTGTCTATTAGAAGTGCGAGCACGACACTTCACTCGCTCAGCCTTCAGCCTCCTAGTAACCTTGTCAAAGCTTCTTCCAAACTCTTTGAGTTAGATAGACATTTGTAAATTTTAGCTGTAAGATTTACGATTATCATTTTGTGAAATAACAATTACGTTATATTCTTATTTATGGAATGTTTAAACTATGGAATAGTGGATAATCATATAAACAGACTAGTTAAAATAATAACACAGACACATCTCTAAAGTCAACCGATATTTCAGTCATGTCACCTCACTGATCTTAATCTATGATATGAAATACCATAGATTAAGGTCGGTGAAATATCGGTTGGCTTCAAAGATGTGCCTGTGTTATTATTTCTATTAGTCTGTTTACATGATTATCCATTATTCCTTATACTAAACATCTTGTTTAAAATTTTGTTTCATGTTTTAAACTCCCTCATTCTTATTTATTTATGACTTAATGAATTTATTACACGTGGGAACATGTGTCATTAATGTCACTTTCTTTTTTTTGTATCTTTTCTTATAACAGATTAGCAGGGCTACCCGGCGTTACTCGGGAATGAATAAGAACCCCTGTGTACTCCTGCTCCCATCCATGATCCTTTATATTTTTATTCTTATTTTTTTATTTCTATAATTTTAAATTTTAATTGTTCCAGGGAAAATAACGTTAATTTAGAGAGTTATTTCCTTTGATTTTTTGAATAAAATATTTTTTTTCTGACTCCACGATCATTGATTTGATCCATGGTGACCCTAAATGTACGAGTATTACAATCTTTTTTTTTCTGACTCCACGATCATTGATTTGATCCATGGTGACCCTAAATGTATGAGTATTACAATAATTTTTTTTTCTGACTCCACGATCATTGATTTGATCCATGGTGACCCTAAATGTATGAGTATTACAATCTTTTTTTTTCTGACTCCACGATCATTGATTTGATCCATGGTGACCCTAAATGTATGAGTATTACAATAATTTTTTTTTCTGACTCCACGATCATTGATTTGATCCATGGTGACCCTAAATGTACGAGTATTACAATCTTTTTTTTTCTGACTCCACGATCATTGATTTGATCCATGGTGACCCTAAATGTATGAGTATTACAATAATTTTTTTTTCTGACTCCACGATCATTGATTTGATCCATGGTGACCCTAAATGTACGAGTATTACAATCTTTTTTTTTCTGACTCCACGATCATTGATTTGATCCATGGTGACCCTAAATGTATGAGTATTACAATAATTTTTTTTTCTGACTCCACGATCATTGATTTGATCCATGGTGACCCTAAATGTACGAGTATTACAATCTTTTTTTTTCTGACTCCACGATCATTGATTTGATCCATGGTGACCCTAAATGTATGAGTATTACAATAATTTTTTTTTCTGACTCCACGATCATTGATTTGATCCATGGTGACCCTAAATGTACGAGTATTACAATCTTTTTTTTTCTGACTCCACGATCATTGATTTGATCCATGGTGACCCTAAATGTATGAGTATTACAATCTTTTTTTTTCTGACTCCACGATCATTGATTTGATCCATGGTGACCCTAAATGTACGAGTATTACAATAATTTTTTTTCTGACTCCACGATCATTGATTTGATCCATGGTGACCCTAAATGTACGAGTATTACAATAATTTTTTTCTGACTCCACGATCATTGATTTGATCCATGGTGACCCTAAATGTACGAGTATTACAATAATTTTTTTTCTGACTCCACGATCATTGATTTGATCCATGGTGACCCTAAATGTACGAGTATTACAATCATTTTTTTCTGACTCCACGATCATTGATTTGATCCATGGTGACCCTAAATGTACGAGTATTACAATAATTTTTTTTCTGACTCCACGATCATTGATTTGATCCATGGTGACCCTAAATGTATGAGTATTACAATAATTTCTTTCTGACTCCACGATCATTGATTTGATCCATGGTGACCCTACATGTACGAGTATTACAATAATTTTTTTTCTGACTCCACGCTCATTGATTTGATCCATGGTGACCCTAAATGTACGAGTATTACAATAATTTTTTTCTGACTCCACGATCATTGATTTGATCCATGGTGACCCTAAATGTATGAGTATTACAATAATTTTTTTACCATAACCTGTTTGAGATGATACTAAATTAGAATATTAAAAGTTTATAAGTGTATCTTCGGTAGTTTCTAGGTTCAGCAGACAATCAAAAAAGACAATTTTCCTTTATATATTATATAGATATTTGATTTAAAACCTATTAACCTGAAAGTGTTTATATGTACAAACACTATGCCTGCACACCCATGCATAAAATGTATTGCTCAACGTTCACCGGGGAATATAAAAAAGGTTGGCATTACCAATACTGTGGAGGCCTCCTGAATTATAAATTGTGTGTCTTTA